>JAQNCA010000028.1:12484057-12494470 GCA_029783725.1 Acanthurus tractus
ACAGTTTTGAAAAGAACAAAGCAAATTCACAGCTAGGCTAGCAGATGCTTGAGACTGCACCACTGCTAAATGCTAACATCTGAATGCTAACATGCTCACAGCGACATTGAAAAGATGTTTGGAATGTAAACATTCCCATGTTATTGTATCATTTATTTTTAGCATTGAGGCATTCACAGCTGTGCCTGATGGGAATGTCATTAGTTTTGAAGGTATGAAAACATAAGTACTGGTAAACTCTAAGATTTTGACCAGGGTTCAGGAAAAGTGGAAAAGACAAGAGGTCAGAAAGTTTTTACAATTCATTCTGGGGTTTGGGCATGAATGTCTTCACCAATTTACATTTCAAACCATCCCATAATTGTTGAGATATTTCAGCTGGAAGCAAAGTAATGGACAACGCGACAGGGCTTAAAAAGCATCTTAAGATATTGATCGGAACACTAAGGCCTTGCTCGGATCAACAGACCATAACATTAATGATAATGGGGATTTTGACCAGCTGCCAGATTTGCTGCCAGTTTACTGTTGACCAGCCTCTTTAATGAGGAAGAGACAAAGGTCGGTAACAGCTATCACAGGACCACACCTGCATTCAAACATTCAACACCCTAAACTGTACAAAACCTCAAATTCAAAAAACAGCAATAACCCTGAACAACAGCCTGAATGGGACCAGAAACAGATACAGTGGATGTGTATGCGAGGATAGACATTACCCTTGTTACCTTACAGCGAGGCTTCTATCATTGTCTGGTAAAACCATTTATCTTTAACAGAGACAAACGCACATCTGAGCAACTGCGTAAGTAAACACTGAAACAGTAAAACCTCACCCACTGCTCTTTGAATCTGACATCCATGCATGATCATACATGTTTTATTCTCTTTGTGTTGTAAATTAGTAAAAAAAATGAACATACCTAATCTAAAAAAATAATAATAAATCACATAATAATCAACATACATCTCTCCTGCTATGGTTTCCACATTTAAAGTGTGCTCACAAATACATTCAGTGTTTCACAGTTTTACCTGAATCTTTAAAGTTGTCTCTGTCGTCGTAGGAGAAGGCTTCCATCTTCCCATTATTGTAGGTCTTACACAGTCCCAACTCCTCTGTGGCCCTCAGTAACGTACAGGGTGGAGCGGACACCACGATGATGTCACCACTGGCCTCCTCACCTGGATGGGCCAGTAAGGCAGCACCTGAAGACAGAGACAGGAATCACTGAGATGGTCACATGGCAGAGACCTTTTTCCAGCAGCTGCTACATGACCAAAAAACTTAGAGACTGCTCCTATTAAAAGCAAAAACCGTTTCAAATGTTTCAAATCTACTAATCTATGCAAGGAGCAGTTGCATTCAGAACTAGAAGAAAGAGACTCAATAATGTCTGCTAGCAGGGCTGTTGAGCTGGTGTTTTGGTTCAAATGGAGCCAAATAAGAGCAGCAGAATGAAACTTTCATGAAACAAAAAGCAATGACTCTTAATATTAGTCTCATACGGCTAAAAATAAATGATCTGTTCTAACATGACGAAAGAGTTTGAATATTGAAATTGTCTTACATTTACACAGGAGTCATTTCACTATATTACTTACATTGCCGGCTGCAATGCAAATGCAAATGCAATCAAATGTTTCAATGCAAAGACTTTCCTGGCAATGACTCTTCTGTTCAGCAGATATCCATAATGAAAGAGAATACATGTTTGATTGGTGTGCTGTTTTGTTTTTTTTTTTGCAATCAGCAGACAGATAAGCCAGCTCTGTAGATCACCACTTTATCCAAACGCTCACCTCCATCTTTCTGAGGAGCCGCAATCAGTCTGATGATCCACCTTTTAGTCTCAGGACGAACTTTCTCTCCGAGCTTCACCAGAACCAGCGGCTCGACTCGCTCCGACTTGCAGCCGGGACAAGTGGCTTTGGTCCAGCCTGGTCCTAAAGCCATACCACTTGGTTTGGTGGAGACCTGCTCCGCTGGAGTCTTTTCCTCCAGCTGCTCAGCTGTTTCACTGCCATCTTCATCACCACCTGTCTTACTCATGGTGAGACTGAGGAGAAATTAAAAAAAACAACAACAACAGTTTTTTAGTATGTCCTTCTCATCATCTCTCCCTTGACTTTTTCTTTGGTGCCACCAAGAGGATACCTTTTTGACTTTTGGTAAATTATCTAAAAAAACTATGAGGAAGATTTTAATAAATTGACATTCACTGTGGCCAGAAAATGACTCCTAATGACTCTGAGGGTCTTAAGTTTTCACAATCTGTGAACATCTAATATGAGCTGGCACAAAACTTGGTACAGACGTTCATGGTTCCCTGAACACTAAAATTTATCCAACACTTTAACTTCCTACATACCTGAAAACTAAAGACATTCTCATCAGTCTTAACTTTGCTTTATGCTAACTGCTAATTAGCCAAAGTAAGCATGCTAACAACTAAGATTTTTTTTTTTAACATCAGAATGTTGGCCTTTTCAGTGCGAACCTGTTGGCATTAAGCTTAAAGACTCACTGTGCATCCTCACAGATCATTATCATGGCTGCACACTGTTTGTCTCATTGTTTACCTTTTTTTGTTCCAAATTGAAACTTGCAGATTATAGATAAGATAAAAGAATCAACAGTTTCATGGTTGCGATATATCTTTACCCCTACAGCAAGAGCTCATGTTCTGTGACAAAAATCATGATAGAAAATAAAGATAACAGATTAGCATGAAGATATGAGACACACTCAACCTGTGCAAGTTGGAGTGTCGTTCACTGTCCAAACTTTATCCTTTTATTGCACATTATGAGGCACAAACCACGAAAAAACATTTCTGTTAGTAAGTCATTCATCATTTACCTGTCTGAGGACTCTGGAGTGTGCATCCAACTGCTACAAACACATGTATCACCCTCCCTTATATGCAGCTTTAGCCCTCCTAAAATTCCTCATTTACTTACAGCATTTGTGTGGAATCATATATTGACAGTTAACATTTCCATTTTTTATTACTACATTTGCAGTACCAGTTATTACACTGAGCAACACTGAACTGGTTTTGGAGCTCTTAAGATTTGCATTTGGAACTGAAAAGGCAGTTTTTGGGCCTCATTTTCCACTAGTTTACATACTGTTCTTTGTCATAGCACTCTGACTGAGACTTCAGTTTCCTGCTGCAGCGTTCAGATCTGAACCCTCCTCACTGCATGGCAGCTTATCTGAAGGAACTGGCGGTTATTGCGGCAGAAACAGCACATGGAAGAACTTCTTCTGTTTTGAATCTATTGCAGCTGAGCTTTAAGCTGCACTGTCTTACATAAAACTCGCAGAGGACAGGATCTGGCAAAGAGAGACACAGAGGGACAGAAGTGAAAGAGACAGCGTCCCTCCGGTTGTGATTGAGTATGTAGAAGCAGGCAGGGACAGAGTGCGAGAGAGAGACATGGAGTTTATAGTGAAGAAGAGGATGAGTCAGTAAATACAACACCTGTCTGAGCGCCGATGCTGCGTTTAGGGTCTCCCGTCCTACAGCAGGCCCATAGCCCCACCAAGAACTCCTGTTAGGACACACACACACACACACACGCAGAGATGAACATGGAGACAACATCAGCTCAGTGCCTGAAGAGAAACCGGAAACATCACACTCTCACTCTCTGAGCATACTAACCCAGCCTCAGTGTGCGGATCCTCCCAGTTTTCTCTCAAAGTCCATGTTTGTGTGTTTGTGTGTGTGTGTGTGTGTGTGTGCAAACGGCAGGAATGCGGCTAAACTTCCCGTGACTGCAGGGCGTGGAGGCCTGTTTGGTTTCTACACAGGCTCCTCCCTCCGGCCCCGCTCCGTGCTGCTGCTGCTGCTGCTGCTGCAGCCCAGGGTCCTGCTGCTCCACCCGCCTCTGCCACCGCGAAGGCGGGTGGAGCAGCTTTTTTTTTTTTACTGTGTCAAAATCACACACACACACACCTAGAGACACTCCCGGGCTACTCCGGTTAGGTGTGAAACTTCAATTTGCTGCTTGAAGAACACGTTCGGTAAACCAGACCAGGGAAGAATCACAGTGTTGCTGTCTGCTACACCCAGTGAGCCAAATGAAAGTCTGTACACTTGGCCACAATTACGCTGCATCGTAATATATGTTTTATTTAAAAAATACAAATAAAAAACCAAACAAATAAATGAAAAAATAGATATCCATTGTAATGCTGACTTGATACCCAGCAACACATATGGAGGAAGTGATGGGAAACTGGATGGCGACTCACTAGGGTTTGTGTTACTGTTCACACTGTAACAAGCCTGTAATATAATTCATATTGATATGAGAGTATTTAAATTTCACTGTTGTATTTGACAACATAAATCTACAGTCCATTTATTGTGAAGGCACATACAATTGTGTTTTAGTTTTTCCATTCCACTTTTTTTTTGACTACTTTCCCCATGTTGACCTCATCAGTTGGCTGCAGTGGCACCAGGTTTCTGTTTCCTGCTTGGTGTGCCCAGTCTCACCGTCCTCCACCTCCACATTAACTTTGGAAAGAGTACTCAAGGAATACCAAAACAAGGTTTGGCCTCATTTTTGTTATCTTTTAAGATTAACTTAAGCAGTTGTTTTTGCTTTAATGTAGTTTATAATCTTTATAATCTAGGGTAGTCGTACTACAGCATAATTTTTGCCCCACTGGCAAGTCGGGATGAAAAACATTGTTGTCTATGTATTCAGACAAAAACTCTCTAAAGGCAGCTTCTCTCCAAATCTGCAGAGCTGATTGTAACGAAATCTGATGTGTGCATTCCTGCTCCCCCTCCTCAGGCCAAATGACATTCCCTGTTCTCCCACTGCTCGCTTTCCTCCAACATGCACCACACCAGCAGGGCCCGTGTTTGTTCATGAAGCTTCTACCTGTGTGTCAGGGCCAGGTTAGGGATGATTCATAATGCAAAGTTGCACAATGCAGTGATTCACTGTTAATGGTGTTTCTTTAGGCCACGCAATGGAATATTTTTTACAGTGTTTCAACAGCAACTTTTAAATTTAATTTATTGAAATAAAAAATCCATTTAGGTATAACTCGGTAGTTCATGTTTTCTGCACACTGGTTGTGGTCTGTATCAGACATGGGTGGCTTCTTTTTGCCTTTGTTTAAGATCAGCGCTGATCTGCTTAGCTAGTAATCAGAGACATCAATTTGCAAAGCTGTGTGACAACAGTAGCATTTGCTAAGGGTTAGCCCAGCGTTAATTCCATTGCAAATACTGTGACTGGACTTGAAGATGGATATAATCTTGACAGAAGGCATCGTTTCCTTCACCTGGGACACCAGAGGCTTGTGCAATGAGCAGAGTACTATATCTTACAGATGAGGAGTAAACTATAATATTAGACAAATTCATATGTAAGGCGAACCCATAATTCAGGGTAAAAGCAACACAAATGCAGCTGCCAGATGCAGAACGAAAAGCTGGCAGAAAAACACAGAGTGTGTGAATGCCTAAGGCTTATTACATCACTGCAAAGATGATGCCGACATGCATACCACAGACTGGATGCTGGATCACATTATACCAAAGTTGTAAAGAAAGAGAGAGATGATGAAACTAATTTTAAAAGTAATGAATTTATCTACACATGTTTTTTTTAATAGTTTGAAAAGAAAGGACTCCTTCAGCCACAAATATTTCACTTGCATTACACTGTCAAGTCTCCTTATGAGTAATGTGCAATCTGCAACTTCACCACTAGATGTCAATGCATTCCACAAACTGCTTGTTCCTTGCCACTGACTGACAAACTATAGATGAAAGGAAAGCTCTTAACATATTTATTGTATTTTTACAAGAAACAAAAGGAAGTCTCTGATGAGAGACACAAAAAAAATAAAAAGTGCATGTTTGTATGAATAAGGGCAAGTGAAGACCATGGGAAGCCTGGAGGTTATTGTAAAAGTTAAAGCAATAAAATGTGCAAATAGAGAGGCCTATGTATGAGACTAATAAAAGAATTAAAAAGTTATATTTATGAATATATTTTCCATTATCTCAACATTAGAATGCAACACATTTGTAGTCTGTACTTTGGACTGCTGTGACTTTGAAAATGTTTGTCACAGAAAGTGCCTTCTCATATGCTTGTTAGCTTTTTACTGTGTATGATCCCATCTACATGATCATGTGAGTCAGAAACACTTCAGCTCAGACACATCAGGTTGCTTGGTGATGCTTTTCACACTCAGGCCACTAATATTGATGCCTTTGCAGCAGTTTTTTCTGAGAAACCTGTGAATTACATAGTTTAATGTGGTTTTGTAATGTAGTCTGGCATTTTCCCGACCACACAAACACATTAACAAGAGACCAGCTGCTCCTGGATCATTCGTACATTTATGAGAAAAGGCTCATCTGAACAAACCTCAGCCTGTTTGAGACAGTGTGGATGTGCACTTGTACAGTGACAGATCTCCTGTGTGCTGATTTTATTTCTTCACAGAATATAAGTAAGAAATTCACAGAGGAACAGAGGTTCTAAGACAAAATTTATTTAAATAACTTTCCAAAATAGCAATAAAGAAAAAATCAATGGAACCTACACTACACAAAACGTTTGTACAAAAATATTGTCATTGTGTCAACAGAAACATTATACATGATTATCATTATAGTTATGCAGATCAGTAATGAGACTACCTCGAGCATGCTCTATCTCCTGTACATGGTATATAAATATTTACAGTCATTCAACATGAATGCACTGTCATCGAGAAAAATGTTTGTCCACAATCTCACAAATTCACCATTTAACATCAGACGGTTGCATCGTTAACTGTCAGTCTGTATTGTTTTCCATCGTGAATACTGTTGTGAAGATCTGCCATGTTGCTGTCCTTTATCTGGTCATGTGATGAAGGCTGAAGGATTAGTGCATAAGTCAACAAATAGCTATGCAAGTCTGACTGTTTTACAGGCTGCAAAAATCCTTGATATTTATGTTTTCTTTATAAAAAAAAGTAACCTGTAAAAATATGTAAAAACTATTTGTAAAAATCTGTTAAAATGTAAAAAAAACCTACACGTTTGGAGTATCAAAAGCATTTGAACCATTTTCCATTTTGGAATTTGCTCAAAAAAATTAAAAAATTGAGATGAAAAATTCTAAGAAAAACACTGAACAAGTTTGTCCTCTGAAGCAACTAAAATTCTCTTTCATATTGTAGCTCGTGGATAAATGGAATGATCATCAAAACCCAGCACAACCTGTCGAAAATAATACTTGAACATTTGAACTCTTGAACCGTATATTTCAGAGTTACTCTGTCATACTCCGTGAGCTCTGAGCCGATCTGTCGTTGCAGTTTTGCAGTTCTGTGCCACATCTGCTTCATTACCCAACCTGGGACCGCTGACCCTGAACGTCTCATTGCTTTGCTGTCCTCGCCCCCCTCGCTTGTGTTTCCCACTCTTCCTCCTTCACTCTGTGGTGTCTCCTATTCCTGCTCTTCTTCATTTCCTGGATATGTTTCCATTTGCCAGCTCCTAAGCCTCGTCCTCGCGCCCTGGATGGCCTCTTCTCCAGCCACAGCGAATCACAGTACTCCTCCAGAGAGTTGAAGGGAGAGCTCATTACTCTCAGGTAATCTTTGTAGCGCTGGCGGGACTCGGCGCCGTGGCGAAGCTCCACCACAGGGTCGTCACTGGGCTTAGGCCTCCCGTCCAGTTGTCCATGGGTAACGAGTCGTAGTGTGAGACGGAGGAGAGTGTGGGTGAAGTGTGTGTGCTCTTGAGCCACACAGACATACACACCTGCATCAGAGGCGTGGAGGGAGCGAATCAGGAGGCCTCGATCTGTGTGTATAACACGATCATCCAGCTGGACCTGAGGAACAAAAGAAAGACGAGAGCTTTACCACACAGGACAAAATCATGTGACTACAGCTGCTTTTGTTTTGGTGACCAGCTTGTACACAGATAAACACAAAATGTGATAACAGTCCTTTCTTCAGTTGCTCTTCAATTATTTTATTAACTTTTTTTTTTCACCATTAAATGTTTAAAACTTTGTGACAAAAAATTATGTCTCCCTCCCCCAGACAATAATTAAAAAATCACAACAGCTTACTATCTGCCACACTGTTTTCACATTTTATAACCTGATTTGTACCTGATTTGTATTGTATTGTGTAAGTGGACTGAACATGGCCATTATCTTATTACCCATAATTCCACAAAGGATATGACTTCAACTTTGTATATAAGCTCTGAACAGCGTTCTCCTGACTCAAGCATTGTTTGGATTTTTTCAAAAATTGAGCAGGACCTGCAGAAATCTGACCTGTGACACAAACAGATGCTAATAGATTGAAGATTTAGATTTCTTAACCAGTGAGGTTGAAGTCAGTTTGATATGTCTGTTTGCATGTTTGTGTGCTTTGAGGCACTAATGTCAGAAATAAATATTCTTTGGCCTTATACTAATCCTGTTATGTGAACTGGCCTGAAAAAAAGTAACCCCTCTTGTATATTAGTCTTGATTAACAGCCAAAACCAGGTTCGTCTTTGGACTAAAGAGAGAGTGGAGTGAGAAGGAGATGGAGGACAGGAGAGAGTGAGCGAGGTAACTGATGTTTGGGAGGTTTCTGCTTGTACATGTGTGTAGATGAGCGAACTCTCTGACCTCCTCCTTGCGTTCAGATCCAGGTCTCTGAATGAACCACCTGATCTGAGCCTGTTGAGATTTGGGGATACACTCGAGGAAGGTGGAGTTACTCTGCATCCCGAAGAGGACCCTCTCCTCCACCCGTCTCCCACCACGACCTGAAGAAAACAGGACTGTTTTTTTATCCAGGAGTTTTGTCACTGGTTAAAACAGGTACAGCATTCAGGTTTGTGGCTTCCAGCTTTCATACAAAGACAGAAACCAGCAGAACTGTTCAGAGGACAGAGTCTACATACTGTCCTCTGTGTCCCAACACTGACTGGCAGGGTCTCCATGCTTGATGTCCTGTCTTCTGGCTCGCCTGAGGAACAAACAGCCAAGTTTATGAAGGTTATTGAAAAGCACAAAGACATGAATGTCGACTAACTCTGTGTAAATTTAAATTAGTGAGTTTAGAATTTCTCTAGATATGTTCATATAAAGATTCACACACAAGTGACAACAACTTTAATTTTGTAACGTTAGATCACATTTAACTTAACCGTGTATAACTAAATAACTCTGTAATGTGAGTGTTTTAGAATAAATATAGTAATTAAAACCTACTAATCCACTAATTCATAATTTTTAATTATTATTACATTTAATTATTGCTATTTTATTAATCTGATTATTGAGGTGTAACTTTATCATTTCAGTGAACCTGTGATTTGCATTCAAGAGAGTTTCACACTTGTACAAATGACACATTGAGACACTCAATGTGTCTCAAATCTTTTAAATGTTCAGAGAGTTAAAGATTTAAACTCTGCATAATGCTATGTAATAACAACAACATTTCAAAGTGAATTATTTAATAGCCTCGCACACCTCTTGGATGCAGGGATGTATCGTGAGCATGTGTGTCCGTCCCAGGCGCAGTAGGGGTCTCTTGCCAGGCAGCATTCAGCACAGGCTTGGCCATACAGGTGACATCTGTTGAGTGAAACCTGGGCCAGTCCTTCACTCGAACCCACGTAGAGCTGTTGCTACAGTGAAAAACACACCGCACTCTGCTTTAGAGATAGGCAACTGTAGGTAAAGGCAATATCATGGAAAGACTCGTTTAAAATGTTAAAATTTCAAACAGACATTTGAAAGACAAAGGAGGAGTTAAAGGAATTCTCAGAGCGAGGAACTTTTACGGCTCAAATGTGGCTTTGAGGATCTGCTCTGACTCGTCTGAAGCTTCCGCAGATTCCTCAACAAGGCTTCAACCCCAACATTAAAAACACTAGTGGGCAAACAAAACTGACACACTGAGATGAATGGAGGCTGTGATAGAAGTTGAAGTGCAACGACACCTTGATAATAAGGCAGAAGTGGAAGAGAAAGCTATGAAATAAAAAGGCTAAAGAGAGAGAGGAAAACTGAACACATTACTGAAACAGAGCAGATGATACATTCAAAAATAATGTTGGAATTAAACAGGCAGAAATGAAGCAAACCTGTTTAGAAGACATCTCCAAAGTGAGGATCCGAGTAGGAACCTGCAAAAAGTAAAACAGGCAAACTTCAATGAATATGTCCCTTTTAAATAAGTCAACTGTCCCACGAGGACAGCAATGCTCATAAAGTGCTTCTACTGACTCATAAAACAATGTCAGAGATAAAAAAAATCGTCCATGCTTGTGTTGTTGTATCAGTGAGTGTTTGTTCGTGTTGCTGTGCTGAGATTAAAACCTTAAAAACTTGAAGTTCTTCAAGCACCACTTCCTC
>JAQNCA010000028.1:12509660-12525428 GCA_029783725.1 Acanthurus tractus
TGCAACTGAGTCTACTAATCGCTCTTTTCCCTTTTTTCTTTTGGCTGCGTGCACAAAACCACAAACGAAATGCAGACAAGCCGTGAAAAACCTGTTGCACAGAGATAGGCAATGGTAGAAATGGCCTTTGAAGATGCACCCATTGTAATGCTGCCAGACAAAAATAGGTGAAAATTACAGGGAAATCATAGGTGCTCCCAACATGTTGCTTTAAAAATAACTCAGTAAATGTGCAAATCCACAGAAAATTAAGGTTGTTGGCTTTTGATTTAATTAAACAAAATTAACTCAATCTACCCAAACTTCAGTCTCATATTTTTAATAATATCAAATTCTCAACTGTAAAATATATAACAACATTAGAAAAAACAACAGACAAATCGGCATTATTTCAGTTCTTACCTCTGTGGCTCAGTTTGACCCTGGGGACACTTTGTTTGATGCTTGCTCCAAAGGGGAGGGTGGCCAACAACATCAATCCCACTAATGGGACCCCAGGATGGGATAGTGCCTTAATCCTCTTCCCTGTGCCGCCATAATTACTGCCAGACCTGCAGCGTGGAGCCCCAGCTTCATTTAGACTCTGATTTACAGAGCCCTCTGTCTTCATGGTGTGTTAAATGGTCTTATTCAGTTTTCACTCTGTCCGTTTTCTGCAACCCTGAAGAGAGACCGGAGCAAAGAGTCAAGATAGGGAGGAGCAACCCTCGGTGTGTGTGCATGAGGAGTGTGTGAGCAGTCTAATCTAACTTCACGCAGGATATGTACACAGGTCTCTGTTGTGACTATTCAGATGTTTCACCATGGAGCCCTGCAGGCATGTTCCCTCTCTTTGCCCATCCTACATCAGCTGTTGCCTGTCACTGGCTCTCCTTTTGTGTCGCCTTTAAATCTGTTTGCCCACAACAAAGGTCAGGCTGACAAAACAGTCACATTCTATCTTTCACTGCGCCACCACTCTTTCAGTTTCCAAGTCTCCTCTATCTTCTTTTGACTCGGATAACTCATTTAATTCTTTAGTTAAATGATACTTAGCAATAGTTTTAGCATCGGCTGGTGACCCTGTCAGCTCCTACTTTATGTCATGTAAAAAATGGACCATGTTGTGTTCACGTCTTCACAGGGCATTAAAGAGGCCTGTGGCCCAGACATCAGTTCACAGTCAATTTAAAGAGAGCTGTATGAGTGAACAGTCATGGGAACATTCACTGGCCTCCTCTGTTACTAATAAGCAAGGAGAACTTGAGTGATGTGCACAAACTAAACATGGACAAAGTGAAGTCATTGTGGCAAAAACTGGGCATGTTTTGGTTTTGGTCAGCGGGGAACTTAAACATTTAAACATAAAAAACATGGGACAACGTTTCAACCCCAGATGTTTCGACCTGACAAAGATCCACCTGGGACCAAAAAGTTGTCCATTTGAACAAATTCTTGTTGCAGAGTCAGTGGCAGGTGTTATTCTTTCCATTCATCCGGTTTTTTATCGTAATGTGCACATAACTTTACTCCTTTAAACACAAAAACATCATCTTGCAGAACACATAATGTTGTGAAACATGTGAAAAATTTCTTTGGCATCACTTTGTACTTAAGAGACAAATAAAGAAGAAATAGACACTAAGCCTCCATAAATTAGTTCAAAAAATGATTAATTTGGCATCATTATGATAGACAATAACACCACTGAGGCTAGATATCACTGCAAGGATCAGTACCCAGTGATTTGTAAGCAATGATTACCTCCTTTATAAATTATTGAGGATGTAGTCTAAATTAGATGCTAATCAGCCAATTTATATACATTAAACTAATTTGTTTATTACATTTCAATAAGAAGAGTAGTGCATCGTATCAGCTCATTACTTTGATTGCACAGAGAGATGATAAAACCACCTTGGCTGAGTATCAACAGAGTATTATCGGTGGTTTTAAACTTGCATTCCAGCACATTCCTCAGCCTGCTAGCTACAAATTAACCAGTCAATCAATGGAGAAATTAATGAGTGCATCAAAAGAATGCCTCCCCCCTCAAACCTCATTACTACATCTCCCTCATTGCTTTCCCTCCACCCCCATGTCAGATAACACACATCAACCCGTCCTGTGACAGTATAAACAATGTCAGCCGAGATTAATAGATCCGATATGCCACACACACGCTCACATATCTCAAATGCTGGAACCGAGCATGTTGCTGCTAGTTGGAGCAATTACACATATAGACAGGAGGAGAGACAAAAGATGTTTTGGACAGTAACGTCTCTGTAGCAAATTATATAAGGCAATATATGTTTCTTTTTGCCTAAGCACATAAATTAGCATCGCAGGATAAAATATAAAAATATATGATGGCAGACTGAAACAAGAAGTAAAAGTACAACTTTGTTCACTTAATATGTTATCCCTGTCTAATTTTGTCATCTGGTTCAAACACTTGAGTTTGTTACAAAGAATGAGGGCAGAGTGGCACCCATCCAAGCACCCTGTCGCTTTAAACTGGAGAGGATTAGACCCTGATAAACAGACTGCCGTTTATCTAAGATGACAAATTGAGGCACCTTCACACCTTCAGGGTTAGAAATACAGATACAGAGCTGTGTGTGATGGATGGGCAATCAGCAATAGGAGTGAGAAAATGAGCCGGTTCAGATCTGTGCACACTCTGTGAGCGACAGTCACAGTGCTGGTGGTGGAGCTTATCCTCCCAATGGTATCTTCAGGGGAGCGGTGACATGATTTCAACCATGTGCGTAACGTTCAAGTAGGCTGATGTATCTCTTTGCACTGCTTGAGTGCCCGCATCTATCAGCAGTGCAGGTCTGTGCAGCACAGAGGAAGAAGAAAACAGCACAAACAAAGGAGTAGACTCAAGTGATACTAGAGAAGAATTAATATCTGTCCATCTGTTAGGAAAAGAATGACAACAGAACATTGTTACACAATAAAGAAGGAAAAGACATGGTACACATAGCTAAGCAGTCAATAATTTGGAAAGAGTGAAAAACAGATTAATAAAAGAGTACGATGGAGAGGTGAGAAAGAGAAGAAACAGACAGCTTGTGCCATGTGGGTTAAGCTAACACCTCTGTTTCCTGTTGGCCAGAGTCCCTGTATTCTTTGGCAGCATGGCCAGCACTCAGTGCAGGGGGTGATGGGAAACAATCCTGATGGCGATGGTGACAGATTTAAAGCTAGCAGCTAATATGGTGCTGCTGGCTTCTGATCTCGGCAGCATATAGCATCCTATAGACGTCACCACCTCAAATATACTGGCTTTAGGCTCAACACAACATTTATGAACCATTTTATTACCAGTTCACCAGCAGAAATTTATTAACAGCTGTCCAAAACTGAGAAAATGAAAAGATGCTATATAGGTCTTTAGAGGAGCTGAACTTTTAAAACATTCCCATTGGAAGTCATTGGCAACATGAGGAAGGAGCAGATGGCGAAGAAGTGCTCTGGCCGTGGGCATTCTCACCTTGGGACCACCCCTAATGAGTCATTTAGCAACACCCAGGTGCCCTGTGGAGTCCACTATTATCAAACCCCTCCATCTCCACAGGACATAGTGCATTAGCGCAGCCATTTCTCTCTATTCCCTGACCACAGGCATTGACCTGGCAGAACAACATAAGTAATTGTTTCTAGCTCTCAGGACATTAGTTGTTTTTCTTGGCAACGGTCAATCATCTTTTTTTTCACCCTCGCATTTAGGCAAGTATGTAACTCTCCTGTGAGTCTGTATGAGTTCATGTCTCAAAGAGAAAGTACAGGTCAGCAACCAGGCCCCACAGTTTGAATTTTACACTAAACATCAATAAAAAAACATAAAGGAGCACTCTTTATTTTAATGTTACTCTCTTACTTAAGAGAGCAGTTATAAATGGTGGTGAAGAGAATAAAAAATGTCTGTTCCAACACAGACAATCAGATCACCGCATAATGGCCCATATTTGTCTGAATTATCCAGAAAATAACTTTTTTGTTTTAACAACATAAAAATTAAAGACACCTGGCTCAGATCATGAGGATCCAGTTTCACCGTGTCCTGAAAACTAACTGTTGCCAGAGAACAAGTAAATATGAACCATGTCATCCTTGCAGCGGTGTAAGATTATTCTGGACCGAGATCAATAAAGTCAACCTGCATGCTATTATACAAAAAAACTGTTTAAAGTATCACTTTCTCTCTTTTTTTTCATAATTTGTTTACACAGGTTATTAAGTGAACATCATGGCAGCAAGCTGAGACTGATTCTAGATTTTAAACACAAACATCTCTCCACCTTATCTGAGTGGAACACTTTATCAGCACAGCTTGAGTGTATCTCTTGGGAAATTACATATCACTCCAAAAACCTGAATGCAAAATAAATTGCCAAAATATCCTCTTACGCACAAAGTGTAAGTGTGCACACATGGTGATGCAGACAAGAGACTGATGATGAAAATGCTGCAGTGCCATTAAATTAGCCCTGAAAATGAATGAATGCATAGAACTTTACATGTTAGGTAAAGATATTTCATGCTTCCTCATGGACTAAACCGGGGATCATTTCCTATTAGGAAATTCTATATTTCCTGCAGCCATTTTTGTCTACTAAATCCTATAAATCACAATTCCACAGGCTGTCCTGATTGCAGAAAGTCCCTCTCACACAACCACACAGCAGCAGAGTCCTGACAGGTCACACCACTCCCCTAGTGCAAGAGTTTATGGAAGGATTTCTCTGTTTTGCAACATATGAACACATTCACAACACCACTTTTAAAATGACTTGAAACATCCTTGCATGTAATCGATGAATGATAAACACCCAGACGAGACAGCATTCCTGTGGAATTCCTTCCGTTTTGGGAGCGAAAAAGTATGTCTGTGAAAAAAAAAAAGGAAGAAAAAAGGGATGGATAAAATTCCAACCCTGAGGTCCTGTCTGTCCACATTTTGTCCCTCCTAAGCTGTTATCTGAAAACACTGGTAAGAGAATACTGTGGGCAGCTCCTGGTATGGTAACCAGATACACTAAAGAAGATAATGGCGCTTCTGCTTTTGTTTAAGACCCACTTTATGGTAAATGTTGCTGTCCATCTCTGTGGGTGGAAGACAGAGCCCACAGCTACACTTTTCAACTGTAGACACCTGAGTTAGCGCCAGCTTAGGTCTGCTGTTGCATTAAGGGTGAATGGAAATGTGGGAGAGTGAGCGTGAGAGGTGATACTGGATCTGTGCTTTAACTCTTTTCAATATAGAAGATGGAAACAGAAAAAAACAAGTGGAAACAAAGTGGAGTGGCTTCAAAACAGCGAAGCAACCATGTAACTGAGACAACAGCGTATAGATAAACATGCTGAGAAGGGTCCGTTGATAAGGGACAACAGGACATGTAACTCTAAACATGCTGAGCAGGGCATGACCCGGGCGTGCGGCTCTGAATGTGAATGCGAGTCTGCCTGTGTGAACATATGTGTGTGTGTAAGCTGACACCGTCCTGAGGTGGGCAGATGGGAGCAACTGAGCATGAAAACAGTGACTGACGGCTGGAAGTGCTCTCACTTGTCTCCTGATGGCCCGAGGATGCAGAGGTACACCCATGCACGCCATGAAACAACACTTCTCAAGAGCGTTTTAGTCCCCTACAAATGTGGGAAACACCTCTTTTTTCTTTCTTCATCCTGGGGAAGGCTTTTGTTATGCACTGACCTCCACACCGGCTCCAGTGCAGTTCAACACAGACGGAGGAAACACAGAGCTGCAGGGCGGCAAACCCAGTCAGGCTGTCTGCGTGCCAGTCATTTGCACCTCACCGTTGTAGACTCTCTAAACACACCAACTGCAGTTAAGGTGCCCTGGATGTTTTGTCTGTCTGCACTGTAGGATTCTGGAAAGACGACCATATAAGGTTAGGAAAGACGTGCAGCGTGGCTACAAGAATGTTTTAATAACACTTTCCACACGAAACCTGTTGAGTTTTGAGAAAGCATTCTTTCAGTTTTTGTTCTTCATCGCCATCCAGGAAAAAAAGCCTCGGCACGAACAGCGTGACGTTGTCCTAGAGAGCTGGAATGGTGCTGTAGGCCTTTCAAAACACAGCTGAATACTGATGCTGTGATTTTTTTAAGTGTAATGTCAGATCAGTCCAGGCACGCCATCCAGAACAGGAGTGACTGAGAGCACCCAGGAGGCTGAAGGTTAGCACAGCATGGGCTTGGATTTATTGAAACAGGGAACAAAGGAACCCACATACTCTACCAAAACCCTTCAACCAGTCTCTCATTACACCTAATTATCAAATACACTTTCCTGGTCACACCGGAAAACTCACATAAATGGAATTAGGATACAGTTTCATCCACCAATGTGTTGTCATTTTTCCAAAAGTCCCCTCAAAGTCCTCAGAGCTCACAAGCACACACACACACCTCCAGGCTGTGATTTCAGCAGTAGTCATCAACCTGCCCCATCTCCAGTCAAGTGAGTCTGTAACTGCTTGTGTACACCGCAGTCTGCATTTAGTATGCCTGGCAGACACCGCCGGAGTCACATAACAGTTGGGCAGTGTTTAAAGGGGAAAATCAGACACGATTTTCCGAGTTGTGTTTCTGTGACCCGCAGCAGAAATCTTTTATTTACCTCTTTCATGCTGATCGAAAAGTCCTGAAACACTGCCAGAGAAATCAATATCGACACAACTCCCATCTCTCCCTGCCTCTGCTCGACAGTTTCTCTGCCTCTCTCACAACAAGCTCTCAACCAAAAGCTCCTTGTAGGGTGGTAGATAAACCGTTAGAAGCACAGTAAGTGGAGAGAGGGTCCTTGAGACTGTTTGATACACAGGCAAGAGCAGGATGGTTGAATAACTGCACAAAATCCACAGAACTGTTTGTTTCCCTCATGCTGCACAGTATAGTAACAAAAAAAACAAACAGGTTCACTGCAGCTTGTTTTATGTTCTGTTGATCTGCGATGTGAATGCTTTGGATCAAGGAAAAGGACTTAGCTGGTTAAATATTGCTGGTCACATTTAACTACAGACTATTTGGAGCCCAAACACTCAGCCCCTTCATCAAAAACTGTCTAAACACTCTCAAACACATTTGGTACCAGAACACTCTGCCACTTAACCGGCTTCTACCACAACTAGGATCTTTCTCTAGGTCTAGATTTCTGAGTGGTGTGGAATAACACACAAAAAGCATCAAGGCACATTGATTTAGGCTTCAAATTCTGATGCATTTTATGGAATTATGAATGAACTTATATCACATTTATGTACTATGATGAAAAGAACACCACCTAATCCAGCTAAGAGCAAATACTGCTGTCTTATGAACAGCATGCATTACAAACACTGGTGATTTTGACGACCTCATATAATCCAAAAAGGATTATAAATTGATAAATTCTTATAAAATCATTTCAGAATCCATTGTATAACGTGGAAAGTTAGTTTCAACATGCTTTTAACAAAAGTGTTAGCCAAATGTTGCCATCTTCAAGCTGTAAGCTTATTTGTAGACCTTGAGAATTTATCAAAAATATAAAAAATCAAAACATAATAGATTCACGCACAGAGTAAAGGAAGATGTGTAAATCTTGAAAGTAAATTAATAAGTAAATGAAGAAAGTCACACTTTCAAATCTACAAACTGCGATGAAAAGAGTGAAAAAATCTGAAAAAATCTGTAATTTACAGAAAAGATCAAGTAGCCTCGTTTAATTAGGCTGCGATACAGCAACAGATGGGAGGAGCGAAACCCGAGTAAACATCATAAACTTATAAACAGAGATTTGAACCACACACGCAAAGTTGAAAGTTTTAAGTAAGTTCTCATAATTTAAATGATCGCTAACGTCGTTATTTCATTTGAATCCTACCTGCGCACTCAACTCCGTCTCCTCTCACATGAAGCACGCGCGGCTCCGGACAGCAGCGTCGCTCTCCTTAATTGACTGACGCACGAAGAAAAGTAAAGGAAATACAGACACATGCGCAGCCTCCTCCCGACCACGAGCACAGTGGATGGATGAAGTGATTACTTCCCCTAAATACGTCTGCTATCCATATTAGTGGTTGAACGCGCACCAGCGCTCTTGAACTCTTTTTGCACTCTGTCTGTATGTGTGTGTCTGCTTGTGTGTGTGTGTGTTTGTGGGTGTGTGTATGTGTGTGTGTGTGTGCGTTGGGTGGCTGGTTACAGTGTGGCAGCTTTCCTCAGCAAAAGACAGACGGCAAACAACCAATTATGCTGCTGCAGCTGCTGCTGCTGGAGGGGAGGTGCCCTCAGCATCTGTACAGCTGCCAGTCAGGACAGAGACGTCCTCAAGTTTTGTTCAGCCCTGGACTTTGTAAAGAGCATAAGTGGAGTAAAGATATTGTAAACAGTATGTTTATGAAGGGTTTTAGACATAATGTTGAAATGTAGAAAAAGCATTCATTTCTTGTTCCAACAATAACACATAGAGCCTGCTGCTGAAAGTGCTTTCAAAAAGTTGTTAATAAACAGATGCAGATGTACTGCAGCAAACATCCCAGAGGCTGAAAGAAGTATCACACTGGAGGAGGATCTTTCACAACCTGGCAACCTGAAAGTTATTCTAATGACCTATAAATGATAAATAAAGAATCAGTAAATAATTGGTCAAACAGAAACAAAGCTGTCAGTTACATTAGAACTCTTTAAAGGTGACTCTTATAATAAAGTTGTACCCAAATATGACTAACGTAATACAATGACATCACATAAAATACAATGAAATGGTGGATTTAAGGACCACTGATATGCATAAGAATGTTTGTAATAACAGGGTGGAGACAGCAAAGCCTTCCATGACTTCTTTTCTAGAAAATAGGAGGGACCCAAATGGATTTAATTACACAAAAAAGTCATGGCACAGAGATAATCCTAGTTGTTAAGTTCGTGATATGCGAGCATGTATACAGCCAAGGCTCGATGCTGATCAACTTCAACCTGATGTTTCTCTCCTCCAGGATTCCCCCCGGCACCGCCGGTGAGAGGAAAGAACAGCTGCATTAGGGTTCAGGCAGCAGATCCTGCTGGGTGGGATGCTTTGGCTGTGTGTTCACTGACCAGGAGCGTGCGGTCCCAGTGATTCTGAAGAAAGCTTGGATGTCTTTTGGCACAATCCTACATAGACATGAGTTCATCCAAATCCACACCTTTTTATTTCCTCTAGCAGAAGTTGTGAAAGGGTCAGAGCCAAGTGCACTGAGGTAACATTGAGTCAAGATGAGAGCTGTAATGCTGCCCCAGAAAAGAGAGCTGAAGAACATCTCTTTTATGAAGTGCGATGTTTGTTACTGCGCTTTGGTGGTGATTAAGTTATTTATGATCCAGACCTGGGTGTGTGTCTTCAGCAGATGGAACTGTGTCCCAGTCACCTACGAGGTTTAGGTTAAAGGTTCACAGGTTAAAGCAGTGTCCTCCCTGCCCAGTGGGAGGGTCAGTGTCAGGGTGTGAACTTCCTCAGGACATGTCACCACACGCACACACACACACACACACACACACACCCACACACACACGCACACACACATAGCAAAAACATTAGTGATGAGCAGCACTGATGACATAAATTGTGTCAAACAGTGCGCAATGTCCAGTGTCCGTCCCATCCCTGCCCATTCCCCTGAGACTTGTTAAAAATTATCTGTGTGCGTGTGTGTGTGTGTGGGTGTGTGTGTGTTATAACCCGTACCTGTGCCTGTATTATTGTGAAAACCAAATTTCCAAATGAATAAAAGGACAAACTTGGTCATTTTCAAGCTTGGATATGGGCCAAAGACCATATGGTTTCAAAAACTCTAGACACATGTCAAACAATTTAAGTGAAATATAATGTTTATGTAAGTTTTTAGAGACCTTATGAACCGATTAGTCAGTGGTACAGTCATGGATGAGGGAGACAGATTGAAAACAAAGGTCCCCAGTTCGATTCAAACTGGCAACACAGTTCATGTTTGGGATCTGATGACCAGAATGTTTTCTATTTTTTGTGACTAATTAACAGAGAAACTGTTTCAGTCGAAGACGATGTTGGCAATATTCCCAGAACAGCTGCCAAGTGATTTAAAAATCAGGAGCAAAGAAAAACAGCAATGATGACAGCACAGCAAGTGGTCCGTTTGCCAATTTAGAGACAGGAGCAGTTAATAAAGATCTGAGTGGAGGGAAAAGCTGACAGTGAACAGTTGTTCAGCCTACAAAAAGAGACATTTGTCCAAAACAAACCACTGCTGAGCTCTGAAGTAAAAGTAATAAAAGTCATAAATCAAAGTGGAATTTCTTTTAAATCATGGTCCCATTTCTGATGGTTTGGTTATATTTTAATTTTAGAATTAAAAAAAGGATTTCATTTAAGTGTGAGTTACACCAACACAAAAACATGTACACAACTTATACGCACATATGCTAACTGTGTTTCTCCCCATGTGAACTACTTACACAATGGTGGCTTGTTATCTGTTTTTCTTATGCCTTGATATATGTGTGTGAACAGAAAGGATTTGGCAGTGAAAGACATGATAAAGCAAACCAAAGAATAGCCCCTTAATCCCCAGTCATTCCTACAATGTTGTTATCCAGTTGATCCTCCATTAAGGAGGATCAACCGCTCACTCCGGATGAGGTGGGATGCCGCAGAAATGGTAAAATCAACAGTTAGCAATTTTCAGAAGTATAATCCATCTTGAATTGTGCTGATTATTCTCTTAGAAATTGTGATAATATTGGTGCAATGTAAACCAGAGATGATAATAGCCGCTAAGGAGGGAGGGTGTGTTATCTGAAGTCACAGAGAAGGAAACATCTCGCTCTCTCTCGTTCAAAGGGATTAACTTTCAACAAATTGGACACACTTTCACTCGGACATTATGTGTTTGGGATATATAAGTGTCCAATATATCACCTCACAGTGTATAGTCCATATTCCCCGTCATCTCCTCTTAACGCTTTGCTAAAAAACTTGACAGTGGGTAAAACATTGAATGTTACATTCTCCAGTAGGTTGAAACACTCTGTAAATGAGGTGAGAGAGCTGACATTTTTATAAACTTGGGTATTAATATTCCATTAGTAGGGTCCCAGTTGTTTAGAAAATGAAGCAGCTCTTGTCCACATGCTTGTCTTGTCTTGTTCGTGTGGGGGTGGGCCTCGTGCACAGTCCCACAAACTGTGCATGTTGTGCTACAGAACAGTGCGGTCTGTGAGTAATTTCTAACAGTAATCGTGAAGATCTGCAGCGGGAGGGCAGTCAGCCAGGCCCGGTCACCCAGGGAGCTCCTATTCGAGTTGGGACACACATACACACACAAACATATGCAGGCCTCCAAGCTTTTGTGCCAATAGACTTGAGCTGATTAACTAATCTTGATTACATGAGCTGCCACAGGCTTGTAGTCCTCTAAAAGAACTGGAGCAGAGCTAATTATCAGTGGTTGTTACTTATCGATGATTAGGGATAAGGATCATTAATTAGATCTCAACTAGACATGTCAACAAGCATGGAAGGACTCTGAGCATCCCGAGAAAATTTACAAATACAGGCGAGCTGAAATCTAGATAAACATGGAAATTTAAAAGAGAAAGATGCGAAATTGTTTAGTTGAGATCGAATTGTGATATTGAAACTTCAACTTACACGAAATCAAATAAATCATTGATTGTCATCATACATGTATATGATCCCATGTTCTCTGCCTCATTGTGTAAGGATGCTTCCAGCATACACACACACATACACATTCCCACACTGTCTAGCTTAAGCTGCTCCCTCCGTGATTCCTGGACAGGTGACCATAAAGCTCTTTAATGTTCCATGAAAGTGATGAATGACGGTGAACACAATAAAAAAAGTATATAGCCAACATTCAAACAGTTGTCAGCACACTCTCAGGTTATGGCTGGGTCGGGATGACATCTTCAGTACTGCATATATCACATGATGACCGGCCCTTTTTCACAGTACGGGTGTCACTTTGTGACTTACAGATCCAGCTGTAGGTGCCTCTCTGCAGTGTGTAGCTGGTAAGGTGAAGACAGTGTGAATTTACAGGTGATCTGCTGTGAACCACTTATCTTCCTTGCTTGTTTGAAATTCCACTGAATTCAGTGTAATAGATGCTCCCTAGAAAACTGTAGCAGAGTGAAGTGAAATAACATAGTTTTTACATGCGTGTTCTTTTTGGAGTGTTTGCATTTTGTGAGTCTTCTGCCTTACATTTCAGAGGAAATTTCAATTTTAGATTTAAAACTTTTATTCTACAGTTGTATTTACTTGGCAGACTAAGCTTTTACACACTTAACTGGTTTCTTGAATTTAAAAAAAATATTTGTAAATAAATTATATAGCTGTATTTGCTCAAGTGGAAGATTTAAGTAGGTTTTCAATCCCCGCTAGGGATGAAAATGTGCTGCAATGCCCATTAACACATCAGTTCGTCTTTGTTTATTTTCCTCCTGTAACTTCCCATAAAACCTTTGTTACATCTCAGTGATTTTGTAACTTTTTCAACAAACACTGGCTCTTTTCAGGCAGAAAAATCATTTTCTGTGCTGCCATATTATTCAGTGTTCTCTCTTCCTCTAAGTGACCCAAACAAAACACCACCAGTCTGTGTTTCCCTGACTAAATGGGAGGCAATCACAGCTTGCAACCTCACACACACACAGTCTAAACAGCAAACCCACAGCTCAATTAGATGCATTTTCCAAATAAACACACACACACCTCATCACACACTATGCTATACTGACAAAGGTAAACACCAAACATCTAGGCCCATTAGACTGTAACTAACAAAAAACATAAAAGAACCACAAAGGAGGAAGTAAACACATGCTGAGAAAATGTCTATATTTTGTTTATTTATGCTCTGAGTTTGTTAGTGCTTTTCCAGCATCTGAGCGTGGGATTATTTATTTGTTTCCAAGAGGAAAATGCATCCTTGTTGCTTACAGATCTACGAGCTCAAGGAGAGAACAAAAGAGAAAGTGTCACGCATTAAAAATCTGCTTCATGGAAAAATAAAAAATCTAATGCTAAAGAACATAAATGCTGGGAAAACATTCCTTGTTACCCGCAGAGGAGGACTGAAAAGAAATAATTGAAAAGAAAAAAAATGTATTTCAAAAGAGATCATGTTGCAAGACACACACACAAACATGTACAGTATTTTCTTTCCCCTTATATCTGATTATCAGTCTCAGGTCTGTGTTAGCTGCATAGCAGCTGGTGAATATTCCACTGTGGACGGTTAAAGATGTTGAATTTGTTCTGAATGCGAAATTGTTCTGTTCAGGAAATAACCAGAGGGAAACCACTAATGTCTCACTCAGGTAGTCCCAAATGTTTCCCAGTGAAGAGCTGCCAAAATCAGCATCACTTTCTCTCGAAGCATTTATCTTTTCTGTGCAGGAGAGAGATGAGGAAAGTACCGGTACTGGAGGTAGGAGTGTCTGTAGGAAATGGACGGCTGTTATCTTGTCATGACTTGTAAAAACAAATGTTATTTTAAGGGAAAATATGTGCAGAAACTGGGTGTATCAGAAATGACAACCCACTGATCACGGATGCTAACTTGTGCTTTATATTCGGTGGAAAAGACAAAATCATGTCCACTCTGGATCAAGATCTTGGGGGATTATTTTACCTTTAACACTGCTTCTTCTATTACACCAGCCTCTCAAAAAACGGTCCTTCCCTTCAGGTCCAATCTATACAAACCCCTCAAAACTGTCCATTTCTATTGGCCTGGTATCTAGACTTAAAAGTTAAGCTGACGTCTGTCTGGGATCTTGATAGGCCTTCGCATTCCTCTTGTGAAATAAACATCTGTGGATCACATTGGATAAGCCAATAGCACATCTCAGGAAGAGAAGGGAGACAGCAGGAGAGACTGAGTGTAAATTAGCCCTTCAGGGGAGGAGGCTGACATGTAGCCTCAGATGGTCTGCGAGTCTTTGAACAAAACACATTTAACAACATCCTCCCCTGTGTACTCTGCGAGCGTATGCGCGTGTGTCTGCGTGATGCGGCACAGCTGCGTTATGTGACAGTTGATCAGGGAGACCTCTCCTCCCTCGATCAGCTGTTCAAGCTGTGTCAAATAAATCCAAAATCTACAGTAACAGTTCGAAAGACTGCAGGTTTTCAGTTTGCTCATCCCGTTATCTTTCACCATTAGCTGTCAGCCAATAATTTAAAACTGCATCCACATCAGATTTGGACTCTTCACCTCTGCGTTTTTTGGTGATATATTTCGCAGTGTGAATCAGACAAACAGAGCCAAATATACAGAGACTCACACACAGATTTCAGTCGATAGGCTTGATGCTGCAGTGTTATTCATCGGTCATGTATGGGTTTCAACCTGCCTCGTCGTCACAGAGGGTGAAATGTCGAAGCAGCAAGCAAAGGAAGTGGAGACAGGAGGCATGTGCTCTCAACTTCCTGTCAGAAGGCCTAATTGTTGTGTGCCAGTGGGGACTCTGGAGATTTTTCCTCACTCATTTTCTCTCTCTCTTTTTCGCCTTCCATCTCTACATATCCACAAGTTTTGTTTTTTTTTTCACTGCTTCATTGTTGACATGTGATTCATATCTACATTTTTAGGCCATCAAACAGTGAGTGTAGGATAGATAGAGAAGGCCCAAGGGGAAGAGAGAAGACTGTAGGCAGAAACACAGCAATGCCTGTGGCCCAACTGAGCCCAATTTACTGCAGAGTTCTCACAGCTTATCAAACATCATAGCTCACTCAGTCAGGGGTGGTGGAAGGGGGGTGGGGGTCGTCCCCTGGGGTGGTCCCATGTACACAAACACTGAGACAGGTCGCTCGCTCTTCAAGATGGAGCCGAGAATTTGACATGCCAGAGTAAACAGTACAGTTGTGTGTGTGGTAACCCTTGAGAAAAAAAAAATACATTTCTGTGTTAATGAGCATCAGCATTTCTACATTGTTTTTACCTGTTGTGAATTTTTGCAGCTTTCAGAGGAGCTTTACGTTTAGTATTTAGTAATATTTTAAGTGTGTGTGGGTGGGATGTGGGCCTGCAGTGGGAGTATGTGTTTCAGTGTGTCAGCTCTCTGCATTCTTTAAATGAATCATTTTAAATCACTGCCGCATCCTGTGCTGGCTTCAGCTTGTAATTGTGGTCACTCAAGCATAAAGAGTGAGAGAGAGGGGCAGACAGAGGAGAAAAAGCACAAAAAAGAAGGGCGGGGGGGGGGGTCTCTGATAACTTCACTGAATTTTACTTTCCAGTCTGGAGACTTTGTTTTTTTTCTTTACTGTTTTTCTTGTTGAAACCTGTGAATAAATACCAGAAAGTATTTGTTTTTTAAAATGTTATTACTTATAAGGAATCAGAGTTCCTCTGTTCCTCTGTTCCAGCCTGCCATCCCTTCACTGCAAATTAGGAGAAACATGCCAGCGTGCTGCAGCCAAAGTGAAACTATATGATCGAATTACTGATATTACTTCTAATCTTCTTTACCGCACCGCTGACTGCCACATTCAGACAGTCATTATTAGGCTCGCATTTCTGCACCTATTCATTATAACACAGGAATGCATTTACCATTTACATGACTTCCATTGAGTCTCTGTGGAACATATTGACTTTAATGTGCGTGCCAGTGAGGCATGACTTCCATCTCCCAAAAGTCTACCTCAAGTGTGTTTTCAATCTCAGGCTTCACTCGGGGAACGGTGTTGGTGTCTGGTGCTTGTTGGCCTGTTGG
>JAQNCA010000028.1:12525528-12540976 GCA_029783725.1 Acanthurus tractus
TGTTGGCCTGTTGGAAGCTATAAATCACTTCCTTAACAGTATTTTAAACAATTGAGAACAATTAAGAGCAGTTAAGCACCTAATTACCAACACGTTCTGACGAGTGAGGAACCTGAGCCTTCACGTCAGAGTTTTTCAGTGCTGATGTGGACGCAGTCCACGCTGAGGTGATTCAGTCACTTACTTTCACGATAAACCCACGATTTAACTGGCCAATTTAGACAAATTGGAAACAATTTGCAGCAGTTAGGAGTCTCAATAAAAAAAATAAGGCCACTTATAGAGTCATTGGGTAGGGGTCTGTGGTGGAGGCACATAATAAAATGAGCTGGGTGAAAGGGTGCAAAACCCCAGATCCTTGACGAGGTGGGAGACATTAGCAATTACAGGTATGTGTGTATCTGCAGGCATTCATGTCAGGCATTTTTAATAAGGTCCTAAGAGAGAGACTTGTGTGCCACCTGACTGGCTGAATCGGCCTGACTTAGCCATAAAAACACCTTCACCTCCATTAGGCCATAATGAGAGCTGTGTCGGGCTGCTGGATACTGCACTCTGGCTGCTACCACACAGCAATTCCCTTCAACAGAGAGGAAATGAGGAGTGATCGGTACAATGACTCACTGTGAAATAGAAGTGGCACTGGGACAAACCAGGAATACATATATGCTAAAAGTAGTGGCAGTTTTTCCATCAAATGTGGTGCTCATTAACCTGCAGGATGTTGGTGTTGAAACAGGAAGCAACTTGTAGCCTTTGCTTCTATTGTGTGTGGTTGCTCGTGAGACCGATAAAAGTAGCAGGCAAGGGTTTTACAAATATGGAATTTCACTCTCTGGCGCTATTTCACCCCATTGCTTCGTGTTAGTGTCTGCCTCCTCAACACTGTCACAGGCTGGTAACACCTAATTGTGTCATGCAACAATAATCTCAAATGGCTGATTGCATGAATGGTGCAGTGTGTGGAAGCACACAGAAAAATATGTGGTGTGAACAAACCTGAACAGCTACAGAACAAGTACTGCCAACATGCAGTGTGACATCTGCAGTCAAACTGAATTTCCATCCATTGTTTACTTTCATGGCGAGGTAAATCTCTAAAAGCTGCTTGTTATTTCAACATGATTGTAATCCTGATGTATGAATACTTGTCTTTGCTCTAAACTAAGACTGGTGGTGCGTTGGTAGCACTTGGGAGTCTGGGTCACTGGGCTGCTTGACTTTGACATCCATAAGATGAGACAGGGACAATAAAGAGGAAAAAGAGCAGAAGAGGTGATAAAGTTTGGAAAATGAAACCCTATTTCTGCTTTTCATTTGCGGTTAGCGGTCATTAGCTGAGTTTGTGCTAGCTTGGCGTAAATATTTAACCTTTCAAATCATAGGGTCACTTCTTAGAATCAGAAAGAGATGCTTATAAATCTAAAGGGGTTTTATTCTTTGCCACATGGGATAGCTCATTAGATTGAGGCAGGGCAAGTGAAACCAATACCATATGGCTGTTAACGGAAGAAACTCAATTAGCGGGCTAACAGGGTCATACGAGGGCATTGGGTTTCAAAAGTGAGATGGGCAGACAGAAAAAAAGGAAGCTGCATGTGGTGGTGGACAAATTCTCTGTCTGTGTTTATTTTAACTTTCAAAGAACTAAACAGCTGCAGGTGGCTAAAATTGCTATCATTTTTTATGTTGAATAACTTTTGAATCTCTCATGCTATCTACATGCTTTTAAAAGTCATGGAAGCTGCAATTACTCAGCTTTTCAGTGGCATCTGTCATGTTTACAAAGGACAATTAATTTTAAAAAATGCTTTAATTTACTTTAGGGTTAAGTTAATCCATTTTTCAAATAAAGCAAATGCAAATTTAGGGTTTTAAAACAGTCAAGACTGAAACTTAAGGTTCTCTTGAATCAAATGATGTACGATCCTTGATGCTGACTGCTGGAAATGTTAAAGAATCAAAAATAAATCTGGGAAATTAAATTTCCTTAGGTCCTTAAGAGTTAAATGAGGCAGCTACAGGGTTCTCAGAATAAATCAAATTGTGATACAACATACTAAGGAAGTTTTTTTTAACATATGATATTTTAGGAAACAAACATTTGATGAGAATGAGTTAAAAGAACCAGCAGCACTCTCATCTCTCTACAATAAATATGGAGCTACAGGAAACTCTTTGCTTCAAATAGCATTGACTAAATATTGGACTGACAAGTTGTCATGTTTACACTTCAGTTGATGAATAAATCAAACAGTGTATAACATCTCAACAAGGGAGCCTTATGGGCTCATAGGGGACTTTTTTTCTCTAAATATGAGCAGGCCAAGCTAGCTGTTTCACCCTGCTTTCAGTCTGTCTCTTGGCTATAGCCTCATATGAATTATACAGATATGACAGATGTATTGATTTTTTGTAAATGCTGCTGAGAACATAAAGAAGTTTTGTTCCTCCAATAACACTTTAACCTGAAGCCCAAACAAACAGTGGCTCCCCCTGAGCAGTATAACTTAATTGTGACTGACTTTGGTTCAAATACTTTTCTCAGGCCTCTTTCTTGTCCCAAACACAAGCACACACACATGGACACACATGTACGAACACACAAAGCATACGATACCATAAGTGTAGCAGACAGAGTAAGTGAGTGGTGTAGCCCAGTGTGTCGAGACACAATCTACGTGACCTTCAATAACTAAGCAGCATTAATCGCCATCTTTCATGAGCCACTGAAAACTCATGGGACATTTATGCATTGAGTCAGTTGCACCTCCTGTAGTTAGGCCAGTGTTTCCTCCCAATCAGAACCGACCTCTTGGCCCCCTCATCCTTTAAGTCAGACCACCTGGACAACTGTCTCTAGTCTCTGGTGTAACCTCTACCTGTTTGAAGACTCCCGCATGAATCATGACCTCATTCTGGTGTGCTTAATCACATCACAAAAAGCAATGATCCTCGCAGGAAACAAGACTTAAAAACCAGGAAGTTCAGACAGAGGGATAGCCCCAGGCTGGTAATCAATCATGAGGCGAGTATGTGTGTGTAAGTGCGTGTTTTAAGCATTTATTGTTTCAAACAAATTGATTCAAGGTATAACACAATCTCTGACTTTTATAACTGTCACTACACAAGACTGAACCTTCTCAACCTTTGTAAAATAGCAAAGACATTGAGATAAGACATGCTATGTTGCAACAGATGAGAAACTCAGTTTTAGCTTCACTGAAACTTGGATCCATCCTGACAGGAAACGGTATCATGACTGGCATGCAGTTACTGGCAACAAAAATAGGACGATAACTGTGTTTTTTCAGCGAACCCTCTTGCTGAGATGTGATTGTGAGATGAGCTTCATTGCTGTGGTTTTGAATTTAGTACGACCTCTTGAGTCCAAGGTTACCACATAATACAGTTAATGACAAAGTTTTGACTGACAGGCAGACGCAGCAAGAGCGCTGATATTCTCCCAGTTTCAGGACCTTTTCTCTGTCTGACAGAGAAAAAGATGAGAACCAGGATTTTTTTTTCGATTGGTTTTCCAGTGTCCTCTTTGACATTCAACTCTCTGAGTTTTTACCCTTTGCTCACTTATGATGGAGCATGTTCATTCATTTTTATCAGCAAATGAATCAGCAAAATTATTTGTTATTGTTTCAATCGAGCACAAATTACATATCTGTTGATCTATTCCTTATATTTTTAGTTTTCAAACTTGTTGCTGTTAATGTAAAAGATGAGCTTTTATTTTCACGTCTCTAATCCCATGATAGCCGTGGCTGGTGGCATTATGTCTTTTGGTTGTCTGAACGTTTGTCCATATTATATCTGTCTGTCTGTCCAGCTCTCATGAAAGTGATACCTTAGAATTGACTGGAGGGAATTTCATTACATATGGCTCAAATGTTCACTTGGACTCAAGGATAAGAAGATTAGATTTGTGTGGTTAGAGGTCAAGATCAAAGTCACTGTGACCTCATGTCTGTCCCATTCTTGTAAATAAGGTATCTCAGGAACGCCTGAAGGGAATTTCATTATATCCAGCACAAACAGCAACTTGGACTTAAGGATGTATTCATTATAATTTAGTAGTGGGAGATAAAAGGTCAAGGTCACTTTGGCCTCACAGAAAAAAGAAACACTTTTGTGCAAAAACACTTTTCCGGCCATTATTCTAAGCCAACACTCAGGAACAGAAGGGGATATTGTGACATTAATTGCTTGGATTTTCTGGACTTGTTTTAGAATTTGTAGCTTCTTTGAAGAAAGTCATTTTTAAAGCATTGTAGTCCAACACAAGCTCATTGGTTTTGCTGATAATGAGCTTCAGGAGACCATTGTTGCACAATGTGACAAAGCCCTCTTTCAGTCCTCTGTTCTCCTATAAACATAGTCTCTAAGTGACATCATGTTCCTTACTGGAAATTATTCACTGAAATCAAACATGTCAGCAAAGCGATAATTCCCAAAAAGTTCCCTATATACCTTTCATTTAATTCCCTCTAAGTCTCTACAACATATATTACATGAGTCTTGCCAGAAATGGATGTCAACTGTGACTTAACTGGGTCCTGGAGGCAAACAGCCTCAAGGCAGTAATCCTGGCTATTTTTGAAAAATGGATAACATGATGTGACCATTTGATTCATTTCCAGTTGAGGCTAAAATTATTATGAAGACTTATTCCGTCTTTTTGAATCATTTGTTACCTTTTACACATGTTATTCTACATTTGACGTACGTGTTTACATTTATCATTCACGCTAAAATAGAGCAGACTTCTTTAAACCCACAATCCTTTGGGGCAGAACACAAGAACACAGGCTGTCAGCAAAGAGGAAAACAACACATCCTGGGGCCTGGGGCATGTGTCGTTAGTTAGAATTGAAATAGATTCATTCCCTCTGCTGATGGTCTGCAATATCAGATTTTGGCTACACAGCAGTAATAAATCACATTAATATGGAATGCATTTCATTTGATTAGCTTCCTGCCTTCATGAGCACATACACACACCCACACACACACACACACACACACACACACACAATGCAGATGCATGCTCTCATACACATCTTACATGCAGGGAAAGATGCTTGCATTTCTCAGGGAATAGCTCTGGAAATTATTAGTGTTCATTTTGGGTCATATGGAGCTTGATGCAGCACACCTGCTCCACTGACACAGTGGCTGGGTGAAAGAACAGGACAGGTCTGTAAATGCAAACTCTCCTGCTGTTTATAATTTTGCTTTCAAGCACCCAAAGCCTGTGTCTGCCTTTCCCTCCCTCTCTTTAAGCTGTTTTTGTCATGGCTTTTTCTAAAGGGATATAGCTGGTGGCTGTGGTTAATGTACCGTATCATCTTATGTGACACATCCTCCTTTCATTGTACCTCTTTAGCGTTCTGTGAATGTGTGTACATTATGTGTTTTAACGTGATAGAATCCACGTCTTGGAGCAGATTGTTTTCATAGCGTCTCCATTACCGTCAGCTCTTGTTCAGGTCTGAACATGCTGTCAAATTAACTGTCCAAAATACAGCGAGTGTACTAAATGTAAGTCACTCAGCCTCTTCATACAACCATGAGGTGAATGTCCTAAAAGCAATCTTGTCTAAACTCCTCTGACCCAAATGTTGCCCTCGGATTTACTTAAGTAGGTCCAAAAAGGGGTTTTATTTTCCAAAGACTTAGACTACAGACCACAATACTACAGTAGTAGTTTAAATATTTGAGAATTTCTTTTTTTCTTCTTTCTTGGCAAGATGTAGATGAAAAGGTTGATACCGCTCATACATAAGTCATTACACAGGAGATGAAACCAGGGAAAACTTAGCTTAGTTTAACAAAACCATTAAAATATGGAGAACAGGAAGTCTGGCTCTGAGAAAACGTAACAAAATTCTCCTAACTGCACCTCTGATGCTCACAATCATTAACACATTATATCTTGTTCATTTGACAAAAACCTAAAAGGAAGCATCAAAGACAGGCTTCTTGAGTAAATGTTTCAAATAATGGAAAAATCTCTGCTTTTAGATGAAGAGGTGAAGTCAAAAGAAAGCAAGCAAGGACAAACAGATAATATTCTTTACTTTCTCCCTGGAGAAAGAGAAGAACAGGCTGAGGACAAACATGGATGCTGTGGTGCTACTCATGAACAGCTGGTAATTGTAAAATAATTTGAGGAGACTTTGTAACCTCTTACATGTACACATATGATGGACTTGTATCTGTGGAAATGTTCTCTTTTTGCAACTTTTTCCTCTGAAAACAAGCCAGAGGACTTTTTGGGCCTGTGAGGGTGTAATGTTGGCAAGCTGGTTAGCAAGCAAGTGAGGGAGATGGATGGGAGTGAGATCACCATGTGAAGACGAGCCACCAGCATACGTCAGCCTGCACTCACCACCAGTGTTGTTGTGATTACTCTCAGTTCCAGAGGGGGTAGACAAATTGAGATACAAATGAGCAAACAAACAAGCAGCACCTTACTACTAAATTTTCTGTGTTTGTACTTTGCTCTCTTCTATTTTTTAAGGCTTGAAGATTCAGTTTGTAAGATTTAGTGACATCTAGTGGTGTAGTTGCAAACTGCAACTCTCAAGCTTGTGGGAAAACCAAACAGTGGCCGCCAAAGGATCTTTTCAGATATGGTGTTTGGTTTGTTCATTCTGGGCTACGGTAGAAACATGGCGGACTCCTTCTGTGGGTATAAAGGACTTTTTCTGAAGAAAATAAATCACCACAGTTGTTATTTCCAGGTGATGATACTCTAATAAAAACACACTCATGAATATTATATGCCATTTCTGCCACATTCTACAAATACAGCCCCCTTAATCCTACACACCAGACATTTTCAGGTAATCAAAAGCAGCTGTTGGCTTTTTGCCCTGGCTACAATATAAACCTCAAGCCACCTGGTTAGCCATATGGTAAGCTTCTGCATATTACATCTCTTCCATCTTAAAACTGAGCCATTGAATATAATGTTGGTTGTGATAACACAGTTTTAAGACTGTGGCTGGTACCATCATGTCCCTATTAGACACACAGAACATTTGGTGAAGCTCATTTTGAGCCATTTTCCAAGGAGAAAAGTAAAGTGATGTTTCAAGGGTGAGGTTAAGAAAAAGCACTTGAACAAATCAGGGGCACCAAGCTGGACATGCCAAAGATTATAGATCTCTCAGGCACCGCAGCCATCTTTGGTTGGTGACTAAACCTCTCCTGCTGACTTCAGCTGCAGTATTTTTTTAAGATTCTATCAATGTCAGTGTTGTAAACCTGCTTTGATTTACGCACTCCCTTCTTTAGACAAGTGAATTTTATTGTAACCTTTAAAAGGAAATTGTGTTTTGACTGTGTGTCCTAAAGAGCTGACACAGTCCCTCCCCGGGGAGTGACTGGAAGGAATGAAAGGACAGATGGAGCCAGAAAGAAGTGAGACCTTTGATGTGTTGTTAGTGATAGAGCTTCAGGTTGATGTGTTTGATGTTTGTGAGCTGGGCTGCGCCCGCAGGTCAAACAGGCAAACTCAGAGCACACACCTGGAACACTGTAACGCCGATCCATTATCAAAGGGTGCTACAAATCTATGAGCAATAAAGCCTGCACATCTTTGATAGTTTTCTGAAAACTTTCCCCAGTTCAGTGATGAACTCAAGCTGCATGAGAGACACCAGAACAAAGAAAGGTGTGGTGTGTTTACAGTGGAGCAGGTCAAAACCCTGGTTAAGTTTTTTTTTTTCATTTTATTGTATAACTCAGATTTAATACTCTCATTTTCAAGCATGCAGGATGTCTATTAGTGCAATTCATCACATTCCTGCACTTGAGTGCCACACTAAAGGGCACCTTATCACATTTGTGTGCACGCTGGGACACTGGATTACTGATTCTAGGTTCACTGTGACATTAGAAACCTGTTCAACTTCAAACTTTTGTAACATTTTTTATCAGGGCAGATCAAGCACGTTTACTCCCTCTCTCATCCTGAGATGAAACAAAAGCTGAGGACACCTAACTCTTTAAAAACACTTCCAAAGGAGACAAAGATAACAGAAGCAGCAGCACCGAAGTAAATCATCTCCCTTTTGTTTTCTCTCTCTCTGGAAATACAGAAGGTTCACTTGCTTTGCACAATATTTTCCCAACATGATTATCTAAAGTAGCATCTTATTACAAAGTATCTGTCACATAAATGAATTATGAAGTTCTCATTCTTTTTATTTACTTTTTGTAATTTTCTAATATTATAAAAATTCACCAATATTCTTGATAAACTGTGCAGAAATCACAGCTGAAGTTATGCTGACTTGTTGTTTTTTCACTTCCAAATGTTGACTTTATCAGAGGTTTTCCTCCCTCTTACTGCTCAGTAAGGGTAAAGATCTGTGAAAGATGTTTATTATGAAGTGTCCCAGCAAAGATTTCCTGACAATAAAACAGCAGGACTCTCTGTTTGACTCCCACACACATCTATATATGCACACACACACACACGGACGTACAGTTTTAAAGTCTCCCCCGATGATGCCCCAATTAAGGTCTACCACATGGAAGCCATTGAGTGTGAAATTGAAAACAGGGACAGGAACACCATTACAATGTCAGTGCTCTTACTTTGTAAAGGCAGTTGGGCATAAGATCAGATTGTCCTTGTGCAGGAAACCAGTCTCAAATCAAGATCTCTGACACTCTTGATGAGACAAATCAGGGTTTTCTGTGCCTTATGAGTTGATGCTGAGAGCTGTGACATAAAGATGACATCACCTGGTGAAAGAAATACAGCAGGAATTTAAACGTTTGGGACAGTTCTTTAATGAAGTCGCTGCAGAACTCAGTTTTGGCAGTACAGTAGGGGATACTTGAGCAAAGAGGCAATTGCCCATAAAATGCTCTAAACAGTGCAACTTTAGTTCAAGTGGTTGATATAAATAAGCGAAAAAAGCAGGTGCTGAGCCTGGGATGCAGTTGCAATTAACGTAATCACAGTTTCAACTGAAAAGTGCCACTGAAATTAATTAGACAAATAATTAAAGTTGAGAAAAAGACTTAAGAGGTTATTCTAATGTGCTCTTTGACAAGAGCAGAGAAGGTTTACCTCATGGATTTTAATGGACCTTAAAAAGGGGGATAATATCTCGTACTGTTGCAAAACTTCAGCGCACACACACACACACAAACATACAATTCTTCTATTTTCCCAATTTAATTTAATATATAGAGTTGAAACTAAGCCCAGGCATACAGGTTTATTATCCATGATCAAATAATAGCACTAATAGGACTAATAATATTGTGCTTGACCAAATCTACATAATAACCATATACACTACAGAAGCTGATACATAATGAATGAACTCTTTCATCCTTTATGTTTCCTTTTTCTACTGTTCCGTTGTTAGTTTAAGGCGTTTGGCTTTGAAGATATTATCCCTCTCTCTGTAGTCTTGAGGCTCCAAAAACAGGGCAGCGACAAATTTTCATCCTCTCTCATGTCCCCAGGTTATGGGGTGATGGGGGGGGAGGTTGGAGCTTCATGGGTCAGACCATCTCCAGGGCTCTGGTCTTCAAAGAATGCCTGAGAGAACCACAACTTTTCCCCTCTTTTAACCCTCCTTCCCCTCGTTTGTCATGGAGCTGCTGTGCTGACAGCAGACCCTCTGCACCGCTCACACTGGCAGCTCTGTTCCTCCACAGAGAAGGTTCTGGGCTCCACGTTCGCATCCCCTACACCACTGAGACACATTTTTCTATACTATCTATTTTATCCGATTCAAGTTTACACTGTCACCACAAAGTCACTCATGCCACCCAAATCTGTTACCTCTTCTGGACACAAGCTTTTAGGATTAAACCAAAGGGAGGGACTGGAGAGTCACTGCCATCTGCAAGGATTCACAAGACCTCTGAGGCTGAGGCACTGATATACTGATCTGTCATCTCTCTCTGCCTTCTTTTATTCTTTCTGTCTGTCTGCTCCCTGTAGGGTTTGCGATGCGTCTCCTAATGTGTATTTAACATCTCGTCCGCCCTGTCACCACGTAGTTGGGATGATGTCTGCCCTGCCGTTCTGCAGGACGCGCTGTGGTTTTGATGACAGCAGAACCACCACTGTATCTCTGCTGGGGCCTAAAGGCTCTGTGTCTGTCTGCCTTTTCATCCCCCATCCATCCTGTCCCTCCATCCCACCATCCCTCCTCTCCTGGGGTTTATGTCTCCGTCCCCCCCTTTGTCACAGCTTGTCCTGTCATTACTCACACTGGCTACCCGATGACAAGAGTACAGAAGACATAAAAATGTTTGTGTGTAGGTGTGCGTGTCAGGGTGTGTGTGTGTGTGTGTGTGTGTGTATGCGTGTGTGCGTGTACACTCAGCATCTTATTACATCGTAATCAGTAGTATAGCAGCCAACAGCAGGGAGCAAATCACATTAAGATAATTGGGAAACACTTCATGTTGGACAGCTGGGGTTGTGGTGGATTGATTAAATAAATTTGATGTCACAGAGGAAAACCAGCCTTCCCGGAGCGAGTGACACTGTTGTGTGTGTGTGTGTGTGTGTGTGTGTGTGTGTGTGTGTGTGTGTGTGTGTGCAGTGACACAGAACATAAGAGAGAACGATGCAGAGGAACAGGACGCAGAGGTTTACTGATTTGTCAGGGAAAAAACAGCAGGTGGAATCAAAGCTGAGATGCTGGAGAGAAAATCCTGCACACCCTCGGGGAGCAAAATTGTTAAACTAACAAATAAGCAGTGCCATGTTCTGTCATCAGTTGTGGTTGCCATCCACTTACTCAACTCACAAGCCTCATAATTCTCTCGAGTGACCACTAGATGTCACTATCATCTGTGTGTTAAATCTCAATTTGATTGCCATGGCTGACATGTTTGGCTCATGTTGATTATAGACGCCAAATTCGCCTCATAGCGTTGCACTGCTGTTTCTGACACACTCCTCCTCAGATGAACTTTAGTGAAATGATCAGTTGTTTTCGTGAGCGGAGAGCAGCTGATGTTTTTGGCATGTTTGTAAACACCGCTCATGAATACAGGATGCATGTTTTTGAAGGGATCCGTGTGCAAGTCGTGCCTGTGGTCTGCACATTTCCTTTAAGGTCACCTCAAATCTTCTGCCGTGAGGACATTCTGGCTTGAACTAAGAGTATGCAAATGAGCAGCAAGTAATCAAAGTTCAAGCTGAATTGTTTAAGAGTTCATTGGACTGGAATAAAAAGATGTGCAGGAAATTACTTCAGTTTGTCATCGCTGTGGCAAATTAGGCAAGGACTGAATAAATGGATTAGCAGAAATGTGTGTGCTTGGCGGGTGTGCGTCGGATGAATAATAAGCGCGTGTGTGTGTGTGTGTGTGTGCCTGTGTGTGTGTGTGCGTGTCATGTGGTCCTGTAGGTGCGTTTATGTGAGAGCACTTTATGTCACCCATTCACATAAACGTATGTTTTCCTGCGTTCGCGTGGGGATGAGATAACAGGATACACAACATTGCTTCCATCTTTTCAACAGCGTTCATCCTACTCCTCCCTGTGTTGTCATGGTGATGTGTCCCTTCCCAACCTTTTTTTAGATAGGTATGCAGGGTTTGTTCCTCCTTTGCAATCTGACACACATTCAGCAGAGCTACCATGAACATACGACATATTAGAGGACTCAATGGAGAAGCAGGCAGCTCGCGGTGTTGTGGACCCACATTTGAAACTTATTTATCTTAAATTCATGGGCACAAGCTAAACTTATACCCCGGCTTATGACAGACCTCATGTTAAACCTAAACAAATTTCGAAGGGATTTGAATAAATAATATTTCCCTCTGAGTTATTTTGAGTAATGCAGACTTTCCTCCATTCCAATTTATTTTCATTTGAACTGTCCTCTTTTATAAATGCACCTTGCTCCACCCTCCCCGAGGCGCAACTTAACAGCGCAGAACTCTTATTGCCAGGCATTAGTAATCGATTAGGAGGAGAAATGAGGACTTTGCCGCTGCCAAAAACTTTAAAACACCCAACTGATGTTATTCAGATTCAGCTGAGGGAGAGGAGGAGGAGGGAGGAAAAGATAGGTGTGGATAGACAGGCTTGACTGTCTTATCTGCAGCCTGTGGTCACATCCGCTTTTCACACCTTCTGTTCTATCTGCTGCCCACACAGAGACGCAAACACACAGACACACGCCGGCACATGAGCACACACACACACACACACACACACACACACACACAAACAGACTTGAAGATGTTGTGGGTAATAGAAACGTCGCTGGATGATTAATTATCAGATGTACTGTAGATGATTTAGCTCAGTTAATACATTTACGGGAATAGCAGATCCTCTTGTGTAACTTTCATGGTTCAAACAATGATTGGTCCATTATTGGTGCAGAAGAAACAAAAACGACGATAACGATATTAGCATGCACGAAATTTAGCACACCTGTAGCAACACTATTATCCACAACGTAGCCCGTTCCCTATTTTCCAATTTCCCGTTGTCTGCACCTTGACAAAGCCTTTGTTCCACACAAACACACAGCCACATTCAGGAAAGCCCAGCGTTATTATCAAGGCAGACAAAACAAACCATTTTCCTGTTTGAGTGATTTCCTATTACATTTGAACAGGAAGCAAATTAGGGTGAGGAGACTGTTGCTGATGAGACGTGTGTGTCTGGATGCCAGGTGCAGTGGAGAGCTCGTTTTGCATATCAGAGAAGTGCTATTATGAGTAGAGCCATGCATACTCCGCATTAGTGGATGTAATGACCGAATGAGGGGCGACTAAATGAGGGGTTACTGTTCGCACACACGCCCACCCACACACGCACACACACACACACACACAGACGTGCACACACATGGACACTCTTGTAGATAGACCCCGGCGTACACACACACACACATACACACACAAACAGCAACAAAGTAAAACACGCTCAGCCGTCAACTGTATGTGCCGAGCTCAGGGTCATCAGTAATGGAGCGGACTGCAGGAGGCAGAGCGACAGTGATGGAACTGCATCTCCATAAAACCTGTTCTCTCCTCGCAGCCTCCATACATATTCAGACGGGCCGACTGAAGCCGTGCCACGTCGTTAGCAAATGAAAAGTAGTTTAGCATGAGAATGAGCCCAGGGGTCACAGGAAGAGAGATGCACAGAGATAGAACAAATTCCCTGTAATTGGCCAAACAGGAGAAAGGAGGCAAGGGAGGACGAGGAAAAAGGGATTTATTTCAATTCTTTTATAAGCGTTACATTTAAAGTGCTGCCTGTATCTGGATCCATTTTGTTAGGAACATCTGTTTGCATAATAGAGGTATTGTTATTAGACAGAGCCATCTGATATTGAAATCACAATGGCATAGGTTAGAGGGGTTTCATATTCAGGTAGAGGGATACATTTGCATCACCGAGGGTTATGAGCTCTGATTTGACACGGTGCCACACAACTGTGTTACCGAACTGTTCAAAAATATCTCTCTCTCTCTTTTTTTTTTTTTTTTTTTTGGAAGGAGTGATGTTTTATTTTCGCAAACTTTAGAAAAAACATTCTGACAAAAGGAACTTTGAGAGCAGCTGGCATCCTGTTGTTGGCAGAGATTCATTAAAGCCGGTTTGACATCTTCTGCTTCACCCTCAGTCCTCCACACATCCGTCCAACTGTACGGTGCATCCACAACATCTCCATATTACCATAACACACTTGAGGACTGTGACCGGCTACCTGTCAACCAACTTTGGGTCTAATCAAGCCTTATGTGTGCAGGCTATATGGATCCCACCGGCTGAGAGGAGTTTTTGAAGGTCCAGTGTGTTGGATTTAGGGTGGTCTTTTGGTAAATCACGGCATAGAAAAGGAATGTTTTATTCACAAACGTGTCTTTATTAGTATGTATATCACAGAGCAAACACTGGCTCAACACTGACTCTTTTGCGTTAATTTGCAAATTTCTTGGCCACCGTAGGTTCTCCTGCTGCTAATCCTCCCATTCTGCAACTTCCTCACTAGATGCCCTTAAATCCTACACACTGGACCTTTAAGTGCTGTGAAAGTTTGACTATTTAAATCCTCAGATAAGGTTCTGAGAAAGTTCATTCATTCTAAAAAAAAACAACAGTGATCTAATCTGACACCCTGACTGCTACACCATTTTTGTTTTTCTAAGAGGATGATGTACCTTGTTTGCTTGTATTCCTCAGTAATTTTCCTTGGAATACTTTCTTTTCTTGTTAAAAGTTAGACAATAATCATGTCATCCAATATCTTTCCATTAAATACAAGGTAATCTAGAGTCAAGAGGCAGTCAGTGTTGGTATGTATGGAACCTGAAAGCAGAGGTGCATCTATAAAAACCTGCTGACCAGCGAACCTTCAAGGCTCACTAATGAACATGTTGTACTTTGTTTGATAAATCCATAAAGTCACCTCAGAGGATGCCCCCTTACTTCCACAACTGTTAGGAGTGATGGGTGCATACACATGGTATGCGACACGGAAACACTGATGTCTGATCCTTTCAAAATACAAAACAATAGACAATGATGTATACAAGCAGTGTTCGCTGCGACGGCTCTGACAGATTCTTGGCAAACTGACATTCATGAGATCTTGCCACTGGGGGCTTAGCCCTCCCCTTCTCCTGCTTTTGAAAACTCAACCCGAGCAAAATATCGATTTGCTGGCAAAATTAAGTCTAGCCCAGATTTTTAGTTTGCTGTTGGCCAGATAGTGCAGGGGGGGACCAGGACCAGGACCGATCAGTAATCAAGATCAACATGGAGTCTGAACCAATTTATACTACCTAGAAAACCCGGCATGCTTCACTGCTCACCGCCAACCTCTCTCTCTCTCTCTCTCTCTCTCTCTCTCTCTCTCTCTTACTCGCTGTCTTTGTCTTTCTCTGTCCTTCTGCCTCCCTCAGTCTTTTATATATGTAATCTCTCTGGCCCAAGTTGTCCACGGAGCAGAAAGTCATTAAGTGTTGGAGAGGCGACAGCGCGGTGATGGTTCAGCCTGAGAGAACACAGTCTCCCTGAGCAGGCCTGACCACGGCTGCACACGGATTAGCTCATTACAGGTCGTGCACTTACTCTCTGTGTGCAGAGGCAGAGAGGGAGCCCAAAGGTCGGCCAGGTGATGTTCTCAATGGAACCCTTTTATTTGCAAATCAGTTTGATTCTTTTCTTTTTCTTCTCTTGCCCTTTTCTCTTCTTCCTGACTTGTTCTTCTTTGTTGAGGCATCAATGGAGTGATTAATTGTATTAGAGAGGAGTAAGTCTCCACATGCTGCTCTGTGTTCCCATCACTTACACATAATGTACCTACACACACATATATATTCATTTATTTTTTCACAGACACATCCAAGTTGGTTGTCGCCCTGAAGGATCTAGTTGCTACTACAAGCAACCTCCGCACCGCCCTGGTTC
>JAQNCA010000028.1:12547431-12559925 GCA_029783725.1 Acanthurus tractus
TCTATCTATCTATCTATCTATCTATCTATCTATCTATCTATCTATCTATCTATCTATCTATCTATCTATCTATCTTTGAGTCTAATGTGAGCTAGCTGAATGAGGACTATTTGTTGTTTTCGGTTTAAAAGGAAACAGGAAACACAGTAAAGGCAGGTAGATGTCCATGCATGTGTAATAAGGTGATGGCATCCTTTAAAATGACTCATGACTGTATTTTGTGAAGGCAAAACTCGAGTTCTGCTGCTGCAATTCCTAACTGCTCCTGTTGCTTTACTTAGCAAAACGGAGCGATGTCAGGGGTTAAGGCTTTTATCTTCTTCTGGAATATGACGTAGACACACATGTGGGTGCACATGAACACGCGCCTGCACACGCACACACACCCATACACACATGTACACACATGTACACACACATATAGATCCCCAAAGCACAGCAAGACATGCTATCTAGAATTCACTCTCTGAAGATCAGACTCCTCACGTCTCAAAGACGAGACAGTTCTGCTACCCTGCCCTCTACTCAGCGAGGAGGAGGAAGAAGAAGGTAGGAGGGAAGAATGAGAGCTGGGGCAGAGGAAGGAAGAGGTGAAGGAGAGGTGGGGAAGAGATGGAGAGAAATGTGATGTTTTTCTGCTTCTCTCTCTCTTTCTCAAAAACGATTCAGGCTAATAATTATCCTGAGTTTGTGATTTCTGATATGTTAAATTTATCAGTTCATACACCTTGCAAGCTGCATCTTCGCCTCTGCACCGACAAACATCTATGCTTCATGTGTATTCAATCCAGTCTGCACTTGAGCGTCAGTTTGCCTGTTTCCCCTCAAGCAATGAAGAAACAAATGCACACACATGCAAACACACACTCTCACACACACACACACACCCTAACATGAAGGAATGAGACACATGAGCTCAGTGTGTAATACCAGGATAGTGAACAATCTCCTGAGGAATTTACTACTAAATGTTAAAAAATAGATAACAGCTTCTTGTGGCCTATTGATTAGCAGTGCATGCTCAGATACACGCAGATGTACAAGCGTGTGCACACTCACAAACACAGATTCTGAACACAATTGTATTGGAGCAAAAATACATCACCTTCTTCCACCTGCACTGTTGAAACAACACTGAGTCCACGACCAAGCTAGCAGCTCTGTGAGGTTGTGTGCATAGTGATGTTTCAAGCTAAATGCTAACACAATAACAATAACAGAGCTAATATGCTGATGTATTTCAGCGATGATGTTTGTTTGGTTCACCATTTTAGCTTAGCATGCATGCCAAAAGTTACTAATTAGCAGTTGTACTGCCTAATCCACACAGGAAACTCATTTTGTTTGACGCAGGAGCAAAAAAGCAACCCTAGAAAGTAATTGGTCAGCAGACCTATGCATATGTTCAGGGACAGTCAGAGATCACCAAAGACAATAGGATTAATCATCTGGGAACTATTAATGACAGTCTGTGGGCTTTATCCTCCGGTGACAGACTCACTACCCAAAGAGCAACGTTGCAAGGGTTAAAAAGCAACATAAAAGTCTGGAAAACGCTAACAAGAGGGGGCATCTGTGTGCTAGGCGAGGACAGATGGACAATAAAAGAGAAAAAGGGAGAAAACAGACAAAAAGCAGACGTGCAAACTCACAGAGTCAGATTCCTTTATGCATTTGTTCCTTCTTTGCCCAGCTAAGCAGTATCCTTGTTGCATGCAGCATGCTTTTTTTTTTCTCGTAAGAAGATTAGCTGTAAGAAGTGACGCAACACTGCCAGATTACAGTGCATATAGTTGTTGTGATGCGCTATTCATAATATCCTTAGCAGCCTTATTAGATTGGCACTCATCCTTTGAAAATTTCACAATAGCACTCTATTCATAGATCAGCTCCTGCCCTTTGAATACAGACATGATAAATCCACAGACGAGAGAAACCCTGTCTTTTTTTTACACTCATAAGACGCACAAAAAGACATCAGAAGACGAGAATCCTCAGACACAAGCAATTAGAGTTGTGGGATTGACCTGCACAAGACAAGGTGACTGCTGAGTTCTGTTATCATGCTTAATCTGGGTTACAGTCCCTGCTCCCTGGATTGCCTGTCACCTACCAGCTCGTGCTCTTCAGCGTTTCTGGCACAATTCTTGTCTGACATCATTCATACTTTATGGTACATCATTTGGATTCTTACCCTGTTCCACTTGTTTATGTAAATGCTGATATGAGTATCTGTCACTCCACTCAATACCGTTATGATTAATGTATGCTGCTCCACATACTCAACTAACAGATCTCTAAGTCTTCCTGGCAGATGCTGCCAGTGGTTTGATGAAAATGCAAATATGAGCAAGATTTTTGTTTTTTGTATTTAGCAGCATACATGAGGATTTGAGGTGTTTTGCGTGGAAGTCTAAAAGACAGATGTAGCATTCAGATGAGTCATGAGACGGTTTTTGCTGCATGCACGTGAGCATACACACACACATACACACGCACTAAAAAGATACTCCACTTTAATGTGTGTGTGTGTATCTTCTTTAGAATAGCATATGCCAGCATATGGTGCTTTAAAATGCAACGTCACTACCATGAGTTGCATTGAAAAGTGACACAGGTCCCCAAGAAGACGGGTGACAGATGGGTCTTAAAATGACTTGCACACACTGAAACCTGCAGATGCACCATCACATACTGTGCTGCATGAAGGCACACGCTGTTGAGGTATAATTCATGTGTGTCAACACTTAGCCTCAGAGAAAACTATGGTATTCCTATTTGCCTTATGTTGGATGGACTCTCCTTCAGAATCTCCTAGTGAACACTGCAAGCTGTCTCACACACTCACCTAAACATACACACGCACACACACACACACACACTTACACATAAGCCTGGAGCATGCAATTACCTGTGTGTGTGTGTGAACAACTGGTGGCAGTGTTATCATGGTGGTTGGAGGATATTAGCCCCAGCAGGAGCGGCTGACATCTTGGTGCTGCCATAGGGCTGTCTAACAGTGCAGAAAATAAAGGCCGGGAAACTCATTAAGACTCATTTACAATGTGTTGCTGGTGCTCTAATTTAGACATGAAACTGACTTCAGATCTGCTCCTCCAAACTGTGTGCCAGCATGCAAAACAGATGCATGCCCCAGCAAAGCAAGAGCCACAAATCGTCCACTTGCTACTTTGACTGCAGAATGAAGGGGACATAAAAAGAGGATGCGCATGCACCATATGTCAACCACATAATACAGACTACATGAGGCTCATTATTTTTATTGGTTTCAAAGAATTGATATTGGTTTTTATGCCGTTGTGCATAGAAATAGTAATGAATACATGAATATTGTATTTTAAAAAAATCAATAAAACAGAAAAACATCAGATATTTTTATTGTCTGAAAATTCCTGTTTTATTTTCTTACTCAGAAAAAAACAATTTTCTCTTCCTTTTTTTGACTATATTTCTTTAAAGATTTGGGGTTTTTTAAGATTTTGTGAGCTAAAACCTAAAATTTGAGAAAAAAATGCACATTTTCATTTAGCAAGAAAAATGTAAACATGGGTTGCAAAATGTTTAATTTTTTTCTTTATAAAGCAAACTTCATTTTTTTTGGTAGAAATAGAAATAAGTAAGTAAGAAATAAGTAGAAATAAGTGAACATTTATTATAAAAAATGTGATAAAAACGTACTTTTACACTTAAGCATATATTTAAAATTTACTTCCAATAACAAAGGCAAGTGGCCTGGCAGCCAATAAATCATGATGTCATCCATTCACATTGGCTCGCCTGGTGTGCCTCAGTAACCGGCTTGTTAAACCTGATCAGTGGGGAGGCCACCTTAAGGCTGAGATTTGAAATTGTTCCCCCAGGGCTCTGTGACACAGTTCACACATATCTTCTCACCTCACACACAAATACACACACACATATGCACAAACACACCGGAAATGAAAAAAAAAAAATCTTAAATGGTCATGAGCAACATGTGTGTACCCCAGGCACACACTTTCATGAATAAAATACATTTTGAGCTATATGTACTTTGTCATCTGTGAGATTATGTGAGCAGGAAATGATTTATTACCCATGTAACTTTGCTACAATGGTGGCAATCTGCTTGTGTTCATGTTTGTGTTTGTGTATGTGTGTGTGCGTGTGCATGTACATATAGGATGTAATTGCATGATGAACAAGTGTCCCTTGAAGGGTTTTGTTTGCTTTGGATATATTTAGGTGTCGTGTCTCTGAAAGTGGAAGTCCAAAGGTTTGTCATATGCATATGTGCATGTAACATACCTCATGTGCCAGGCAATGAGATGCACAAGTTAATGCATTGGCCTGTCTTTTAGGGCATGTTTGACCTGGCACTCAAATCTCTGACCCGTTTTGACCTCATGTCTAGATGTTTGTGACCCCAGGGTGATATGACCAACTGCTCCTTTCATTGCAATGTAAGATTACTCAGATTGAGTTGTGTGCAGTACAAACCACAGACCATAAAGGCTTTTATAGCGCAGAAGTTACATTACTGCATTCAACTGAAAAAAAAAGCTTGGGACGTGTAATAAAGAGTAGAGACCCAATACCTCCCATAACCTCAGAAGGACTTTATGGACTCTGAGCTGATCTAAACTGAGCTGAAAAGGGGTCCAGTTGGACCTCACAGAGTGGCTGAGCTCTTCTCCTCACGCTGACAGACGGGGAGACACTGGGGGGAAAGAAACACACGGCGTTGCCCGGTGAGGTAACATCGGTCCATAAAGGATCTGTCCTCTGAGGCATTCGGATACAGAGAAAAGCAGCATCTCTTGGATTCAGCATTTAGTGCATTTTTAGGAGTCAAACGATGAGTTCACTTTTCACCAAACCACCATGGTATCTTGGAATAGAACAGCACACATAATTAGACACACATAATTACACATACACACACAGGCGCATATGGTCTCATCTGTAGTCTGGCTATGTTTTTACTGATTAGAAGAGGGGAGGTGAAATTAACGGAGGATGAGAGGAGGAAACAAAAAGAGTCGGACTGAGAGGGGAGCTGAAGTCCAGAGAGAGAAATAAACTGTAAAAGCACTTAAGTTTGTTATTTTTTCTTGCTGTGTTTGAAATGGTACCAAGGGAAGGCTTCCTGCCAGAGCGATTGTCTTCTGCTTTTTTTATTTGCTATTTTAATATTTAAAGGAAGTGATTGTGTGTACATGTGTGTTTACCTGAGAGAGTGTACACATATGCTTTGTGCATGCAGTCCTGGTGGGCATGCACTGAAAGCTCTACATTGAGTTCTTGTGCATGAGTGTGTGCATGTGCCCATGTGTGATTTTAGTGTGGATTTGAGTATTATCCATTACACTGCAGAGCAATTTGAGTCCCTGAAGGGCACTCTGTGTTGTGAAAGAGCAGAAAAAGCTTTGCCATTGCCAAGCTCTCACCTGGACAGCTCTTCAAAGCACCCCTCTCAGAGCAGCCATCCTGGAGCGACTGGCACGGGCAGAAATAGCAGCATGACAGCCAGGGATACATGGCCAGCTCCAAACAAGGCACCCACTTAAAAAAAAAAAGGAGGGGGTGGTAATCTAATGGCAGAGTTACAGATTCTTCCAATGTCACTTTCTGCTCGGGACTGAAGATCTCCCGAGTTTTGGGCACGTTCCCAGACATTTTTAATCAATTTGTTGTGGCTAAACTTCCTCTTTATTAAAGTTTTTCTGTGTAACTGTCTTGTTGCCATGTGGCGAAAGGCAACATAGCAAAGGAGGGAGGGGGAACGGAGAGGAAGAATAGGGGAAGGAACAGACAGAGGAGGTCTACTTCAGCTGAGAGGTTTGTAATTAGCAACTGTGATAATTAACCAAATGGGAGATTAACGGACAGGGATGAAATTATTTCTGTGCTATTTAAAGCTTAGGTGCACAAGCAGATAACAAAATCTCACGCTACATAATACTGATTAAGAGATAAGCTAAAAATACATGTGGAGAAGCAGAAAACAACATGCTTCATCTCTGCGTAAACCGAAAACATCAAACGGGATGAGACATGTAGAAGTTTCAATATCGCAGCGCTGCTCTCGTTTAGATGACTCTTGATATCCAGGGATGAATCACCTCATTAATGAAACATCATCTTTTATCAAATCGTAAAATTAAATATTAAAACACGTGATAATGAACTGGTCTGCCTCCTCGACTGCTCTGAGTGTCAGGAGCCGAGACAGACAAGACACACATGTACGAGCGCAGGCGCGCAAACGCACACACCATTAGTTGATTTAAAGGGGTGAGCCTGCCTCCTATTCATCATGAAGCACCTCTGTGACTGGCCCCTGCCAAGTCGCGGTGAGTTTCATCAGCGCTGACAGTGGACATATCTCACTCCATTCTGTCTCTGATGAGCCCGCGCTCTCCCAACCTGACTCCAGAAAGGAGACATCCAGCTCTTATTTTCGCTGCGAGATGACTGTCATTATCCTAATTTTCACTCTGTCAGTACAGACATGTGTATGTGTGAGTGTGTGTGTGTGTGTGTGTGTGTGTGCTATTAGCAGGGTGTGTAAGTGCATATGTGTCTGATATCAGCACTAGATATTGTGTTTGTGTTGCAGATCTCATTTTAACATGGAGAAAGGTGTAGCTGTTTTCAGTAGCAGGCCACCGTCTCACATTTGGAGGTGAGATTTGGTTAAAATGACTTTTTCATCCGTCAGAATGTCATTAAATTCCACAAAATCAGCAGACATAAGTACAATGACTATTTAGCACAGTTAATCACACTGTAACTTGGGTGTAATATCTTATATACATCTTGTATATGTTATATCTTGTATATCTTTTTAGCACCAGGTACAGTACAATTCCTTAAAACTCTGATGGTTTTGAGTCTGATTGTGGCTGAAATGTGAGGTCAAATCTGCTCCAGGTCATGTGACTCCATCTTTTCTTTGTTGAGTGCAGTGTTTATAATGTACAGGTCCCAAATTATCTGGCAGCTAAGATTCCTGGTGGTTAACAAAGCATTGCAAGTTTAATTCCAAGTGCAGAAGCAGTTTAATGTCTTTCAGTCAACATGCATTGAGCTCTTATACAACCATTTGAACTAGACATCAAGCCTGTACACACACACACACACGCACACACACACACTACACAGTACTAATTTGACCTCTGTGTAGGAACTGCTCTGTAATTGGTACTAAAACGTTTATATCACTGTTAGCTTTATGTCATTGTTAGTGAAGTTAAAACTTCATTTGTATTATTCTGTGCCTTTAAATAGTCTTGTCTCTTTTGAATGTCCAATCAGCTTAATGACAGATAACTTTAATGAAACTCTGTCTGACTACTTTCAATGAGAAGTTCTAATCACTAGGGATGCTTGAAGGCTTTTCAGGACCAAAACAATCAACGATTCAATGTAATTAAAATCTTCACTTTCATACTGAGCACAGATTGGTCCCGTTCTTTAACGTACAGAAAGCTCTTAAGGGACACCTGCGCTGTTTGTACATAATGTCTTCGCATTATTTGTGTTTCTAAGCAGGTCCTAAAAATAGCACATGTAGTGAATTCATGAAAACTACCAACTAAACTTTCAACAGTCTCTTATTTGTATGTTTAGGGGGATGACAGATATAAATGATCTACTATCTCACTCTGAAACAATCATTTCTACTTATGCACTATAAATATGAACAATAAAATGAAAATAAAACAGCCTAACCACTTATGCTTATAGAAAAGTCAAAGAGGAAACAGTTTTATATTTGCAGCAATGATTTTTAACAGACACTGACAGATAAAACTGACCCTGGGATGGAGGTTTCTTATCAGAAAACTGAGTCTCAGATTGTAAGGGTTTTGTATTGACCCTCCACTATACTTCCTTTGTATTCCTTATTCTATTTTTGTCATGCAACCTTGCAATCTAGCCACAGGTTTTCACAAGAGCACACACACAAAACTCTACAAAATAGGACCGCAATATTCGGGCTGCAATAATCCAAAAACACTCCATGATTACCTGTTGAGATCCACAAACTGCGGAGTGTTTGCTCAAAGAAATTGGGTTAGGCTGCTGTCCAAAATGAAACTCAGCATAAACCACCAGAGAAAAACTGACAATGGCTGTAAAACTGAGAATGATAGAAATCTTTAGGAGCTAAAAGGTGGTATTATTATATTTTTCCCTTTCCTTTGAATTCCAAATGAGGCTGTAAGTCAAAATTCTCTGACATAGGAGGCCACTAAACGGCACTAAAAATATTATGTGGTGTACAGAGTTTTTACACTTCAAATCCCCAAAAATATGTCTGCACTTGACCAGTGCCTTAATTAAATTGTGACTAAGTGAGAGAGTGCAAGGGTTAGTCAAAGTGTGTGAGGGTGATTGTGTGTGTGTGTGTGCGTGTTTGGGTGTGTGTGAGTGTGCGTCATGTGTCAGGGCCTCATCTTAGCGTTGCATTGATCCGGCCTCTCCTTCCTCTCATCCATGCACTCTTATTGTCAGAATGCTGCTGCAGATCGCCTCATATCATTAATCAATTATTCACCAGCAGCCTGTTAATGTTTAATGAGTGAGGCTGCTGCGGTCAATTACTAATGAATTGTGGTCGTGGTGAGAAGGCTCAGAGGAGAGGCCAAATCAGATACTGTACACAGTCTTTTGTGTGTGCACATGTGTACAAGTGGGCATGTATGTATATGCAAACATACCTGGAGTGTCTCTGAATTTGCTTCAGTTAATCAGGTAAATTCTGATTGAAGTGTTGTGTCATTTTTCAGAATTTCGTTCTGATTTTTTTACCACCCATTTATTCTCAACTAGATTTTTTCCCTACAAATCCAAAGGTTGTCGTGTTTGCTGTCACAAGTAGCTTGTTTTTTTTGCTGGCACAGTAAATGTGATACTTGTGCGAGCGAATCTCAGAAAACACATTTCGTGAGGAAGAAAAATTTGAGACACGCATGTCAGTTTCTAATTTCGCACCTCGAGTCCTTCAAAAGGAAAGCAATAAATTATTTAAATGGTATCAGAATTTAACTATATTGTTTTGAATTTAAGGTTTATCTGTTTTTTAACATGAGAAAACAACAATTTCTCCGTGTGATCTTTTGACACAAAATAAAATTTTGGTGTAAAACACTGTGGACAGCAGGTGAGATGATTCACTGCTCAGTAACAAACTATTAATACTTTATTCATATTTATGTGCGTGTGTGTGTGTGTTTTTGTGTGTTCGACTGGCAAGCAGACGTATATGAGACAGGTCAGTGCACGTCCTGTGAAGTGTGTGTGGCCTGCAGTCTGTTGGCCATGCCTCTGTAACCAGGATAATTAGAGACCAACCCCCTGTTAGGAGCCCAAAACAACATTACCACCATATGATATTCTCACACTGAAACACTCTCAGAGAAACACACACACATACACATGCTTTTACTTACAATGAAACACACTTAGGGCAAATTTGTAATGCATTATACTTCATTTCCAAATATAGCCATTGTTTTCAATTGCAAGCTACACTGACAGACTTTTGTGTCTCATCATAGCACAAACATCTTTACTCAAAGTCAGTGGATAAAAACTCCACAAAGTAATTCAAAGTCAATTTGGCATCATATAAGATTACAGATTACTGTTACACGGGCAAAACTGTCCAATTTATTTAAAACATGCTTTATATTGGGCTATTATAAATACATTGTTTATTTGTATAGGGTTGTTATTGAGGTATTATACTGGTAGGAGCTTTCTTTTACATGCTGCCACTGGATTTTGTGAAGTCAGATCAAATGCAATCCTCTTGGCGCTGATTTCACTCAGGCATTCAGTATATTTTGTTTTTCAGAAATTAAAGTGCATACGTATATACTACATGTGGTGGTAAAATTCAAAGCTTGGCTAAGCCGGCTGTCTTGGACTTAAGCTCTCCCATCTGGAAGTGTTCCTGTTCAAATATCTGAAGAACAATTCCAGCCCAAAGAGACAGCTTGCTACTAATGCACCTGCAATGTAAATAAAATGGGGGATTTCTTATTTTAAGTCAAGTATGTTGTGCTTTTTCTAAACTGCAGGCCATGACAGACATACACATACTCCTCTCACAGTAACAAAGCATTTACAGAATACACCTATTGACATCATATATCAAACTGTAATACCTAAAACTGCAACACTGTCATAATGGGCAAAGTTTTCACATAAGAAGTCCTTTTGTCCACTTGTCCACTTCACGAGTGACCACACTGACCAAAGCAAATGAAAGCTTGTGGTTGTAACTCGCCCTGTTGTCCGACCAACACTGGGCACACTTCTAAACACACTCACTCCTCTGTGTGGAGCTCCATCCATCACAAGGCCAAGACAGGACAGAGGACCATGGGAAATGAAGCATGGCTAATTCTATTAGCGCCGGGACACAAACAATCTGTGGGGAATCAAAGAAGAAGGAAACATAATCCCAGAGGACCCACTTCCTGCTGCATGAGCTGGAGCAGTTCACCATCATAAGGCAAAACGTAACATTCCTGCACACTATTTTCAAACACACACACACTCTGTGGGTTTCAGTGAGGTTCAAAATGTTCGTATTTATCATCGATTGTATAAGCACCTATCACCCTTACTCATTTATTCTTCACCCTTTTTCTTTCTTCTTTCTTTCCTTCTTTCTTTCTTTCCTTCCTTCTTTCTTTCTCTCTTTCTTCTTGTTGCTTTTCGGCTGTGCTGTGCCTCAGTCTATGGGGAAAGGCTGGGCACAAAGATCTCTCGCTGAGGGACCCTTATGGGACAAAGCTGGCTTTCTGGGCTTTCTGCATATATGCATGCCATGCAGACAATGAGGCCTTTATTAGAGAAGCCAGCATCTCTGAGCCGGAGCGGCAGGGATGGGGAATGGAGTCCGAGAGAGCTGTGACTGACACTGGGCGCTGGTGTGTGTGTGTGTGTGTATGTGACTTTGTGTGTGCACTTCCCACCTCATGCCCGTGCATGCATGTGTGTCTCAGAGGTGTGAAGTGGATGCTCTTACCCTTACTTCTTCAGTCAGCTAATCAATCTCTGTCCATCCGAAAGCTTATCCTCCGAGACAGTTTTCTTATGCCATATGGTGTCACACGGTGGATACATGGCGAACATATGAGCGAGTCAGAAACTTCAGCCTCCTGTCGTCATACATCTGCATATAAAACAGGCAAAGACAACATGCTGTGGCCCGGAGCTGCAATCAAAAAAAAAAACGCTTAAAGCAAGCCCTCAGACTGCATATCTCTGTGCACTTGACTAACTTTACAATACAGAAATCAGGCCTTTAGACTGAGTGCATCTGTGTATGCGTGCACTCGTGCGTGTGTGCAAGTGTACATAGGGGGCATTTGTTTATGTGTGTCTGTGTGTGCATGTTTGTGTTGAGTAGAGAGAGAGAGAAAGAATGCTCGTTGACTCAATCATGCGTGAAGAGGATTTTCTGTTCAATAGGAGCTGCACACTTGCATACTTGCATTCTAATGACTCCATGTGCATAATCATACAAACAAGTTCAGATACACATAAGTGCGTGTACATCTTTGTACACACACTCGGTGCCAATGATTCTGTTTTCGTGATGGAAAAATAAGGGGATGCAGGGAGAGAGGGACACCTAAGTTTATGAAATAAGAGTGTTTGTCTGCCTGTGTGTGTGGTTTCCACATTTTAGATGTCAGGTTGTTAGTGTGAAGTGCAATAAAGGCCTCTGATGAAGACCTCTGCAGTCACAACTCTGTGGGTGTTTGGTTTTGGAAGCAAACCTGTGCCACTGAACCAGGCAGCCAACACCAGGTTTTTCAAATATGCCTGAACGGGATGAAGCATGGACAGCATGTTTAGTGCTGCTCTCAGTTTTTTTCTCTTTGCCACTGACATCACACAGTGTAATACTCTGCTGAAACATTGATGGAGCTTGCATGGTGAAAAAAAAAGATGTGAAACGCTGCCCATTAAACGGTGTGTGTTTTTAGTCAGGTAGCGATGACAGAAGATGTGGATGAATTTTGTACGTCATACTGCACCTTAAACACAAAACATTCACGTGGGACCATCTCTCTCTCTCTTCCTCCCCCTCTCTTCCCCTCTTCTTTTTTTCCCTCCCTCTCACCTCTCCCTCTCCCTTCACTCAGTAAAAGCCGGAGTTGTTGTTCTGAGTGGTAAACATGTGCTAAGGGGGGTGAATGGCTAAGTTTTCTTTTTATCCAATAAAAATGTCTTCTTGCCAGATCGATTGTTGTTGCTAGGAGACTGAAGCATCCTTTGGCAAGGGGCTCCAGCTCTCCACGTCTGTTGTTTCCCTCTCCGTCTCTCTCTCTCTCTCTCTCTCTCTCTTTGACATGCACGCCTCATGCACGCGCGCTCACTCACACACACACACACTCACACACTCTCTCTCTCTCACACACACACACATACATACACATTTCCACGGAGCTGGCGCGCAGAGC
>JAQNCA010000028.1:12570680-12586441 GCA_029783725.1 Acanthurus tractus
AGAGAGAGAGAAAGAGAGAGAGAGAGAGAGAGAGAGAATGTACTTCATGTAATAAGTAAATACGCAAGTAAGTAAATATGTTCTTCATTACTCAGTTTACTTCTAGAATCTAAAAGGGCACATACTTTGAAGGAATAGTTTAACTTTGTGGGGAAATGTGCTTTTTTGCTCTTGTTTCTTGAGTTAGAAAAGATCAGTACTGTTGTCATAACTGTCAGCTTGATGCAAGGCTACAGCTGGCAGCTTGTTAACTTAGCATCTAGACTAGAAATGCAGAAACAGCTAATCTGACTTAAAGGTAACACCTGTCAGGACCTCCACAGTGCACAAAAAAATAAGAATTGTAAAAAAAAGAAATTCTGTTTTTTAATGGGGTTATAGTTTGGCCTGTGCAGTGATTTCCTCTTGTCTCTGCTGGTTGCCTGATAACCACAAAGTAATGAAAAGAATTAAACAAGTTCCTGCACCTCGTCAACAAATAGCCTGAAATATAAAATCAGTGCACTGTAATCCCACCCACTGATTTTTGTACAGGTTAAACATAAAACTTACAACATCTTAATTATGAGGTTTAGAGCTGCTGGCAGCTTGTGTTACCACTGGACTGGACCAGATTACCTGTTTCAACCTTTTTTTCCAAGCCGTTTGATTTTATTGTGGATGCATGGGAATGATATAAACCTAATTATTTTTTCTCATCAAAGACAAAAACCTGTATTTCCAACATGATGAACCATTTCTTTAAAGGACCAAGCTGCATTTGCATGATTTACAGACACTATAGTTGTCAAGCTAAATCCAAAGCATTGCAAGAATGGACCTAACTGGGATACACAGAGACAAGCTGATACAATTTATTTATTTTGATTACCAAACAAACGGACTTTCAGATGAATGCAAGCAAGCAAGTAGATCACCCAGGCAGGCAAACAAGCAGGAACAGGGATCGATGAACAATGAAGGCAAAACAGGACAAAATGACAAGTGAAAGAGAGAAAACTAAACACTAAATACACTGGATACATACTTATGAAACACAGGTGACGAAGAGAAACAAACAGGCAATGAAACTTGCAGAAAATGGAGAAAACCAAGATGGAAGAGCATCAACAAAAAAAAAGGGGAAAACAACTGAAACAGAGCGCAAACTGTGACACATCAGCTGGTTCTTTTTGTTTTTAATGAGGGAGATAATGCAGAAAATAGTTTCAGATAAAAATATTTTCACTACACAGACAACTGTTTTTATCCATAAATGAAACTGTTAAAGACATTGAAGATAAAGCAGACACTGGCAGACTGACTTGCATCAGGCAGTCTGGTCAACATCACGCAGCACACATGACAAGAAGCTAACTGAGATGGAGGAAAATTCTCCAGTCCATGCTGGTCTCATGTTGTCTTGTGGGTCTGATGTCCTTACTGCAGAGCTTATGAATGGGATGTTTGTGAGCTGAATCTCAAAACTTGTATGATTTCTCAGATATTAAAATGCCTCAGACTGAATTCCCAGGCAGTGATGTTACTGTGACAAAGCAAAGATTGTACAGTAATGTACACTTTAGGGATTAATGCTTAGGCGAGTTTCAAGTCCCAGTCCATACTTCATGAACTAACATTAAGGAAAATACATTCATCAGTCTGATATATAATCTGTGACATATTTCTAAATCAATAGTAGTTTACATGCTTTCTAACAAGGAGCTCAAACATGTAGGAACACTATGATCCTTAAAATGCATGTGATATATTCATAGTTCCTGTGCTACCGTCTGCTTGGGAATAAAGCAAGTGAAAAAGCAAGGACACACTGTAAAACACTTTCTGTTTCACAGTGTGTGTTATGCTTGCACAGTTGATTTTCAAGACAGGAAGCTGGGTTTGGGCACCTTCCAAGAGGTTATAATGAAGCAAACATTCAATTTCAGTGGACACCATGACAGCAGTGTAAAAATGCTGGAAGATATTATTTGGCACTTTTCTTGGAAATCGACTTCAAGAGCTGCCAATTACATTAAAGCATTCTATCAAAGTGAGGCGTTGAGTGAAACTGTTGTTCCAGTCTCACTTTCAATAAATATACAATTTTATATGCTACAGCACACACACACACATCCGTGCACTTGTGCACAAATGCACGTACACTCAAAACAAACACACAGCCACATCTGCAGCCTTGTTGCAGAGTTGTCCTCAAAACTGAGCTCATTACAAAGTTCCCCTTTGTGTTAGTTTAAAAAGGCCTCAAGTAATGATGCAAGTTTGTTTAGAGAGTTTATTTCCAGGAACTCAAGCTTTTTTTCAGTGGAATACTGGAAGAGGTTCTGCTTTTTCCCTAATGTACAAGCATAAACACATATAATGCGGACACACACAAGCATTTAGATTATGTGAAAGCCTGGAGAATGGATACAAATCTTTAAACAATACCATCAATGCCCTTTCCAAAAAGTTAGAGTGCATGTCCAACCAATACATGTTCGGTTGTCTCTGTTGGGAATTTGACAGGAAACAGCATCTTAAAGCCAAGACAAGAGTGACTTGAAAGACCATATTAGGGTACTTTGTGTGGTTTAAACGGGTAATTTATTACTTTCATCCTCTCAGTAATGTGTTTTATCATAAACCCTGATTCCGTGGGTTTCCTGAACACACTTATTCAGATTCGTGTTGGTTGAGAGAGAAGGCATCTAAGACATAGAAATAGTCTGCTTTTAGGTCAACCCCTCAGAGAAGCAGAGCTGTGTGTTTGTGCATGTGTGTGAGTGTCTATGTCTGTGCATGCGTGTGTGGGTGGGTGTTTGTCTGGGTTTGTGTGTTTGTCTGTATGTGTGTGTCATATTACAGAGCAGAGTGGTAAAGGTATGGCAGCTGCCTGCAGAAAAATCTGAGCTGCCTGCATCTAAGAGAAGCTTTCATCCTCCTACCTGCCCACCAAAGAGGGGAGGCATACTCTCTCTCTCTTTCTCTCTCTCTGACACACACACACACAGACACACACACACACACACACACACACACACACACAAGCTAGGGTTTAGGCCGGAAATGCCAGCAATCAACACAAATTTCACCATGAGCTTGCTCTTTGGTCTAGATTGATTTTCACAGTCAAAACGTCAACCTCCAGCTTTTGTCTTGTCTGTCCTGAGGACTGGAGAGACTGCAAGGGAGGCTTGAAGGGCAGAGTTTAAAAAATGAAAGTGACTTCCAACAGGGCTTTTATAGACCTATTAGCATTGGCTACATGGTTTAAAAGATATAAACAGAAAGAAAATGGAGGAGAAATGAGGGTAATATCAGGTGATTTATCATATCTTAAAGCTGAGTCTTGAAATCTTTGGACATTCAGTCTTGCATTTACATGAAGTTGTTGAACTTGCAAGAAAAGAAAGGTCAAAATTAATGCAGCAAAGGCTGAGATATGCTGACTTCTGTGCCTTGTTCCACCCGGTATTAACAGGCACTATGTATCTAAACATCAGAAAAAGGGAAATGCTTTTTGTTCATAATGCACACAGACTGCCCTGTAATCAGAATGCTTTCAGATAAAAAAGTTTGTCTCTGACACATTTAAATGCATCTGTACTTAGTAAAATCTTTAGAAAAGCAAGACTAAGACTACCTATCCAAGCCAGCTGCTGTGCGACTTTACAATGGCACACTGTTGCTTTAGCTCTATGCTAAGGTGAGCATGCTAACACGCTTGTGAAGAAAATGCTCACATGAACCATGTTTAGCAAGCACAGTGTTTACTTTTTTACTTGAGCACCTAAGCATACTTACCATTGCTTATTAGCTCTGTACACAAACTAAATAGAATTTTGAAGCTCCATAAACCAAAGTATTTGACTTTTTATGTAACGATAAATAATAATGGCACAACATGAAAGAAGGCTACATTCATTACAGTTCAACTCTTGGGGAAAATAAATGTCAGAATAAAACAAAAACAACAGGAATTTTTCTGATAGTTGTCCAAGACATTTTACTTGGAACCAAAAATGTCAGTGGTACCAGAGGAAAATTCAGAGGATCAGTCTTATTCTGTAGGGATATTTCACTTATAGCTTTTGCCTGCTGGTGGTCTTTTACTGAACATTAGATGCCCCTCAAAATCACTGTAATTCATAAATTCAGAACCAGGATCATCTTCAGACATTTTCATGGAAAATCCATCCAATAGTTGAGATATTTTAGCATGGACCGAAGTGGTAGACTGACAGGTAAATGCCAACATTGTCATCTTTAGAGACTACTTGGCTTAAAACTCACCTAACAACTTAAAAGGTCAGGAGAGACTTCGGAAAAGAAGGTCTAAAGTGTACGAAAGCACACAAAATTAAGCAACTCGATTTAAGAACTAAAGTTTTGGTGCCAGGTGCCTCTTTATCAGAGTCAACTCACTTCACCTTTTCCTGATATTCCAGCTAATTAACTATCCCTTCCTTTTCTAGTGAAAAATAAGTGGAGCCTATACAGCAACATCCTGTACCATCATGTTGACACAGCATGGTTTTAAAAAGTCCATTTGCTCCAGCGTCCTTATATGCAATGTGAGACGAATTACAACAGAAACCCAATGAGGATAACAAGGCTTACTAACAATATTTGCAAAATGTCAGTGATCCTGTGTCATCATCCAAATATCCAGATAGAGACTGCATGTTAGTTCCATGTGCAAATGGAGTCCATTGTACTGATAAAATTTTAAATCACACAATTTCCCTTTATGACCATAACTGTAATCTTTAGTTATCTTCCTTGTTGGATAAATTTGCACATCTTTCAAACTCTTCCTCCTAGTTTGTAAAGTGTGCTTTCTGAAAAACTTTACAGTCTACAGTTCTGAGATGATCCTGAATACATTTAAGGATAAAAAGCATCTTTCAGAGCCACAGAAATCATCATACAATTGTTTTTGCCGATTGACTACCTCTGTCTGTGACGACTAAATTGATTTCTACATGCACAATGTTTGCAATGTCCCTTTAAAAGTAAAATCAAAAGCGTTAAATAGTGCATTTTCCATAAATAAAGAATTTTGTCGAACAATAGGGTTAAGAAACGGAGTCACAGCTTTAATTGAGTTGTATGCTACGATAAGTAATAAAAGCTGTTGTTGGCCTCATTGTTGTCAGTTAGCTTCTTTTATGGTAGAATGCATTCAGTCCTCGCACTGTAATTATGCATGGGAGAGAGGGAGTAATAAATCTGATAATACACACACACACACACACACAGGGGTATAAACTCATGGACGAGCGGCGAATTGTTGGAACATAGATCAGATTAGACAAGCTTTTCTGATCTGTGGCATGAGAAGGCTGGGCTCACGTATCAACCAGCCATCTAAGCTGGCTTATCGTGATACAACCAGAGGCGAATGCACACACATACACACTTCACACACACTTACAAGAAGAAAGTTTACAGGGTAGCGTAATAGCGGGGGGTGGGGAGAGAGATGGAGAACAGTGGGGTACAATCTCCAAACAATTCCATATCCTTTTTAGTCATGGCCTGGCTTTGCCTGTGAAGCGGAAACCACTTTGAGCCCTTGTTAACAGTGTCCCCAAACTCCACTGAATGTCTACTTTGCTGTCTTTATACTTTATAGTAAGAGTGACAAAAGTATTTCATCCTGCAGCTCCTGACAGCTTTAGGATTTGTCCTGCCGAACGTGGATTGACTTGAGTTATTTCTCCTCTCGCTTCTTTTTTAAGCAGGACTGATGTCCAGATGGTGTGCCCCTCCATGTGTGGTCCAGCTCGTCTCTTCCTGACCGTTTCATGGGCCACAAACCGACCCAAGGACTCACGGCCACTGCTTGACTCAACCCCACCGCGCACGGTTCACCTCACCCTCAACCCCTCACCCCTAACCTTCACCTTCAGCCCCCACCTCCCTCTGCCCTGCTCTCTGTCAAGCCTCTCCTCATATTCTGACAGTCCTTGCCTTCCCTGAGCCCAACATGGTGGCCCGCATTCCTGCCCTTGTCTTAATCATGATGTGTCGGGGCGTTTTGCTCGGAGACCCGCCTCAGTCCCGACGAGAGATCCGCATTGAGGGAGACCTGGTGCTCGGAGGTTTGTTCCCGGTGCACGAGAAAGGTGCAGGGATGGAGGAGTGTGGGCGAGTGAACGAGGACAGAGGGATCCAGAGGCTGGAGGCCATGCTGTTTGCCATCGACAGGATCAATAAGGACAACACTCTGCTGCCTGGGGTCTCACTCGGGGTCCACATCCTGGACACCTGCTCAAGAGATACCTACGCACTCGAGCAGGTGGGCGAGCATAGTTACTGTAAATAAATTCTGCATGTTTCTCAATGAGAAATATGACTATTTATACACTAGTACACTGTGCTATCTATAAGCTTTCATCTTAAGTTTATATCTGTTTGCCATCTACTTTAAAAACTGTATGCATGTTATTTTGTGATCTTAGATATGTAAATTGTATCAATTACTATCAAGCTTTATTTATTAAAGAAAAAAGTTTGCTTTTAATTTCAAATATGGCTTTGTGCCATGTATCATTGGGAATTTACTGAATCATAAGAATTCACTTTGATAAATGATTACTAGCTGCATTTCTGTCTTTGTATAATAACATTACAAACAGCTTCAGAAAAAGAAATCTAAAACCAGATCACTAAAATGATGGCTCTTTCAGAGCACACACTCTACAAGAGTGTTTGGTTGTATTTGCTTTTACCTGTAAATGCTGATAAAAAGTTTTAGATACAGCACCATTCTTGCAGTCTGTTTAATTAGCTGTTTGCTTTCTGTGCTGCCAGGCAATTTAACTTTTGCCACATTTTAGTCTAAAAAGTTGTCCTACAAAGTTAAAGTTGCAGTGGCAGAATTAAAAAAGTGCAATGTTTCCATTTTAAATCGAGTAAAACTGTAGGTCTCATTAAAAAGTAATATTCAGGTAAAGCAAATGTACCTCGAAATTCTATTTTATCCATATGGGTTAAGGATGGCTGCCTCAAATGATAGCATCAAATCCTTGATGAGAAATAGAGATTGAAGCAATTTGCAATGAGGGAAATGAGTTGGATATAAAAAGAGACAACAGTTTGCCCCAGGGATTGTTATCCTCAAAAAAATATACTGTATCTTATTACCTTGCTATTTCAGTGTGATGCATCTCGTGATTTTGTACACTGAGCTCTTTGACTGAATTGCATAAAACCTGCATTCTTGACGCTTGCTTTCCCTAAACGGGTTGCAGGTTAATTGGCTGTTTGTCTGCAGACCAGCAGTGTGTTATTATGTCTCTTGGTCTCAGAGGAGTTCATTTGCAATTTGGACCTTGTACTGAAAGCATTTAGGAGCCCCCAGTGTAAAGCAATGGCTTTTAATAGTCCTTTTAAAATGTTAGAAATTTACATTGTAAGAAAACTATCAATTATGTTGCACATTTCTTTATAAAGGAGGTAATTCACATTGTTCCACAGGCTGACTTAGACTAAACATTATATGGTATCCAATATTTTACCCAGCGTTTGATGTAAAAAACATCTTTGTGGGTGTGTTTCCCAGGCTTTGGAGTTTGTGAGAGCCTCCCTCACCAAGGTGGACGACACAGAGTTCATCTGTCCAGACGGTTCTTACGCTCTGCAGGACGACAGCCCGCTGGCGATCGCTGGAGTAATAGGTGGATCCTTCAGCAGCGTCTCCATACAGGTAACAAAGAGCATGCTGGGAAGGGAATATTTAAACAAGCACACTGTTAGCATCATTATCTCACTTTAAAGTCCTCAGTGGCTTCTTCCATCAACCTTTGCACAAGAGCTGTAACTGAACTGTCTTCCAGTGACATGGAAGTGCAAATGTGTCCATGTCCATCTCACTGTGTGTGTGTGTGTGTGTGTATTTACGTCTTAAAGTCAAGTTCAATTGGTGTGTTCTTGTGTGTCTCCCCAGCTCTTGTAGCTCTTGTCACAGAGCTGGGTAATTTGCATAGTTTAGCATAAAACCTCCTTCTCCCTTACTCCTCTGTGACTGCACAAAAGCATCCTCCTATCAGTCCTTAAATCCCTAATCTCTGCAACTGTCTCTCCATCTTCTCTTTCTCACCCTCTCTTCTTCTTCTCTCTCCCATTTTATGTATTTCTATTTTTTTTTCGGTCCGTTAAATCTTTGCTCTCTTCCCTCTCATCACTGCCTACTTCTCTTTTTTCTCCTCTTTTATATGCATTCAGAGGCACCCCTCGCGGCTATTTGGGGAGAGCTCAGTGTATGCTGACCTCAGCCCCCTTCTTCTTCTCCTCCTCCTCCTCCTTCCTGGGGCAGCTATTGTTAACACATCTGCTCCGTCTCTTGTCCTTCATCACACATAATTATCCCTTGTCTTCTTGTAGCTCATTCTTGTTGCCCTTTGTTGCCGTTGCTGTTGTTTTTTACCCGTCTTTTCCGAGGGCAGCGCTGTTTACGAGACCCGAACTGTGCTCTGCCTTCTGATCTCTTGCCAGTGAAGCTAATCCAGCAACTCCTTCATGCCGCTCCACTTGGCCAGTCTGTCTGTTGCTTCTAAATGAAGTCATAGGAAATTATTTTATGTTAAACCATGCACAACTCTAATGTTTTGAAGGCATTTACATCGCAGGCATCAGTCCTCCCCACCGTTGGCACACGTGTGTGTGTATGTGTCTCTATGAGTCTGTGTGCAAGTGTGTGACTTGCATTCCAAGCAGAAAACACACAGCAGCCCTCCACTGCACCATTTTTTCCCTCCTTCGCTTTCATTTTTTTTTCCCCCCACTCGTCTCTCATATTCAACCCGTTCCTACAGTACATCTCCCTTCCCTCTCTCTCTCTCACAGGAAGGGAGCAGCTTTCACCAACAGAGTAAACTCTCCATGTCCCTGCAGACAGGCCTCTTAGCCGGCTGTTGTCATTGTTCAGTGGCAAGTAATGGAGCAATGCAGTTGCATTTTGCAGCGTGACCTTCCCTGACATTTAAGTCAACTACCCTCTTTAAACCATAAAACCCGCCCCAAGTACTATAAGCAGCAATGTGTATGTGGGTTCGTGTGCTGGTTTGTGTGTGTGTCAGTACAGGTGTTGGTATACATGTCAAACTGTCCTTTTGCATATCGGTATGCCTATATGAGTGTGTTTTCTAATCTTCTACATTATTAGCCTGATGAGATTCTGACATGTTGTCAAAACAGCCCATCAACTGAGCTCTGAATGAAATATAGAAATGCCCAGAGTGATGCAGTGTAAAAGGATTAAACTGAGGCGTGAACAGAATGGCCTTGTACTTTCTGTTTATCTGCGTGTGTGCGCATGTTTGATTGTGTATGTTTACATGTCTTTTGTGAGCTTGAGAGTGTGTAGCAATTAGATTTCCACTGTTTGTGTTGGCGTCTGTGACTAAAATTGTAATAAAAAGAACATGAGCGAACCCCAATCAACAGTAAAAGGGAATATTTTATGGACATGGGTAGACCCCAGATGATGTCCATCACTAATGCATGAGTCAGTGATTTATTGAACTTCTATTTGTGTTCTTCTATATTCATATATGCCTAATCTATCTGCATTGAATTTAATCTCTAAATAATCCCATTAGGCGAGAGGCAATTCCTACCACCAACAACCTTATAAATATAATCTATTTTATTCTTTGATTAAAATATACTTAAGGGATTATTGTAATTATTTTGGTTCTATTTTGAAGATTTGTCTTTTTGCCAGTCATTTTAATTAAACTTTTAATACTTGGTGAGTTAAAGAGCTGCACACACAAAGCAATACAAAACAGCCAGTTAGAGGCAACATTTTATCAGACCCACTTACACAACACAGCTCTACCCCTGATGTGAGGCATGTCTTTAAATAGCTGTGGGCAGTAGAGCAGATTTATTGCAGTTAATAATATACCATATGGTGTATTTTTGACATTTGTCACTCTACTGAATAACAGTCTTTACAGCTGACTTTTTGCTGACCACTGGGAGGACAGTGAAGTGTCTTTTTCCAGTGTTACAAGGATGAGTTCAGGTGCCTTTGGGGTAGATTTTTTAGTCTCTATTTGCTCATTTGGACTCTAATGGAGGCTACTTTTTTGAAATACTTCTCTAAGGGATGCACTAATGTTTCTGTTGTTTTTATGCAATTGCAATAAAGTTGCTTGAACTTGAACTTGGAACAGTACAAACTGAAACAGTACACTGTTGATTTACTGTTGGAATACAAATGATGGATCAGATGCTTTTGTCCTAAATTAAAAATGTTGTTCAGTGGTGGCTTCAATGGATGGTTTCTCCTGAGATTAAACTTACACAGATAATAATGGCTTCGTAAATTTTCTTCTTAATATAGATCAGTTTTCAGTTCCCTGAAAAGCACTATACAAATAAAATGTATTATTATTTTATTATTAGATCAATCTAACAGTCAATCACATAACAGAGGTGAGTTTGACAACAGCCAGCCAGTCTGCAGTTTTTAACTTGCATAGCAAAGTGCTCATACATTTCCTACTGGAAAACATTGTTTTAGCCACCAGTAAAGAAAGTACATGTGAAGGTAAATACTCTCTGGATAAGAGAAATGATAAGTAACACTGAGGTGCACAAAAGCCACTTTAGCCTCTTTGCTTCTGCTCTCCGCCGTGTCTCTGTCTCTGTCGCTGTCTGTTGGCACTCAGGTGGGACTGAGCTCCTCATACGCAGACAGTTTAAAGCAGCTCAGATTAGAGCTCACAGTGAAGGGAATAAAACCAACTTTTGGACATATTTTTAATAAGTGCAACCAAAGGACACAATAGGATCAATTTGTCAAACCTCTATTTGACAAGCAGAGCACAAACGTCTTCAGCCACTCTGATCACAGTACCTTGCTGACCCTCTTAATCCATACTGATTCAGTTCTGCACAGTCATACAGAGCTATGAAGATAAGCTCTTAAAGTGCTGAAAGTAAACTTGCATCATCCTCTGCAACTGAAGAAATCGTTGACAAAAAGAAGAAAACACAACACAGATGATATGAAGTGATCGAGATAGTTCAAAAGCTTTAAGATGCGGAATAAGACAGTCTGCAAAATATTCTGTTGGTCAGTGCAAACCGAGAAGGGAAACACAACAACACTATTCATACTCCCATTCCCCAGGAACCACACTATCATTTTAATAACTTACACAGCAAGTTAACTTGCATTGTATCATCAAAGACGTATGCCTGCCAAGTTAAGTGTTAACAGTTAGATGCTATTAAATATATTCTTTTATTTCAAAATCTATTCCAAATCAAGCCACAGTTTGAACAGTTTCACGTTATAATATATTTTGCCAATATTAAATTTGCTCCAAGTGAAATCCACTTGTTTCAGCACGGAGAGGGGTTTCTCATCCCATGTAATGCAAAGTAAATGTCTGTTTCTGTATATGAGATACTTCACTACCACTGTGTATTTGGCAGTTTCCAGTTTCTTTCAAGTGCCACATTATACTAACTATACAGTAATTGGTTGTGTTGCTGGCAGCTCTAACAACATTTGCATTGTAAACAGTACAAGTAGCTGCTTGACTGCATTCACTCTTTAGCTTATTGCAGTTTCACACTGAAGGCCTAACTGCGACTCTGCAAATCGTGTACCTCACAGCTGTGGATGCAAAAAGACTTTTAGTTTCACTTTACATAAATGAATATGAAGTCATTTGACATACAGTGATGCAATCAGTGAAATCCAGTGTGAGTCACAGTTTTTTTTTACAGCGTCCATGTAAATCAACAGCAAAATTTGGTTTAAAATTATTTTTTATTAAGATTAAACTACATTTAATCAAAAGAAGTCATGTGCAATAAAATTGAAATAATTGTATAAATCTTATGCAGAAAATTTTATAAGTCTAAATAAAATGTCTCTCCTCTATAATTCTAAACTACATTCTTAATTCTAAATCAAAATCATAGCCGCACATTTCTCCATATGCTGGGCAATCCCGGCTAGAAGGAGCCATTAATCTGTTATGTTAAGTTTCTACAATTCATTAAAAACTTTGGATGGTTTATTTTTTTAAGTGTGGGACTGGAGTTGATTAATTTATGTCTTATTTTACTTTATATCTGCCCTTAGGTTGCCAATCTTCTCAGGCTCTTTCAGATCCCTCAGATTAGCTACGCGTCAACCAGTGCCAAACTCAGCGATAAGACCCGCTACGATTACTTCGCCCGCACGGTGCCCCCTGACTTCTACCAGGCCAAAGCCATGGCCGAGATCCTGCGCTTCTTCAACTGGACGTACGTGTCCACTGTGGCATCGGAGGGTGATTACGGCGAAACCGGAATAGAGGCCTTTGAACAAGAGGCACGCATGAGAAACATCTGTATCGCCACTTCAGAGAAGGTAACGTGTGGGATATAATAAATTGGAAAATGAGCTTATTCCTGCAGGAGTACAAGCAATCAGTGTTCAAAGCCAGATACCGAAAACCCTAAACTTTAATCAGCAGTGTCACATTGATGTATGGCCTAAAACTGCACCAGAAACAATGAACGGGGCACTAAATTTGTGAGCGTACAAAAGTTGGTCTGCATGTCTTATCTCGCCGTGAACACAAATGGGGTTTATATTACAAGGGTGTTATCAGTTGTGAACCAGAAAATGAAAGCTTATCTCCAAGAACTTAGTCTGAGTACTTTCACAGTCATATTTTTCATCTCATTTGTAACGGCGGTGCATGATGGTGTGAGATGGAAGTACAGAGGGCATATTTTGTGCTTGTTTCTTCCTATGAATAATAGAGCAGAAGGAGCATTTATAATAGATTTATTAATACATTAATGTCCTCTTCCTGTCCAGGTGGGACGCTCGAACGCTAAGAAGTCTTATGAAGCTGTGATCCGTCAGCTCCTCCAGAAACCCAACGCCCGTGTGGCCGTCCTCTTCCTGCGCAGCGATGATGCCAGAGAGCTGCTGGCGGCCGCTGCCAGGCTCAACTCCTCCTTCATCTGGGTGGCCAGCGACGGCTGGGGGGCACAGGAAAGCATCGTCAAGGGAAATGAGGTCACCGCTGAAGGAGCCATCACACTGGAGCTGGCAGCCAATCCCGTGCCAGATTTCAACCACTACTTTCTCAGTCTGAACCCCAGCAAAAACCATCGTAATCCTTGGTACAGGGAATTCTGGGAGCAACGGTTCCAGTGCTCCTTGGGTGGTGGAGGAACAGGAGGAGGTGTTGGGGTTGGACTTGGAGAGACGCCTCTCCCTCCATGTGACAAGGACTTGTCGATGGACAAGAGCAACTTTGAACCAGAGTCCAAGATCATGTTTGTGGTGAACGCGGTGTACGCCATGGCCATCGCCCTCCATAATATGCAACGGAGCCTGTGCTTCAACACCACCAAGCTGTGCGACAGCATGAAGGCACTGGATGGGCGCAGACTCTACAGGGATTACATCCTTAATGTCAGCTTCACAGGTAAGAGAGCTGGAGCATGGCGAAGAGAGTGAAGAGTCTCAGATAAGGGGGTCAAGGTGGATGAAGAGTGAAAAGAAGTAAATGTTTGAGAGAAGGTTGAGGAGGAAAGAGGACAGATAGCAAGAAACAGACAGGAATGTGAGTGCCGGGCCTCGTTAACAGTCCTCTCATGAACTACACAGGGATGTTGTCCTTCTCCTCAGCCAAAGCAGCCAAACCACAGAACATAAAAAGTACTGAGACAAATCCACTTAATTGCTGTGTATTGTTGGAGTCAGCCTGCCATTGACACCCATTACCCATGCGTAATTGATACGACACTACAAAGTTGCTTTGAGGAATGAGAGCTGCAGTTAATCCGTCAACCATATTCTTCTATCTTGCACTAATGAGATTGTGTGTGTTATAATAGCTCCTATAGCGTGCTGCCTGTCTGCGTGTCAGTCTCTGTAGAGTTAGGGGAGAAGAGACAGAGGATTGGCTTGACTGACAGATGGCGTACAAAGGAAGCGTTATAAATAAACTGCTGTGTCTCGGGGACTGACACAGGTTTAGAGGTGCTTATTCCTCCACCAACCGTGACCAGGAGTAGACATCAAAACAGCCAAACAAACAGCACTAACACGGCAGCTTTGCCATGGGACGCTGGGGAGGCAGCACGAGGGATGGATGGAGGACGAAAGAATGGCATCAGCTATGGAGGGGGGAAGGGGGGGGGGGGAGGAGGCTCACAGATAAGACTGACAGGCAGACTAAAATGAGAAAAGAGAGTTTTGGGGTAAGGTAAAAGGGAGTAAAAGAGAAAAAGAGATAGGGAGGGAAAGGAGGGAAGGAACAAGGGAGCACTAAGGCAATGCCGGAGTGGGACAGTGTGCGTCAGCAGAAGACGAGGATTCTCTTTGAAATTCCTCATCTTCATTTCTGCCACAAATCAAAAGACTTGGAGCATTTTTGCCTGAGAGGAGGGAGACAGAAAGAGGGGAATGTGAGTGAAGGAGTGCGAGTAAGATAGAGAGGGAAGGAGGGAGTGAGAGGAAATAGTCAAGGCGATTGCAGTCGCAGCCTCTGGTTGGCACGGATGATAACCACTCCCTTATAGGATGCATACAGAGAGGGACAGAAAAGATATGCAGATTCACACATAGAAAGTTTAAAAATGCTGTGGAGTAAAGTTGGAGCGCAGAGGAAAAAGAAAGGAGCCGTGAATCCCGCTGTGACTTCCCTACATCTCTATGTCTGATCATCTTCCTTCCTTGCATTCTCCTCTCGCATTCTTCCTCCCCTCTTTTCACCACTGATGCATGTCCATGAGGCACATGTCTTTACTCTGCAGCAGAGGAAAGAGCAACAGCATGTACGAGGATCTTGAGTTCTTTACAGCTCCGTGTCAGTGTCGACGGTGACAACATAGCAAACAGCTGTATCTGTGAAAATGCATTGAAAGAATCCGTGAGGGTTAGATGATGAGGAGTGTTGAAGGTGGCGGCACCGCTAAACAGGGAAGCTGTGGAAGTGTTTGTTTAGGGATGCTGGTTAGCCCCGAATGACGCACTCACACTGCTGTGCGTATACATCTTTGCAACTACAGTTTGTAAGGATGGAGCCGAGGTGAGTTGAGGTTGAATGTGGAGTATAAATACTGCAGCATCACCATCCGCAGTGCTCCCAGTCTGAACTGTAGCAGACCTAAAACCAACAGTATTCAGAGCTCTCTATCTCTCATCTCTCATCTCCTTCTCTTACACACACACACACACACACGCACACACTCATGTTTACTAAACACTCTTTACTTTGCATCAAAGTTTGTGTCCTCATGTGTCCGTATACGTCGTTACACACACACCCCTGTTCTTATTGTCACATTCATTGCACAATGCGCTGTGATTTGAACTGGGATGAGGCTGTTTTTGTTGTGTGTCACTGACAGCGTATGTGGTGCACTGAGGCAGTATGTTGTGTGGTTAGGAGTGTGTTTTCATATGCCGCTCTCTTCATCTAGTCTCATCTCGCTAGTTGCTATGGTAATGAAGCCGACACTATTGCCATTTGTTGAAGTGATCTGGTAGATCATGGGAACCGCTCCCCACCAACTAGTGATGCACACGGGCACATTTGTGTGTTATTATGAGGCCTTGCTGCTGTCTTCGAACACAAATACACACAAGAGACAAATACACAAACACATGTAAAACAGACAGCTTTTTTTTTTTTTTTTTTTTTTTTTTTAAGAGGGAGCAAAATTAATTGTGTTTTTTTTTAAAAAGAATTAAATGGCACACACCCAAAACCACACAGAAAAAAAAACCCAAAAGA
>JAQNCA010000028.1:12599627-12614093 GCA_029783725.1 Acanthurus tractus
TTTTACATTGCATTTTGCATTTCAGTAGCACTGATGCTTATTTCTAGTGGAGCCCGTAAAATTGGCTCTATTTTTTATTCAAACTCAAATTTTAACATGTAGCTGTTCACTTTTGCAGACAAATGCAATGCTGTTTTTATGCAACTGTCTCAAACTCCATCACTACTAGGCTTTGCTATTATATATATATATTTTTTTTTTCTAAGTTTTTGTAACCTTATTTTAGGTCAAGCTTTCAGTACTGTAGCTTCCAGTCTAATTAGCATAATGTGATAAAGATATTGCTTTATTGCCAGTTTTCGTTTTTTCATCCCTTTGGCAGCAAAAATCATTAACCAAGGAAGCAATGAAATGCAGAAAGCTGATGTCTAAGAGGGCTTGATTGCTGTCTTTCTGTGTAATTATCTTCTCCCTTCTTCTTTTTCATTCTCTCTCTTTCTAGCTTCTGTCAGCGCCCACCACGTCCCAACCGTTTGCAACGGGAGAGAAATTGTCGACTCCACTACTTCCTCCCTGTGACCACATCCAGTCCTGTCTCTGAATCTGCCCCTGCGACTGTTAGCCAATCCTTGAACATTACCCCTCCCCAGCCATCCTCCCCCACCTCATACACACTCTGTATACACTCACACGCATACACACATGTGCACATACACAAAAAAATACACGCACAAACAAACAAACAAACAACCTTTCTTGTGGACTAGAACTGTATTGTTTTCACAAATGTAGAAAGTGTGTAACTATAATTAAATTATTTTCTAGGGATGTACATACATGGAATCGACATTGTTGTAAGTAGAGAAACAAAAGAACAAAAAAAGTTTTTAGGAGGAATTTTTGGAGCCTTTGTTTTTGATAGCTTTGTTATGATGCGGTGTAAATAGACATGCGCTTAATCATAGTAGGAGGGTGTGTGTCCCTCAGTCTGGATGCACATTTGTGGCTCTGCTTGCCTCACCTGCAATATCCCACAGACTTTTTATTCTCATGCTTTTTTGTAGGTCTCATTGTAATAACCAATTATGTATGCATTTCTATTGTGTATCTGTACATTTGTATATTATACTACTGATGGTTTAAACAGCACAATGTTGGCAGTCTTGTAACCTTAGAATGAATGTGGACAAAAGGATAACCTGGAAAGTTTAAGAAGGCTGGAACATAAATGTACAATAATCCATCAAATTCCTCCAGTTACACTGTGCCGGAACATGACTTTCTGTTTGAGAGTTCATCTTTTCACACCTTACAGATTTGCTTTGCATACTAGAGCTGTTTAAAGGACCCGTTATGGCTGGTTTTTTTTTTCAGGAAATATCTGTTTTGCTTTTGATACAAATATTCTTTTTTTTTTCTATTTCTAATCATAAAATCCCTTTATTAAAACGGCCATAGTTCCAGACATGTGTTCACCAAAGCAGCAGTACGCTCACACCCACTCTCAAACTGCTGTTTCTTAAGAGGACTGATGTGATGGATTGTTACTAATCGCTAATAGTGAGGCTGAAGAGACACAGTACGTCAAAATGCATTTCTTTTGCACGCAAGCTGTCAACAGAAAACAAATTGTTGTGTTACCTTGTAAAAATGAATTTGTGCTCAAACAGCTAAAACACTAATTGAGGTATAGATTCGGCTTTGCTGGACACATGCTGAACTTTCTCCAACTACAGCTGAGCGGTAGCTTATGTGTTTGTGCCCCGTAGATGCGACACGTGGTGATGTTTTGAGTATGGCTATGTGCCTTAATGTATGTTTGATTGTGCTGCAGGTGGAGGTTGAGAGGGATCAGTTTTACATTACCAGCTGCGAATCCTTGTTTGGTAAATGTAAAAATGACCCCATCGTAGAGTGTGTTTCAGGGCAACACCGTGCCAGTTAGTTTTATTCCCCACCAAGCCTTCTTCCATTGTTTACCTGAAGTGTGAATCTGAAGAATCCTTAGGTGAAAATGACTTTCTCTCCCCGCTTCTTTCTGTCTGTATTAAAAAACATGAGATGAAAATTTCTGATAGACACTCATCACGCTGATTTCACTTTACATTTTTTACAGCTTAGCGGCTCCGATAAAAGAAAGAAGGGGAAGAGAAGCTCTTATGTCGTTAAGATGAAGTCGTTGACTCGCCGACTCATTGAAGTGTGCAGTTTACATGTCTGTATTAAATGTGTTGACGTTGAGAGGCACAGTGGAGCAGCTGGCTTCGGCAGTCCCAGAGAGGCTCACGGGAGGAAGCAGAGCACACAATGTTAGCTGCTGGCAGATCCCGACTAACAAAAGGATGTGAACTCATATGCATAACATACGTAACATTTATGAACATCCCTACCCATCAAACTCTCGTTTGTTTGTCACTTGAATATACATCAGACTCTCTGATGGGTGACAGCCGTGAGGTCGGGGAATATATGAAAAAAAAACCATGAATAAAGTTTTTATAAGAAAATCTAAATAGTCAAAATTAGAGGACTAATTTTGCATTACAGCAGATTTCTTTTTAATCAATTGCCTGTCATGCAAGACTTAATTGCATTTAGAATGAGAGTCTATGATTAACTGATCTTAAATGGCTACATCCTTTAAAATGCTGTCTAAAATAAAAATGTGACTGAGGAGTGAATCTTCTTCTTCGAAATTTCCGATTCAAAATGGATTCTTGATTCAAAACTGATATTCAATTAAACAAAGAGAAGAAACTGTGTGCAAAAAAACAAAAAGAGGTGGTAGTGCTTCTTTGAATTATTTCAGCCTATGGAGGGTCACAGTCGCACATTTAGCTCCGGTGAAAACCATTTCTGTCCAAAGCCCTGAGCGATCACACAGTTTTTTAAGGGGGGACCAGGCTGAGCACAGAGTTATGTGCTCAGTGGAAATTGTCCAGGTGCTGCATGGCCCTCACAGATGGTTCCAGACAACATCACATTATTTACTAAGATTTTGAAAATCAGTTTTAAACATCTGTGAATCACTTTTAAATCATAGTAGAAAAGATTCTCATGTGAATAGTTTTTTCAGCTCCCCCCAGTGACTGTTACACTCGATAATCACTTATTTGCTTCCCCAGACAAGGATTTGTTCAAATTCATCCAGTAGTTTCGGGCAGAACTGTTGAACACCATCTCTTGGCCGGTCTACACCTCTGCTCAGCTGTTGTTCCACCGACATTGAACCAGTTCCAGTTCCTTCACCTGTTTTTGAACGGCTCACTGCATTTTAATTATATTGGTTCAGAACTTTTAAAAAGTTGGTGCCTAACTTGAACCAAAACAAAGCAGCTGTTCCCCAGGAAACAAACGTTTCATGTTAAATTCCACAGGTAGTTGTGCATTGTGCCAAACCCCTTAGTTTAGGATGTTTCCTTAATAACAATAGATCAGCTGAACGATGGTCAAAGAGCAGACGGGTGTGTGGGATAGCACCAAGGCTCCAAAAATCCTGAATGGAATAAATTTAAGCATTAGAGCTCATTTGGTGGAAAAACACTCTAAATGATAGATAGGAAGAATATTAGAGGGCATGCCAAGATGAGCCGACCTACATTGGGGCGTGTGTGTTAGGTGCAGAGAGCAGAAAAAGAGAGCGATGTGGCAGAGCAGAGGGGAGCTGCTGCTGCTGCTGCTGCTGCTGCTGCTGGATTATGTAAAACACTCCCACAGCCCAGAAGTTGCAGCGCTTCTATGGAAGCTCAAAGCATCTCAGAGATTCACCGTCTTTGTTAGCAGAAGGCTTAGCCATCCACTCAGTGGTCCTGCTCCCACAAGATACACCCCGCATGGCAGGTTGCTATGGACAACCACCAACACATCCGCTGCTGGAATGTCTATTTGTCTGCACGGAGAGGAGGGTGGGAGGAAGGGTGAGGACAGGGCAAAAGAAGAGGAATAGAAAGAGGAAAAACGGGGTGCTGGTCGTGATTCAAATTGGCAGAAAGTGATGAGATTTGGCTCGACAAGGCCCAGTACTCTACTCCCAGCCTTTAATGGCCACACAAAACAGAACACTTAACCCTGATTCTCCTCTCATTTAGTCCAGGGACTAGTCTCGGACAACAGTCCCACACTCTTCCTCTGACCCTCTCTCTCTTAATCCGTCTCACCCCTCCAACCTTTTCCCCCGCCACCAGGGTCTGCTTCATCTCAGCTCTATGTGTGAAAGTTGCCACTGTGTAGGTCTCAGCCAAGACCACCTAAAGTCTGGCCAACACATCGGTAGCTCACTCTTAAAACTGCAGCACCCATTTCTGGTCGCCCACTGCAGCACACTGCCTTGAGGAGGCTGGAAAAGGGATAAGAGGAAGGTAGATTAAGGAGTTGGAGAGCTTATGGGAAAATAAAAAATAAGGCTCAGATGCAAAGAAAATGCATTCCTTTGAAATACGTCACCTTTGTCACTGCACTGCACGCAGTGTGTCATCTCACGTCCCCAGCTGACTCGCTCTTTGGCTCCTTAATTGACTTTATTTATGAATATCCCTTTCAAACAGCAGACCATCCACTGCGGATATTGTTATCCTTTTCAGCCTCTGCCAACTGCCATGTGCTCTCCAAAGGTCTCTGTGCTGTAGCCCCCCCCACTCCCCTATACAACTAAATGTGTCTCGGGCCTTTAGGCTTTAAACAAGACAGGATCTCTGCGGCGAAATGAAGCTGAGGTCAAGCTAAACTCTGGGACTGGCCAATCGCAAAAAGCAATAGTTCCGTGTTTATGATACGTGCAATAACAAGGCTGTGATGACATCATAATAAATAACAACAAGCAAACAGTTGGTGTTGTCTGCTCGTCCTTCTGTGTCTCTTCGTCTCAGAAAGTTGTTCAGTGTGTCGTTCTGCAGACTCTATACATCTCAGCTAAAAGCTAAACATTGAATCTCGGCTTAGAAATGTCTCTTCATCAGCATTAACAAACCCTTACCACTGCTTTCACACACACACACGCGCACGCACGCACACACACACACACAGACTCTATTCATGGTGTGTGTTGGCAAATGTTGAAAGACATCTCTAACACTCCTGCTTAATCTGTTCCCTAAGTGATGGCACTCCAATTACACCATCTACTGGAGTGCTCCCTGCCTTAGGACAATGCACTCCAGTGTGTAGGCTCACTGTTTTATAAAAGAAGACAGAAAATCATCAAAAAATAAGGAAGGAAAAAAAGGAAAAAGAAAAACATAAAAAGATAGAAATAGATAGAAAGATAGAAACAAACAGCGTAACAAAGTAAAAGAAGGGAACAGTTAACACAGTGTTTGTCAGTAGTTTTCTGTGCTGCCCTGAGCACAAGCTGACACAGAGTGTGGGGGTCATTTTTCTTGTAGACATGTCAGGTTGTTGGTTCATTTCTTGAAAACATAACCGGTATTAAATGTCTGATCCTGTCATTTTTTTAAAACTTCAACACTCTGCCCGCAGGTGCCACTTCCGCAGCGCTAGACATTGATTCTTCTCTTGTACCCTGGCAATGATTGCCCTCTGGTGGTAGGCTCAAGTCACTACATATGAAATCTTTATAACATCGACTTTGAGGCCAGGAATTTCCATCTGCACACTGTAAGAAAGGATGTGAATACAAAAAAAACTGTGCAAAAAATATTAGATCAAGAGTTTTTGTTGCTGTTGTTGTAATGAAATGTAGATGTGTACAAGTGCCATAAAGTTCAGGCAAAGTACATATTTCCCTTAAATTGAACTTAATTAACTAAATGTACTTGACTACTTGACAAGTAGTTCTACTTGTAACACTTTGATTTCAAAGTTCTGTCCTAACGGGTACGAACAACCGGTTAAATCTAAGAAGAGACTTAGATTGGAGACTGAAAGTTTCACACAACACCTCTCTTTCCACTGCCCTCTACTGGAGAGACCCCTGAAGGACAGTCAAAGGATGGGCAGTGTGAGGTTTTGAAGCATCAAAGGCTTTAATGGATTCCAACAAAAAAAAAAAACAGAAATATGCTTTAATGTTTTAACATTGGAAATATTCTCAAAAACAAGACACAAGTAGTATATTATTTTTGTTTATTATTATTGTTTTTGTCAGATTTAACAGAAATTAAAGTCATATTGTGACAGAGGTCAAACTACAGTATCAAGAAACTGGTAAGATTTATTTTGCTTTGGTGCCTTTTGATTTCTTCAAATTATTTACACTTATAATGCTGTTCAGACTTGGAGGGTGAACTTAAAAAGTCATTACGTGCCACCAAGATGCTTTTTTTTTTCATTTTCCCTTTTAAATGTCACACTGAACTTTTTCACTGAAGCTGTGTAATGTAATATGACATTCACAAAATGTAATCAATAACTCCAGCACTGACGGCTCAGTTAATCTTATCATGTTTGCAGAAAAAAAAAATAATTGTGTGATATAATTGATCATGAACTCCTTTACTAGGTCATATAGCATCAAAGACAGGAGAATATTAAAATGCGACCTGCAACTGATGGTTTGATTTGTGTTGTGGTTATTTTAAAAGTAAAGCACCATCTACAAATAACACTAAAGTGTTGTGTCAAAGCACTATACTTTGATAAAATGGTTCAGTAAGCAAAGTGACAGAGGCTTTGAAGTATTAAATAATTAATGCCACACAAGACATAAATCAATAGACAATAAATGACTGTCTACATGGAAATAAATTTCACCCGGTGCTCAATTTTCCCTCCCTTAAAGCTAAAAACTTTGAATATTTCAGCTCCACAGTTGTAAATATAAGTAACATTGAATTAGAGATTAAATCATTTTTGATCAACAAAAATCCACAAATCACAAGCTTGGAATAGCAAGCTTCACTCAGCCCGCAGGACGCTCACGGAAAACGAGTCTTTCAGCTTCCACTAAGTTAGAGGACGGTGCAATAAATCAAATTCATGAAATATCCTGTAACATAAATCAAGGGCTGCATCACAGAATAGCTTTAAAAACAATGAGTTAAAAAGATTTCCACAGTGTGTCAAAATAATAACCTAATTTTCTACAAATCTGACATAAAATTTGGCCATTAAGTTTTTAATGTCTATAAATAAACTACATTTATTACGATAGAATCAGCAACTGCTGAGAACTGATGTTTTTCCCTGAAGGGAAAGCCACTGAAAATAAGTCATTACAAGAATAAATCTTGTAATTATTATTGTCTCACCAAAGGAAAAACTGTTGCTTTATTAAGATATAATATGGAGTATAATGCTTTATTTAATATTATGACTTTGAAGCTTCATCATTATGAGCCAAAAAAAACAAGAAAAATGCACTCATAGTAATTGGCTGCATTTTCAGGAGTAATTAGTTGACAAATAAAAGCCCAGTTATAAGGTTTTCAGCTAAAGTTTCTCTTTGGGCATCAATATGGGGCCTCAAAGCTCATCTTTGTTGGTTTAAAAGAACATATTCTTTTCATGTCTCAGATGTAACTCACTTTAGCTTTCATGTATTAGTGCTAACTAGTTCACCTCTCTATTCTTACCCACCCCTGACCTGCAGCTTCCACTCTTCTTATCAAATGCACAAACCTTATCAGCAGCTGTGCTACATATCAAACCTTTGAGTCATTTTTGCCCGGACTTTCTCCATCCACACCCGCAGATCATATAAACTGTCCTGTGCATACTTTACATGACTCATAACTTGGCAGGCTAACGTTGGCTGACATCATCCAGCACACTGCAGATTTGTTAGGATACATTTATCCAGTAAAACTAAAGAAAAATAAACCTACAGGCTGACCAACATGTCGAACTCGAACTTGCTGTGTTCAGAGGATAAATGCATCGAACAGCGTCAGTGTGTACAAAACAGTGTTGTAGAGAAAAAAAAGTTACTGCAGGCTACAGCTTGGCTCTCTGATTTTACAATCCTCTGTTAATTCATGAAGGCTCACTAGTTCTCTTTATTCAACTCTGAACATAAGCCAAACACATCCCTGCCATTGTTTTAAAAATTGTGAAACTGGCTGGCAAAATATCGATGTAGCTGCAGCTCACTTCTCCTCTGATGCCCCTTCTTTCACTGCAGACTCACCCTGCAAGTTGACAGGAATTGTTCCTGTATGTCATATATGACCCTCTTCTATATGGACATGTTAACAAGATTAAAAACTTCATTTTCATTGTAGGGTGGGTTTTAATCAAAAGATCTTCATCAATTAAATTGCTTTTCTTGAATTAATTTTCACCCATAAGTCAGTTAGACTCCTCTGTCTCTGTGTCTCTCAGTGGATTTATTAAAAGAATCAGTTGACAAGAGAATCAAACAAACTGGGTCCATTTATACATAAATACATTATCATTTATTTGACTTACATGGACAGTCGACACCAAACCTCATCCCATCTCGTATGACATCGTTTTTGATTGGTCAACAGAACATTTCTTCTTATTTCAATAATCCCAACTAAGCAACAGAACAAACAGATGAGAAGGTCGAGGCTCTGTGCGGCCAAAATGTACCTGTCTGCGTTAACACCTACAGGAGGAGGAACACACCTGACGGCGGTCCTCATGGCAAACTGCACCATGGCTGTTTAAAGAGATCTTGGACATTACACAGACTGAAATGAGTAGCAACAAAACAGAACATCGATCGGACAGTTCCCGACCCTGAGCTCCTCTAACAGCCTTTCTGACACACACTTGAATCAGAATATTACCTGGGAGGGTCTGTCACACACACACCTGCTTCACAGTACTATGCTTCCAGCTGGACGGCTCTGTCGCACCGAGCTTAAAGGCCACCGTGTCTGCGTGACTTCTCTAAAGCTGGGCCTAGGTGCATGATGTGTGTGTGTGTGCTTGTGTGTGTGTGTGTGTGCGTGTGTGTGTGTGTATGTATATTTATACACACGGTTGGTATTCCAGGTACCAAAGCTCATAAAGGGGGTGGTTGGTTAAAGGGGTTGTTCAGTTGAAAGTCTCTTGAGGGTCTGATCTCTCCCCCTCATTCTCACTCACTTCATCGCCTCTCTAGCTCCACACCAACGCTTTTGAGTGGGACGAGTTCAGCTGCACATGTTCATAGTTCTCTCCGTTGCCCTGCAATCACAAACAAACATTCATTTTACTACAGAGCAAAAACGGTTTAACCAAACTGACATTTTGTTGCTGTGAAAGTAACATTAGCAGTAGTTGCTCAATAGAGGGCGCTAGAGTATCTAACCAAAATGCGTACTCAAAAACCCCACTGACTTAGTGTCAAGGGATCGACTGATCTTCATGTTTTAGAACTCATTCCTCGAATAAATCTCATTATAAGTTGTTCATGCACAGTTCGCTTCTCTCAGCACAAAAGGTGAGAGTGTGCTGGGTGCATTTTTTAGTTTCCTCAGGACATATAGCTAGTTTCATCACCACCCAGCAGCTCAGTGTGGTACATCCAACCTGAGCGTGACATCCTTATTAAACAAGGACAAGACAGAAGAAGGTGACACCCTTGTTTGTTTCTGAGGAGCTGGTTTACTAAGACGCCTTGGCTCCTGCATGCAGTGATGCTGCCACAGCCTTATTCTGCTGTTCCTGACAGCTTTTAAACCACAGGATCAGACTCGCTTTGGATTTAGTCAGATAAGACTGACCTCACTAGAATCCACATGGAAAATGCAATGCTACTGCAAAGTCAAACGTTTGATATAAAAAAAGTTTGTATATCTGTAATAAAGACTTAGATTTTTAATGAAGAAGAATGAGAAGTGATATAAAGGCTTTAAATTCTGTAATTGTACTGTTACTGTACTGTAATTGTTAAAAAAAAAAAAACACACACATAAAAAATGCATATTATTTACAGTGTATAAAAAGCACACCCTCTGAAAAACAACGTCACCAGCTGCCACTGAGTAACATCACACTGTGACTCTTACCTTGGATGCTATGGCTTTGAGTTTGCCGAGCAGAGAAGGTTTTGTGTACACAACTTCATCCTCCATGTCTCCCTCGTTCTCTCCATCCATCACAGCACAGCTGTCAGCTCCTGGCATCTCACACTCTTTATTGGCAGACATCACCAAGCGAGAGTACTTGTACTCCAACCTAGCAAACAGACAAGCGATCGAATCAGTTCTTTGGGGAAAAAACAGAGGAGGAATAATCTTGTCTACATGAACACTGACAAAACCTGTGATGTGACAAAGAAGGAACGGCTATAAGAGTTGGGGGGAAAAAAAGAAGAAGAAGTAGGAATGACAGAGGGAGGAAGGAAAGGAGAGAAGGAGAAAAAGAAAATCAACGAGTAAGGTAGGCATGAGGAAAGAAAAGTGCAGAGATGGGGAGAAGGGAGGAACACAGAGAGAGGGAGAAGGGCAGACAGGGGGAAGAGGAATAGAAGAAAACAAATGAAGAGGAAATACAGTAAGAAAGAAGATAAGCATGAAAAGAAAAAGGAATGGGAGAAAAAAAAAGAGTCTTACCTTTTGTTTTTCTTCCAGAAGTAGCAGGTGAGCGAGACGAGCAGCACGGCAGTGAAAGCTGCGAGCCCCGCACCGAGTCGCACCCAGAACTCCACCCCTTCACAGAGCAGTGTTTTCTTCTCGGGCAGCGTCACACCTCCCATGCACAGCTTGGGCTCAGTCCACACATACAGCACATCCTGAGGACAGACAGACAGACACGGACACAGCATTAAATAAGAATGAGACTGAAATCACTCTGAAAACAGTGAATGCAAATTCTGCAAACGTACAGCGCAGTCTGCAATAAAACAAAGTGTTTTGATTTCGTCAGGCTTAAATCTCCTGCGCCTCAGCTTTAAGGATGTCTGCATGCGTATCGAGTGAATGGACGTTGAAATCACCACCATTTTAGGCTTGAGAGCTCATAGTCCTCTTGTAAAAATTTGAGCTAAAAGTCAGGGTGTTGTTTCATTTCATTTTGATTCTGTTCACTCAATGACCAAAATAAATCTGTCCCAGTGCTTGTAGAGCATCTCTGTGTCCACACAAACCTGGTGTCGTCCTTTGCAAGCTCCCTCTATCTGATGGTAGTCTCTCTCTGTGCATGTGGGACAGGCTCCTGAGCTCTCCCACAGGAAGTGAAAGGTGCAGCCGTCGCACGTTCCTGCAGGGCACTGACTGGAATAACCGAGCACAAAGCTGTCACTCCCACGTCACAGCACGGATAGAAAGGTTGTGTGTGATGTCAGAAAGGAAGATAAAGGAAAATGAGATTTAGTACCTGGGAACTGAAAGATCTCCCTTCGTGCTCTTTGCTGGGTTACAGCGAAGCGTCACCACCGCGCTGCGACCCGACTCACAAGATGAGGTCGCCTCCAAGGACCTTAGCAACAAAAAACAGAGAAATCAGGACAAAACCTTTAGAACACTTAGTATTTTTACATTAGAAATAATATGTAAAATAATAAAGGTACCTGTAGTAGAAGTTGATATCGGGGACCTTCTTGGATGTCTGAGGATACAGGTCTGGTTTCACCCTTATTCCATCGAGTGTGTTATCTACTGTCACTCCTGTTATAACAGAAAAACTGATTCAATATATCTTTGATTTTCTGATTTTCATTCGATCTTTTCTACGAGTAATATTATACGATACAAATGCTGCACTCACACGACCACAGTCTGCATCTTAAATTCACTAACCGAGAAAAGTGTCGGCCAGGTTGATGGACTGGGAGGAGAGAGCCGTGTGGAAGCCTCGTCCACTGGCCGGGATAATTGTTGACTGACAGATGAAGGCCTTGACAGCGTTGGCTCCTTCGCCTTTCTCTCTCTGGGAGTCGGTGATGGATAGGTCTGTTACGTTGTCCGTGCATACCGCCAACTGAGCCTTAAATAAAAAGGGAAGAGATTAAATGGCTTGCAAACGAGGGCGGCGTCTCAGAATGTGTGAACGGGTGTGTGTTTTCATCACTTCACACCTGTCCTCCACACAGGCTGACGTTGAACTGATGGAAGTATTTGGTTCCTTTGGTGGTGAAGCTCGGGCCGTTCATCAGCGACCCCACAGAACCGAGTGAGCTGAAGTCGAAAGTCAGGGTGGTGTTGCCCTCCGTGTGGGTGAAGTGGCAGTCACTGTAACATAAACTGTGGTCCTGGACAAATAAAAACACGAAAACAAGTATGCGGTTGTGTGTTAAAGAAAAAAAAAAAAAAAACGTTTCACGAAAACCAAACATCAGATGAGTCAGACTCCTTTCCCCAACGTCTACAAACCTTGTCGCTCTTGCTGGCTGGTCCGCAGGGTTTGCAGTCGTCCGGACCCGCAGTGGTGTGTGAGACCAGGTACGTGTTGAGTGGACACTCTGTGCACTGACTGGTGCTCGTGTCTATGTAATGTCCAGGTGGGCACGGCACACATGTAGAGCTGGAGGGTTGGGTGCTGAGGGCGCAAGCGCGGCACTCAGAGGACACCCCATCGACGGCGTTACTCACCGTGATGGAGTAGATTCGTGCCACATCGTTGACTCTCCAGCGTACCTGACAGAGTGCAGCGAAGAGACGAACGGGAACAGAATGACGTAGGTACAGAAACAAAGCCAGCAGCTCCGCCCCCCCCAACCCCTACCCCCCCGCTGGATCACAACACAGGATTTTGCTTTAAACAACATACAGATCTGCCCTCACTTCAAATACCCACATCCCTGCAAAAGTGCTGATTTCGAGACCAGCAAACAAAATCAGGTCAGTTATTTAAGCTTGACCTCAATCTCTCTCAATGAAGTTGAAGACATCTGAATGTGATGCCCCACCCACAAAAAAAGAAACATCTTTTATCCAATGTTCAGACATTAATCAAAGAATTGGATAAGTACGGTGAGAGACTTTTCTGTTTGATTTGTGGTTTGATTTAAACAGCAACACCACTTAAGAACTAATCTTTACTACCTGACAGCAGGGAGTGTTGTGTGTGCTGAGTGTGGAGCGGACGCACAAGAATAAAGCCCGCTTCAGCTGTTCAAACTTGCTGAATGAGGAGCTTTGAATCACTGCCGCACTCATTTATTTCTGGGCTTTTGTGTTTCTGGACATAAGCACAATGGAAATGAAGGTTCGACAAAAAGATGGCTGATCAGATTTCCTGATTTATCAAAGAACAAAGTGGCCAAAGTCTTTAGAAGCTGCCGGACCCCCCAGCGTTCAGCCCATGAGGTTCATTGTGAATAGGCAACAACACAAAAGTAGTTAAAAACTCCAGCTGATGAGTTTGTCTTCCCTTTGCTGATCATGTTTATTAACTTTTGAATTTTTTTCTCTCATACTCACATCTGACGGCTGGTTAGTCCTCTGGAAAGCCCACGTGAAGGAGACCGAGGCATTCTTCGTCATGACGTGTGTGTAGGACTGCCTGGGCTTCGTGTTCTTCCATAACTCCACCATGGTTGTACTCTTCCTGTTTACATCCTGAAAAGCATGTTCCTCTCATTCACCTCATCGATTTCATTATGCACATGAAGCACTAAACATTTAACGGGGGCTTTTCTCACCGTCATAAAGTAAAGTTCGCAGTCGGCCGTGCACAAAGTTTCAAATTCAAATGTGATGCGACCGAACTCCGTCGCGGAGTGGCTTGACATAGATGTTGGGAGCCTGGTTGCAGAAGCAAACAGAGAGGAGGAGAAATCAGGGCAAAAAAAGCAAGAGAGGAACAAAGACTGTAAAAAACAGCACGATCGTACTCACTTGAAGCCAGGAATATGGATGTTGAGGATGAGATAATCATTATCTGAGCTTCCTGATCCACTCTGGATATGATCACCTGCTACCTCCCAGCCTAGAGGACAAATACACGTTACATTTTGAAAGGAATATATATTTTCAGCTAAAATTGGCTGGATGAACCACATGTTAAAGCATTTTTTTTAATTATTTTATTTTCTTTTTTGGAAGATAATAAGATGAGAGGATGAACACCACTTGAATGTCTGTACGGTAAAATCAAATGTGCAACTAGCAGCTGGTTAGCTTAGCTTGGCTTAAATACAGGAAAAAGAGGTAAACAGCTGTGAGTAAGTAAGTAAAAACACCAGAGTGTTAACATGGAACATTTTGGATTTACAAGAGGCTACGAGTCTGACTAAAGTACTTCTGGGCTGAGTGTTACCACTTCCTGAAATTGTTTTGTCATTGTGATGCTGCCAGGAGACCAGTGGCGACTCCAGAGAGCAACAAGGAAATAGGACTTAAAACAGTCAAGAGATGTAACATTTAAACTAGCAAGCCTTGTGTGTTGTTTGGCTGTTACCTTTGGACTGAGCCAGCAGAGATGTTTTCTCTTCCCGCCTATCTTTCTGCTAAGCTAACAATCTTTTGTCTGTGGCTTTATATCTATTGTAGAGATATAAGAGTCTTATTGACCTCCTAACTGTATTTTTGGTAATAAAGCATATAGGTGTTTTTCTGGAAATTAGGGAGAAAAGTAGGGAGAAAAAGTCAGAGCACTACTGGACATACATTGCAAAAAACACCCACCATTCATACTATCACATTTGGAGTTTCCCACATTGAAACAGGACGTCTT
>JAQNCA010000028.1:12622300-12635179 GCA_029783725.1 Acanthurus tractus
CCCTTACCACCTGCGATTATCCTCAGACTGTGCGCTCCGGGGCTGCCTCATCACAGACAAGTTACGCAGATTAAAACTGTACTTCCGGTTGAGCTTTTCAAAGTAAATGTCTCCACGCATGTGCGCATGTGTGTTTGAGGAACATCTTGTTTTTTTTACATGCAATTAATTTCAATTATTGAAAAGGGACTTTGATAACATAAAAAAAACATGTTATGTTGTGCATTAACGCCTGAAATTTCCTTCCTACGAACCTTCTGTCGCCTTAATTTGAAGGCGTAATAGTGATGCCTCAGGTATTTTCTGCTGACTTGGCGCAGCTGCGTGTGTGTCTCTTTAACCACCGGCTCTGACGCTCCTGTGACGTCGCTCAGGGAAAAGGTTTTGTTATCCTGTGGCCTTTGTGTCAAAATATATGTGTTAGTTTGCAGTATAAATTGTAAGCTTTGTGTATTTAGGATTAGTTAAACGGCCCGATTTTAGAGTTAAGCTCAAAGACGCGTGTGCAGTCGCAGTTGAGTTCATTGCAGCAGATTTGTGAAGGCTGATATCGCTGAGAGAGTACACGTTTTTTTAAAAAAAGATCGAGTTGCATTTTATTCTTATCATGAAAACAGACTCGGTTAGGTGAAGTATATGATTTAATCCTTTTCATTGTAGTTAATAACACTGACCAGCAGGGGGAGCCAAGCTCTGCACAGGTTCATCATCACTGCAAGCTGGATCACGCTGGGACGCTTCTTGCTTTTTTTTAATCTTCTTGGAATAAGAATATTCAATTTCAATTTTAGTGATTTCGCATCTGTATTAAATTGAACTTTACTATGATGGTTCTGGCTCAGAGAGCACCGTAAATTCAGGTGCTGTAGGTTTGGTAGGAAGGCAAACTGCAGCTTAAATAAGAGAGGTCAGCTGAGTGTCCAGTGGCAGGTTGTAATCAGTTGATTAAATTGGACACCATAACAGCATCCCACAGAGATAGAGTTAAACAAGACCACACAACATTTATGCCACTGTAAAACACTGCACCTTCTCAGTCTTTGCTTTCAGGGTGCTGTGCCATGAGGAAAATATCCAGATCTCTTCGCTTATAAGTTGCCTTCAGTTGTAAGTATCAGACTGGATGTGTTGCCAAAAAAAGTGTATTACATGGCATTAAATAAAGTTATCATCACATGTGTTCCATTTTATACTCTTGTAACTGTGTGTTCCCTCTAGGTTTTTTATTAAAGAGAGCAAATTATATCTTTGTTTACGTCCTGAAAAGGCTCATGCATGTTTTATAATCACACCATGGTTCAATACATCCGGGGTTGTTACACTCCAGCACAAGAAACAGACAGAGAGACTGAAAGCTCTGTGTTTTGAGCAGAGTTTTGCTTATTAAAATAAGAGAGGGAGGAGAGAGAGGAAAAAACACAAATTCTGACTAATGTGCAGATCGTGAGTAAAATTACCTGCGCAATGTTCAGTCTTTAGTCAAATTACTCTGTGCTTCGCATGAGTAACATTATCTCAAGTGATTGTTTTGTCTGGTTTGTCTTCGAACAGCACATCCACAACTACAAGTCCAGCAGCAGTCACATCCCCGCTGTTTTTTCAAACAAGGACAAAACATGATTGCAGCATAACTATAACAGTATATCTTGATCTTTTAAAATCAAATACTGATATTGTTAGAAATAAACAAAGGATAATATCCTGTGTTTAATGAATCAGACAGAGCTGACTCACCAAAAATACCAGAGAAGTTGATAACTTTTAAGCACAGATTCATGTCCTTGTTGAATTGCAGGACTTTCTCAACTGTGCCACTGATCCCAAAATACTAAATGGCCAACTTATACTGTTTCACTATATTCTGGCCATCGTGGGTGAGTTTAATGGCAGACTTTTTAATCCCACATGAAGCTCAGATCATGAACTCAGTGTTTGCAATAGAGAGAGGTTTTTTTCATGTTACCCCACTAACTGCAACACAGATTGGCAGCTACGTTTTACAAGCAAACATACAAACATTTTCATAACATAGATATTGAAGCATTTTAGTCTGTAAAGGCTGATCAAGCATGGAAGCAGTGTGAGGTGCACTGAGTGAATGATCAGCTCAAAACTGCACACATACATGCTCAATATTTTTGCCATAACACTACACTTCATATTGTCCTATGAAAACTACATATTCCCCAGTCAGACCAGGCTGGATAAACTAATGATGCCAGTCTGCTTTATTTGATTGTATGAATATTTAAGTGGCTGTCACCCGAGGGCGCTGGGTTTCTCCCTCTCTCCCCTCCTTTCTCTTTCTCATCAGAGGCCTATCGCTTACGGTGTTTGCCTGTAACTTGAACTCTCATATTCAACCATCTGTAACACTCCTGTAGCCTTTACACTCTGGACCACTGCTCTGTGATCAGATGAGTGCATTAATTAATAGTGGTAAAGTGTAGGGCAAGTTTAGTGGTAACTGACCCTGAATCAGATGGTAACCAGAGCCCCTGTGGCCCAACCCCTTCCTCTTAACTCCCAACAGACCAGGGACTACCTGCTCCGGTAATGAGACACCCATCACGGACACACTGCCACTCAAATGCACACTCAAAAAGAAAAGAACATCGAGACGCTCATACACTCAGGTAGTCAGGAAGGCAGACAAGGAACAACACGAACCACGAAGGGCTGAGGACACAGTGACCCTTGCCTCTGAGGAGTTTTTTGAAGCCACTTAGCCTGTCCAGGAATCTATTTTCTGTAAAAGAAAGAGAGAATGATACGATGACAGATCGACCTACTGACCGAGAGACAGCCAATGCAGCCCAGAGTCTGGAGGTTAAGTCTGGGATAAACTGATGGTCCTCTGATACAGCTGGTGAAGGATGAGAAGACAACTAATGGAGCTGAACCAGCAGACATGCTGAAATGCTGGACAGCTATTGAGGATATTTGTTGGCATCGATCAAACTGAATGGTTATCCCGGATAAAGAGATTTTATTTCATATTTTGCTCCGTATGTCCAAAAGGCTGGTTTATCTGGTTTATACCATCTCTTACATATTTTCCTTTTCTTCACATACAAGAAACATCTTACTTTCTCAAAGTTGTGCATATTCTACTTCTAACTGTCTAATGTAGCGGCAAACACCAGGGAACGCTACATCCACCTAATGTCAGTGCAAGTAGGACTGCCTTGTTCCTCTCTGGGCCACTGTTTTGGTTTTCCGTCTGATGTTAACACTGATCCAGCACCTGCTCAGGAGTCAACCAACTCCAGGAGAAGCCACAGCAACCATGGGCCTTCTGCAGCAGACCCAGTTACATCCCAGCCAGACATCCAACCGGGCGGTCTGCAGGACAAGCAGCACAAACAGCTTCAGAGGACTATCAGCTGTGTCTCCACCCACTCCACCAGCACCAGAAAAGTGAATGGAACCAACTCCAACTCTGTCTGCCACCAGCAGGACACAGACGACAACCTTTGCTTTGAGTCACCTCCATCATGCCCCAGCCTCTACCAGAGCTCAGAAGATGATGAGTTTGAGTTGGACTGTAGTCCAGAGCTGGAGCTCAAGTATCCACAAATCCCTCGACCCTCTATTATTATCAGACAGCCCAAGGTAAGAGGGCAGGGCTCAGTAACTGGAAAGTAGCTGAACATATTTAGTCAAGAACTGTGTTAATATGATCAGTAATCTGATCTGATCAAGTAATCAAATCTGAACTGTACCTTCTAAATGTGAATATTTCTGCTTAATTATGTTTTTGAAGCTTACCACACCATATGTTAGGGGGAAATATTGTGCTTTTTATTCTATTATATTTATTTAACAAAATATATGATGAGCCTTTATCATATTACGTATTATTACAATACAAATTAGCCAGTAGCACATGAAGTACTTACATAAGCTCCACCTTGACAAACTACATGCTGTAAAATATGAGATCATACCGTTTTATGGAATTTATTTTGATACTTAAATACATTTTTGGTAAATATTTCTCTACTTTGATTGTGGTATCATTTTTGGATGGTGGACTTTATGTGGTATTGAAGTATTTTTACAGTTTGATATTACTTCTACTTCATTCAATGGTGGATACTTCAGCCACCACAGATGGTTTTTAACTATTCAGTAACAATCGGTGTTGTCATTTAATAAGGCAGAAATGGTTTTTAACTTTATACGATGAATTATTTCAAATCATATTTAAACCATTATATTTTTGCAGCTGTGCAATTGTGCCTGTAATTTAGTGCACTATATCGCCACAAGGGGGAGCTCAACACCAAAAATGAATGTATTAGTACACCAAGTATGAGATGTCAGTTTATTTCATTCATTTCTCGTCAGAAAACTATAAAAATCTTTTCATCAGTGAGATGTAAAGTTCTGAGACTCAAAGCACACATACACACACTCAAACACACACTCTGCGGTCAGAGCACCATGTCAGTGTAGATAGAGTGTCAGTGAAATGTGTCCTGAGCTCCTGTTCAACATGATCTGTGTCTCCTGATCCCTCTAAACATGTGTGACTGTTTGTGTGTGTGTGTGTGTGTGTGTATGTGTGTGTGAGTGTCTGTCTGTCAATGCCTATATGTGTGAGTATTGTGGCTATTTGGTTTTGAAAAAAACTGTCCTTTAGACACAGCTGTGTGTTAAACTGTGTTTACAGGCCAGTTTTCTGCACAGGACATTCCACTGTATTCCAGCAGGGGGGGGGGAGACACATTATGCAAGACATGTTCTTCGTCTCTGATCAATAATGCTGATGAATGGTGGAAACTCTTGAAGAATGAGAGGGGGAGGGGCGGTTTATAATGGGAATGCTGGAATTTACACCCTTGATTGCTTCATCCAAGGGGGAGACACGTCATCAGCAGATGTCAAGACATCTGTTGGGTTTAATTGTTAAAGGCCAGAGGATTGTCAGTTTCCACACAGGCCATGTTAAGAAATGTGCTGTTCAAATATGAAACATATGGTTGATATAGAATGGCAGTCGGATACAGGCTTGATATTAGAATTTTAGATACACAGATGAACTCGGCCTTTGAGTCTGCAGTAACCTTTCCTCAGTGTTAAAGCCCACCTTTAACCACCTTCAGCCAGCCTCCCAATAAAACTGCAACAACAATACGACACATGTGTACTGGACATCTCCCAGGGTTACAAGGCTTTAGAATGTATACAACCGTTCCCTCCCCCAGCACAGTCATTATTGCGCAACCAGAATGAGCTATAACACAGGGTTTTTAAGGATATGGCTCTCACTTTCTGTTGAGAAACAGGAAAGATGTTTTACAATGTTTACTTAAGCAAGGCAAATATGAAATCATGTGTAACACCCATAGCTGCTTCCTTATTGAACTGCCATCTTGAGGCAGGATAAAAAAGAAAGACTGATCCTCTGGAGCACAGGACCTGATCTGAGAAGGTGCATAACCCCTGTAGCATTTCACCTCGTCATTAGAAGACCTCTCAAATCACCACCGCGAACGTTCATGATTCCTACCCTCAAGGCGCAAATTAATGTCCCTTCTGTTGTAGAGCTCAAGGGACCGAATGAGAAAATACCAGCAATTGATGACAGGCGTAAAGCTGTCAAAAGACTTAACCGTAAGTCCAGTAAGAGAAATAAGTGGGAGTGTGTGAGCATGACAAACAGAAGGTGACTTTTGAGATATTATGTGTCAGTCCAGCGTGTCATTTCACAGTGTGTAATTCTTCTGACTTAATCATCAGTGTCGCCGTTAAGATATGCAGCGGATTTAGCTTTGTTCTTCTGGGCCCCTAGACATATCTTTATGTATGTCAAAGTGGGTGTGTGTGTGTGTGTGTGGGTGTGTGTGGGTGTATGTGGGCATATGTGTCCATATCAGTTTGTGACAACACAGCTGATACATTTATCTCTGATGCCTCCTTTAAAGGCGGACATGTTTATTGGACACTTCCTTTTATCAAGAGCAGAAACTATTGTCTGAGCACTCAGATCAGTTCATACACATAATCAAACACACCCAGGAACAATGATTACAGGGGTCATAAACACTGTTAAACCATTAACAATCAATACAATTCAGTATTAGTCTCTCTCTCACACTCACAGTGTGAGACACACAGAAAACACAGAAAAAGAGTACTGTTATGGAGCAAACTAAGGGTTTGGTTTGAACAAGATGAAAAAGAGTAAAGAATGAAAATTCCTTCATAGAGAAATCACTGTCAACCATTTCAGCTTTACTTATACATAATATAAAACAGCAACTGTCTTGTTTAATCGTATGCAGACACCTGATAAGCCCTGAACCTTGGTCTCTTGGTTGTTAGTGTCATTGTTTGTGTTCGGTAATATTTTGTGACTATTTCCATGTTTGTCAAAATCATAATCCCATTTAGTGGCAAGTAATTTTTTATTACACAAGGGATTAACCTTTGTTTTCTTTATATATATAAAACTATATTTTTTATATCATTTATATAATTATATTATATAAATTATATTTTTTATATATATAAAAAAACAAAGAATAGAAAAAAGCAAGAACTGTAAAAGTCAAAAAACATTATACAAAATAGAAAAAAGAAAACGAAAAATATGAAAAAACTGAAAAATAAATCTGAAAAGTATGTGTATTTTTGTGCAAAATTGTTCAAAAATGACCTCCTCTTGATATTTGTTGTTACAAAAAAGTGCGACCTTGTGCGACCAGAAACAAACTAAGCTCAAGGCTACTATCTGCTTGCATCTGTAGGCCTACGTGTATCACCGTATGCTATTGAGCTGTGAATTAATTTGCATCACAACATAGTTATTGTGTATTTTGTCTTTAATTAACCATTGTCCTAAGATCCTTGGCCTCACCTTTGCATGCATGTTTTGATGTGTGACTGAACATGACCATTTGATTAATGTGTTTCCCATTCACTGATAACCTTCCAGTGACTGACAGTATCCCTTTGTGTTCTCTTCCCACACACTCCCCTCAGGAATCAGAATTCCAGGAAACAGCGTCTGACAGGTCGGATGGCAGGGAGACAGAGGATGGAGGGTTATCAGGTATGGAAAACAACAGGAGCTTCCTCCTTTTTTTCTTTCCACTCCCTTCTCCACCTCTAGCTCTTCCACCGTTGGGTACAGATTTGAAAGTGAAAAAAAAAAAAGTTCTGGCTGGAGCTGTCCTCAGCTGAGGGAAAACAACTTTGAGTTTAATGTGGAGAGGAACATATTTGTGAAAGGATATTGCTGTGCGTGTGAGAGAATGATCAGGTTCACACAGTTGTGCCCCCAACGCGTCAACATGTCATTGTGGATGAATTTTTGTTCCACAGCTCATCTGTTTATGAGTGATCAGGGGACTTAGTCTGTCTGTAGTAAATAGAAATCCAGAGGAAAAGACGGACATTCTGTGTGTATTACTTTGTGTGCATGTGTTTGTGTGTGTGTGTGTGTGTGTATGTGTTCAGCGACTTTGCCAGGATGTCTGAGAGGAGCTGAGTACTGGCGGTTACCTTGGCGATAAATCTTGGGGTAAAGTCCTGGGAGAGGTGAAGGACTACAAATGGGTAAAAGGATGGAGTTGAGTGGCTGATTAATAATGTGATTGAGTGTGTTCAAAGTGTGTTTGTGTGAATTGTGTGGTTGTTTGTGCCAGCAGACCTGCAGGAGAAGGTGTGTAGCAAGGCCTTGGCATACGCAATCTCTGTCTTTTGTTTCTTCTAGCTTTATCTCATAACCTAACAAAGGATGGATTTGGGGGGGCAGTGGTTGGGAGATAAAAACATCTTTTAAAATAATGCAGTCCAGTCCATAAACTACGACATCTGACAAAACAAATATCAAATTTTTATGTGTAAAACTGGTGTTTAGTACATTTATTACATTTGCTACATTTGTTCAGAGGACTACTAAAAAAAGTTTACATGCTTTAATTTAAATAAAATGCGTAATTTTTGTCATACCTTCCATAATGGCAGGAGGCACTCCTCTCCTTCACAGAGGGTGGAGCAACAGACAGAAAAGGTAAACCAAACTGTACTGCCATTAATGCTTCTCTAGCCAGCAGTGTTTTAGATGCTTTTAAAGGATTAACATCTTTAACCATGTCTTTGTGCCAGCGGCATACACATTGAAAAACAAAAGAAGAGAGCATCTGCCACAATACATGTGGTTCTCTAAGAGTTGTTGTTTTTTAATGGCAAAAAGCAGTGTGAGCCTGAAAACTAAGCTCTCTTTATTCTGAGAAAATACAAGCACACTTTTTTTTTTTGTGGGACAGATTATTATTCACCAGGGGGTAATGTAAGTACAGAACCTCCTCTGTCTCTCGCCCTCTGACACACACACATGCACACAATTGTCACACTGACCTTGATTTCCTGTGGTCACGGTGTGTGTGTGTGTGTGTGTTGTTGGAAGGGCCTTCCTGCTCTCTGTGTTGGAAATCCTGCTTATTCAGCTTATTCACACAAAGACACAGACAGACAAGTGGACAGACAGAGGACAGATACATGGTTTACTATTACATTGCCATGTCTCTCCTGTAGAGGCTCAGCAAGCTCACCTACTCCATTCAAAATTAATTCTTTGTGCCAGATTTGTTTATACACAGTTTATGATTAACTGGTATGACTGACATTCAGAGTTTACAAAACCTGTTGGCATTTGTCGGTGCTGTGAAGGAGTATTGGAGTGTGTTTGCATTGTATGTGTACACATTCCTAAGTATTAAAAACCGCTTTTTATGCCTTTGTTTGTACAAAGAAAACTGAATCACTTCATTTGTGTATTCAAGTGAAAAGTGTTTCTCATAGTTTGAATATGTGAGGTTTATGAATTCTTTAGTGTTGAGCAAAGATTTACATTCCAGACACAAATAAACTGACTATGTCTGTGTGATCAAATAGACACTGGCACTTATGTCCACTTCTAGATTTCACCCTCACTGTACTGTGCTGTAACAGAGCCATCTGCTCTCATTCCTGCTGGCATTCATTAGGCTAAGTGGAAAGGCTCTGTACAGTAGACCTTAATAAATCTGGGTGGATGACCAGTAATAACAGCCTCAGCTACAACATCTGAAGACTGCAGTTAAATTACTGTATCTTGATCTTTTTGCATGCGCTCACATGCATGACATTCAAACACATGCAAACACAGACACACATGCAGGCATGCAAATGCAGGAAATGGCGTGCAAACGCAATTCTTTCGATCTGATCTGCTACACTTGGGTGCTTGGCTTTTCATTTGAATTGAATGGATTCATAATAATGGTGGTGGCTAAGAGGAATATTTGGTACCAGAAAGGAAGGAAAGACACTGTAATGAATGACATGTAAGAATAAATCGAGTGATAAAAGGCTGTTACAATACAGAATCACAGGCAGCCCTGAGATGGTTGCATTTATTTGTCATATAAACTATCATTGCTTCAGTCAGCATTTAATGCCTCTCTGTTATATATTCTTGCCAAGGGGAAATGCTGGGTTGGTATCAAAAAGGAAATACAAACATTAAAATCGTGAATGACAAAGCATGACGGTGCATCGACTGATGGAGAACAGAGAACGGAGCAGCTCGGTGGGTAATAAAGCTGGGATCATTATACAAGTGGGCTGAGAGGCTGACGCAGCACTGACCTCACAAACCTCATCCAGACAGGCACCGTGGTGCATGTGTTTGGATGCAATGTGTGCTTCTAAGCCTGTCTCTTTGTGTGCAACTGTGTGTGTGATGTGAGTCATCCACCAGTGATTGAATTAGCTGAACTTTGGCTGAACACTCACAGGGAAACAGAGGGAAAAGCTGAATGTATTATGTTACCCTAAAGATTTGGCTAAACACATTACAGAGACAGACAGGCTGACAGAGGGAGTGTCACCCAAATTTTATGAAAAACACCACCCTCTGTTATTTAAGCCACCCAAACAGCTTGCACATCCTTTTTGTAATACACACACATGCATACGATCCACAACTCCAAAGGTCTCTTACCATGACCTAATTGGCGATATCTTCCAAAACACATAAATGTGGAATATAACTCCCATACAGAGTTTTATCTTGTGGTTTCTCCACTGGTGCAGTGAGTTTAAATGTCTAAAACTATTGCTGGGTCAGACATGACGGAGAAAACAGAGTGGAAAGAATGCATTAAGTCTATTTGGGACGAGTGAGAAAGAGAGGAAAATAGTGGTTTGCTAGAGAGAGGAGAGGATCTGCTGATTTCAACAAGTATCTCAAATTTAACCAAAGGCTCTGGAACATACACTGCTTCAGCATATGGTGGGCGTACTGCTGGTGTAAACCTCCAGTCATTCAGAAGTAGGTCAGACACGTGGGGGTTGTGTTTTTGTACACTACAATTACATACAATTATTCACCATCTACTCCTTTCCTGTACCGGTGTGATGTTAAGTATGGCTTTACATTCTTCGCGACGAAACACATTTGTTTCTTCTTATGCATTTTTAAAGCACATTTCGTATCCCTTTATCTCACCATCAAGCAAGAAGCGTGCACCAAAAAACAGTGCCAATTTTTGCTCGGGTACATCCTCCTCTTGTGTTCTTGTCTCGCTCAGAAGAGAGTATCCCTCAAACCTCAAGCCAATAGAGATTCACTATCATCAGCTATGGGACCTGCCCTCACTTACAGGAAGACCTCTCTGTCACCACGCTTTTCAGATGACTGCTGTATCCTGTTTAAAGTGGAGGCCCTTGGAGGCCTGATGAAGAAAAAACAAGGGGCCTCACATGCAAACCTACATACACACACATGTGCACACACAAAAAAAACTGTGGGAAACCCTGCGACGATAACAAAAACATCTGTCCCTAATATTAGTCTTCAGATACCAACAGTGTGGAATGGAGAGGAGGAGACAGTAAAACAGTCCAGTTCCAGGCAATAACACAAGGAAACCCCCAATTTACATACAGGAAGAGGCAACAACTTGACCTTCAGTCTTCAAACCCATTGGCATTAACCAGTCAGTTTAGCACTGTGAACTGACATGTCCACACAGGTCAGTCAAGGGGCATGTTGATGTTTAAAGCTGATATCACAGTGTGTTCATGCATACCAAAAACTGAAGGTATTTAGAGTAAAGAGCACAGTGGTTTTGCATGTCGCCTCTAGATCAAAAAGAGGTTTTCATATGTTCAAACCACTATCAGGGCATGTCTCTGAAACGTAACCGTCCCGCTCAATCTCTTTAACCCAATTGTGGTTTACAGAGAGGAAGTATGAAATTTCTCTGAAACTCCTCTCAAACCACCTGAAACGGAAAACCACAAACAGATGCAATGTTTGTTTGTAAGACGCTTCACTAACACCGGCCTGTTGCCATAGCAGTGAGGAAGTACTTTCTTCCTATAATGATTGAGTTTTGCATAAATCTTAACTGACCTGAGACCAGCTTATCTGTCATAAAAAGATAACGATATGACTGTACTTTCATTTTGAATTAAGGGTAAAGTTTTCAGTTTTATTATGTAAGGAGCTATTTCTTCACTGAGAACAATAGCCTCCTGTCTCTAGTTTTATTAATCAAATGGTAACAACCCCCTTTAGAAATGTCAAAACTTTCCTTTTTATATGTGGGTTTTTTGAAAGGACTAAACAAACTAAACAAGACGTAACAAATTATTTAAAGTGAGCGTTTGAGTTGCTGTCAGGCAGCTCTTGTTTTCTTCAGTCAGAGCAAGGTTCGCTGTTTCAATATGTTTCTAATCTTTATGCTAAGCCAGGCTGGCTCTAACAACAAATTTAGCATGATGACATGAGAGCGATGCAAGTCTCCTCATCTTTAGGCAACAAGACAATGAAATGTAAATATGTTTAACTTTGCCTTAAAATGATGGGACCGCGTGTGAAATAACATATTTAGGATGTCTTTGTACAGCTTTGGTGATAAGTGCAGCGTTGACTTTAGGTTTCTCAAACAGCGTCTTCTCTGCACTCCATAACCATCTGTTTCCTGCATGGCGGGAGCTCTGAGCGTGGTGGTCTCTGGAGGGAGTGTCCTCTCTGTCAGAGGCGACCCCTATCATGACTCATCCTATTGTTCAGATCAACACTCTTAGTCACTTCTCTCCTAAATTATGAGAAAGTCCTTAGGAATGTTTTACTTTACTGACCCCCAGCCCTGACACACCCACCCACCCCAACACACACACACATGCACCTCCCACATATTAAGATTTTCAAACATTACCCTTGGGCTGCCTTCTGTTCCCTGTCATTTCCAGTAAGTGTGTACACTGTTGGTTTAACAGCAACAATCCCAGTGAGATACAGTCAAGAACATACAGTATGCCCCCCGAAATAAGCAGAGCAATGGAAACCTACAGATTGCCATAAAACTAGGGGTTTCAAGAGCCGACTTAACAGGAGGATGGTAGATAAGCAGATCCACTGACCCTTCATCAGTAAGCAGATTACTCTTTATCACAAAGAATGCTTAGGATATTCAGTCTGCTACAATAACAGACAGTGGACTGATATACTGTAAACAAAGTGAAGAATTATAAAAAGATCTGAAACCTTCACTCCTAGGTTCTTAAAGAAAAAGAATTAGCATGTTTTAAGTTTTAGAACAAGATAGCAAAATAGCATAAATAGTGATGTACATCCATGAAAATAGCTGAAGTAGCAATAATTGTTCTAGTTTTGGTTGTTTTTTGACCACCTATGGTTAGAATTACAATTTGTAAACATATATAATATTGACATAAAGATTTTGCATTGAACATGTAAGCGAAAGGTTGCTATTTACATACCTAGCAGACACAAAGTACATTAGCTGTCATTAGGAGACATGTTTTCAGCCCACTCAAAGTTTACTTTTGTTTTAGCTTTGTTTTGGTCTC
>JAQNCA010000028.1:12643327-12653366 GCA_029783725.1 Acanthurus tractus
CCCCCCCCCCCCCCCCCCCCCCCCCCCCCCCCCCCCCCCCCCCCCCCCACCCCCCCCCCCCCGGCGCCGTCCCAGGTTTAAAGTCAAGGGGTTTTAAGACACCAGAGTTTCTAAAGTAAACACTGGTTGGCAAGAGCAAGAGACGTAAGTTAGAAAAATAGTCATAGTACTCAGATGTTTCTCTGTGAACTGTTACTCCTGGCTGCTAGATGTAATAATAAGTAATAATAAGAGCTGCCTTTTTTTCCTGTAATAACACCATAGCTTTTTTTTTCAATGTCCACAGACAAACACACACACACACACACACGGTACTCCACAGCTCACTCCTCCTTTGCATGAAGCACTGTGTGTTACATTGTCCTGTCATTGTGTGGGTGTTGTGCACATCTGTGCTTTATGAACCCTAAAACCCTGATTGTAAGTTCCCATACCCCCACTGTCTCCCCAGTGACGTCACCATGCTGTGGGAGCTGGGTGGGTGCTTTCCGAGTTCAGTACATGATGAGGCCCCAGAATTCCCCATCTCCTCTTTCTTGCAGATTCAGACCCCCACTCTGAAAAGGCAGGAAATACAAAACAGATATCAACCCCCTAACTCCCAAGCGTACTTGTGAGGAACCACTTCTCTCTCACTCTCTTTCTTTTTTAATTTTTTTTCCTCCATTCATTTCAAGATTCAGTCCTCTTTAGAATAGTGCAATAAATTCTAGATAGTTTGAATATATCTAAAAAATTCCATATTCAAATACAGTTCATGCAGCCTTCTCCTGAGGACTGGGACCAGTAACTATACATTAGAGCCATTCAGGCAGTCTAAACTATTAATAGCGGGAACGAAGTTAAACTCTGTGTTTGCATAGCGTACAAAGAGGAACATGTTCATGCCACTGACGAGTTCATGATATCCATGTTTTGTCTCATCTTATTGGCTGCTTCGTTCTGTGGCATGCACTGGCAGATCAGTTTTTCCCAAGGCAAGGCAAGCTTGAGTGTCACTTGAGCTCACGCTTTGTTTTGCCCACATTTGTACAGTACTAGCCCGACGACAAATACTACGCACATGAGGGCTGTTTGTTTTCTGTCGACGCTGACTTTAACTGTGTATGGTGCATGTCAGTGACAGGAAGAAATGTGTTCCTATTGTTTCGGCCTGCTCTTTGGAAATGTGTTCACATGTACGTCACAGCGCTGCCCCCCATGATTTATGTGTCGTCATGGGGGGGGGGCTTGTAAATGAACATGTACGTACACAGGGCCTGTCCAGGAAATGAGCTCATTGTCAGGACAAGCCTCACACTCTCTGCTTCTCCCTCACTTTCTCTGTCACTTTCTCTTTTCCCTGCTCTCCCTCTCCCTCTCCCTCCCCCACCCACACCCCCCACCCCCCCACAGCTGCCAGTTAAAAGCTCATCTATCTGTGTGTTTTAATTAGGACCTCCCCTATTTATGGCTGAATGGCCGCTTCATTAACAGAAAGACTAGGAGATGCAGACTCAGATCTGTCTGGCTTGTACACACAGCAAAGGGGAAAGTGTGTGTGCGTGTGTGCGTGTGTGTGTGTGTGTGTGTGTGTGTGTGTGTGTGTGTATGTGTGTTTGCATGTGAGTGTGAAAGACAGAGTGAGAGAAAGGGGTGTGGGGGTTGCTTTAGGGGTATTGATGACGCAATACCCCTGAGGGGTGGACCTCCCATCTGTGAGAGGAATAGACAGAATCTGGCCAAAAAAATAAATAAATGGAGACTGAACAAGGGGAACTATATGGGGCAACAGGGAAGTGCTTAAGTAAATGTCAAGAAAATGTTGGTTGTTTTTCTTGAGGTTTTAATTGAATTTAAAGTAATAGTGACCCTATATTTATCCGTTTTCATTCAGAATAGGGTCAGGCCATACCTTTGTTAAGCTTCTTGAGGCATGTTAGCCCTTCAAAACTAAAGCTTATCTCAATGGAATAGAACAGAACAAAATCATAGGTTGCTCTCCAGTTTGTAATCAATTCTCAGTGAATCTGCTCTTTTTAGCATCTTTTTCACCGTTATAAACCCTCAGTTTGTAAAAAATGATTTGATTGTGGCTTAGCACAAGTAAATTGGATGCTAAAGTGTCAAGTTAATCCTTGTTTTTGTACATCTGACCCCTGCGTATGTTTGTGCGAGATAGTTTGAAAAACAAATTGTGGCCAGCAGATGATGGAGTGGGTGTGGTCAGCAATGTGTTCACAACCAATGGTGGTTGACAGTCCAACCCCGCCCTGTGCAGAGCGCTGGATGGTGTGCTCTGCTTGTGCCCGTATCCTGGAGGAGCACAGAGGGGTCAGATGGTGAAGCAGCCCACCAGCTGCTCTTCTCGCCTTCATTTTCTCAGTCTGTCAAGGCTGCAGCAAGAAGGCCACTCTTGACTCATGAGAGCCTAACCATGTCATTTGAATATTTGTATGTCTGTTTTGATTTTGTATGAAGTTATCAACCTCTTTCTGTCCTCTCTCCCATGTCAAAAAAAACAATGTAATTGTTTTTCTTTTTTTGTAGTATTCACAGTATCGTTTGTTTGCTTCCTGAGAGCGAATCTCAAGCGAACCACCGCTAATGGCCAATTTAGATTCCCCTTCCCATCCCTCATCATTAGTTGCTCTGCCCATCTGTGCTACTCTGTTAGGTTAAAAGAGGAAGAATGCTTTTGTACATTTTTCTTTTTTAGATAAATGCAACTCTACATTGTTATTTGTGTACGAGTGAGAAGACTTATGAAGCCATCAGTAATAGGAAACAAACTGTGAACCCTGCAAGTGCATATTATCAACTTCAAGGCTTTATGTTAGAAAACCATGGACCACACACTTAGCAACATAAGCATTTGACGTGCGTTTTTGACCACCTGGCAGATAGAACTCTGATATTCACTTTTCTGTAGTTTTTGATTATGGTCCTCAAATGGGGAAAAGTATCCGGCTGTTTAGCTGCATTGTGTTTAGTCACTAACTTTGTGTAACATGTGGTGCTGAACAAGTCGCACACAGTGGGTTTTCAGAGCTTTTGCTAAAGATAGCTGCCTGCTGCAAAAACACATCAGAACAGTCAGAGGGATGCAGAAGTAATAAAGTAAGTAATAAAGTTTAGGGCTGAAAAACAAAAACCAAGAGGCTATAACGGGGTTAACTGCAGCTTTGGTCAGTAATTCTCAGTGGGATCATCACTTGTGCAGCACCTTTCGCATTACACTTACATTTGATCCATAGTTCTTTAAAAAAAATGAAGTTACTGCCACTTTAGATTGTTTTGCAAGAGTTTTTTTTTTTTTTGTTGCTGAAAGTCTCTTTGCTGTTTCCTGTCAGAAGCCTTCAGGTGTCAGTATAAGTTTCCAGCAGCCGTTTCTTGCTCCTGAGTGCAGTGTCACTAAGGAAGTGTGGGTGATCTAAGTTTCCATGGCAACTTTGAGAAGATGACAGTTTAGGGGGGGGAAATTGAGAAATGGGTCCGTATTATGAATGCAAGTCTTTGTACGTGTCAGCTCGTATAGCAGAGCTGCCCGTTATGATGCAATCACTTGGCACGGTGCAGGCCCTTTATCCTTCTAAGATAAGTCACTCTGTCAGCTCTAATGCAACCTGCCACTGTGGTGCACGCTGCCACACACACAGTCAATACTGCTGATACCCTTATCGCTCATTCATCACATAGTTTCCTGTTATTAAACTAAAAAAAGCTGTCAAACTCTTTCTTTCCGCAACAAGAAAATACTGTATGAAAGTGTGATGTGAGTCATCATTATTAGAGGCCTATGTGTGGAGCTTTAGCCTCTACTTGGACTAAACTTACTGAGTGACATTTTTTTGTCTTTCTCTGTATTTTTCTGACATGGTTTAATGGATATTTCCTTCTGTTGTTTAAAAATTGTGGCACTTAACAGTATATGACGTCACTGTCATAGACGGGTCATGAGGATGACAGAGAGCAAGTGAGGTAAACAGTGGAAAGCCTCCTTCAGCCAATCCCCCTTTTTTTCCTGTCCTAAACTCTCCTGTGACCCATTTTTTGTTTTATCCTCTCTATTGTTTTCACCAACTTCCGTCTTATTTTATCCATGAATGCTTGGAAGTGCTGTACCTTTTCTCCAAGAGATTCAAGTCTTTTAGTAGCTCATTATCGGTGTGTGGTTGTGTGTGTTTGACTGTGGTTTCTGCCTTAAGGTTGGGTTTCCAAAACTAATAAACAAGCAGCTTTAATGGGATTCCTGGAACAGCAGGAAGTGTTGTCTCAATAATGATGTGCTTGATACACAAACTAAAATACTTGACAGGTTGCTTCCACAGTACAAATTTTGTTATTCAGTTGTGTTTTATTAGCACATAATAACACATATAACTCACTGTACTGTTTGTTACAGTATCATACAGCTCTAAAACCCACACAAAATCTGACATTCATTGAAAGAATATTATTTCATTTCTGACAATAAAAGTTTCTTTATCAAAACAATAAAAGTATGATATGATTGTGACATAAAGAAGACCGGTTTTATGGGATTACTTTTTATTTCATGGTTAAACAGCCACCACTGAAGGTGAATGTCTCTCTAACTGACCCGGGTCGAAATCACCTGTAATGATGCTTTACTGGATTAAAGTGTTAGTCAGGTTATGTTCAGTCACATTTGTGGTTCCTAGTTCTCCGACTGGTGCTACCCAGTAAGTCACTACAGGCGAAAAAAATGAAACTTAGTTACTTCATATGATATTATAGATTTCTTTAAGTTTGAATGTTGGTAACATTTTGTATAAAGTACACACCAAAATTAAATGAAGAGATACAGCAGTTTCTAGACATGTTAATGTGGAATGTATTTAAGTTTTGTAGGTCTATCTGAGCAAGATTGGAATATGTTAACGTGGTTATTTCCTGTACTCTTCAGGTGTTGGGCTTTAACTGATAGTAAAACATGGTATCTCAAGAGCTTCTAAGTGAACCCAGAGGGGGCTTTAAAATGCAACATGCAAAACTACCAGTGATAAGGCCAAATTTAAGCAAGGCTCCAATTTGAGGTTCCTTTTGAACTCCCTATGTCACTTCCCCTCTCCCTGGAGGCACAGAGGAAGTAGGAGCAGATGTGTTAAGCTAACGGACACTTTGACAACACTGCCTGTCTGTAGGTTCCTCTACCCCCCACTACCGGCTGGAACAGAGACCGTCTTTGATGTGCGCGACACATGTGTGCTCACACTCAGCCCATGATTGCAGCCAAAAGCTGTACCGCCCACCTCTGCCATCTCACATGCACACACACTGCGACTGGCATGTTCCTGCCAACATTATAGCATTTGATGTAGTATGCAGATTAAATTTAGCTCATAAAATGTCTTATTGGAAAAGATTCAAGAATATATTCTTTTCCGAACTTGACACTAAATTGATGTTACTTAGAAATAAATGTGTCGTATCCGTAGATATTAAGACTAGTTTCAGACACATGAGTTAGTACACATCATTTTAAGGTTACTTATCAGAGATTAGAAGGGATTATCCATTACTATGACTGTGGATAACAACCAACTGGAAAAACAGCATTTGGATTCATCAACATATTCTACTACATCCATCAAGGGTATTAATTATGTGGTATCTCTCTCTCTCTTTGTTCTGCAGCTTGCAGCCACAAACCATGTTTATCATGGGCTTCTTTGTTATGTAACTGACATGTTTTGGTTTCTCTGATGCACGTATGTCGACCTCTAGTGGTGTCCTTACCTCATTACACCAATCCTCCAGCATGTTTTGATTCTGAGGACACACTGCCCCACCTTCTTGTCTCACCCAGTGCAGTTCATCTTTGGCACCACTGACCGATGTGATTGGCCTTCTCATTTTATTTCACATGACTCAGTGATTTCCAATTAGTCCGTCCCAGTGACACTCACTCTCAGACATTTGAAAAACATGACTGTTTATGAATCTGAGTCACTCCTCAGACTACATGAGAAGAAATGCACGTGACTCTCTTATCTGATACTAAAGTAAACAGACTGGGCTATTTTTGTGGTGTACTTTTATACCATTCTACTGCCATATTAAGACAAACTTTTGTTACTAGTTCTGGATGAGAATATTCTACTGATGATATAAAAATACCACGAGGTTCCATAAAATGACAAAAGAAAATATTCAGTAATCGTGACGAATATGTTTCTACAGGAAAAATCTGTTCTTTGCATGGAGATGTACATTGAAAGTGAGTAGGAGGGTAGGATGTGAGGGAGGGAGCGGAGAGAGACAGCGGGAGAGAGACAGCTTGTGTGTGTGTGTGTGTGTGTGTGTGTGTGTGTGAGAGAGAGAGCGAGAGCGAGAGAGAGAGAGCGCTGCTATATAAACAGACTTTGAAACCCAACCAGCTCAGTAGCCGACAGCTGTGCAGACCAAAGCACCTCTCCTTTGTGAGGCTTCACAACATACTGATAAACAGGACAGCGAGTCTTTTGAAAGCTTTTTCTGGAAAATAAGTTCTGTATCAAAATAGCAAAGATGACGACGATGATCAGATACCCCGTCTTTCCTCATCTGCAGGGTGAGTTGAGTCGTGATTGAATTTGTAGTCCTTTTCTTTTTTAGACAAAAACAGAGGAGGCGCACTTTTACATGCATGTTTAAAATGTTTTAAAGGGGAATAATCATAATTGCAGTCAAATGTTATTTTGTTCTTATTTTATCTAGATTGTACATTTTAAATCTATAAGTCCTTCATCATTCATTATTATTTTAACCGAGCATGTGAGCCATCAGTGGGATGTTTACATTGAGCAAAGCGCGCTCAGGAAAGTTGTTTACTTTGGTGCTGTTGTATATACTCTCTGATTGTTATGAGGCATTGACAAACTCTGAATCCCATTTTTTTCTGAACTTTATAACAGGAACCCAACAGAGGTTCATACATGAGCTGGTTTGCTTTCTATAGAATAAAAAAGATACAATTCTTGTGAAATACAGAAAATCTGTAATATCTTTTGTTTTTAACTAAATAAGTAAAATAGCAAAGGCAGTGTGGTTCATAATTGATAATTACTTAGATTTCTGCCGTCATTAAAAACATCGGATCAAACCTTTGTGTTGGTAATTTTTTATCAATTTCTGATAAAAAATTAATCACTCTGTGCCTGAAAGATATTAAAAGCACTGTCCCCCTTCATCTCTGTATTGTTTTCCATATGGTTCCTGATAGAGGTATGAAATGTTCCTCTTTACTCAGTGGGGAACAATTATGTAATTTCAGCACTGAGATCATTCAAAAGTCTGAGCTTCTGCCAGAGAAACAGGCGGATGCTCAAACTGAAGGGAGTAATTTCAGACAAATAGAGGTTTCTGAACAATCTTTGTCCTTTGCAATGCAGATATAAATATTCCTGTCAGAAGTGCGTCGCTGCATCCAAACCTTTGTTGCTGTCAGTGAAAGCTAAATTAAGTGTCATTATTATTTGTCAACTCAGATCCCCGTGACCCTGGTCTGTCGCTGTCACCAGGGAGGAGTGTCATGGCGGAGCCCGACTATCTGGATGGAGACTGTGATGAGCTCATCAAACCCAAGAAGCTGATCAATCCAGTCAAGAACTCCCGTAACCACCAGGACCTGCACAGAGAGCTGCTCATGAACCAGAAGAGGTCAGGAGACAGAAAACTACACCTTAAATGTCATTCTCCCTTTGTCTCTTGTTTCTTCTATGTTTCCTGGTTAACGTACGTGGTAATTCCCTGGAGTTTCTTATTTTTAAAATAAACAGCCTGAAGCTTTATGGTTCATGTCAAATAAGTAAAACAAGATAAGTGCTCAATAAAGGTGACTAAATTCCAAGGTGAGGATAGCTAGCATAAAACTCCCAAGCAGTCGTGATTTCTCTTCACGTGTTGCACAGAATCTTAAGTATAATGGTTTATTTCTTTATTGGGTAGTAAAACTCTGCTGCTGTCAACCTGTTTCTGAATCATTAGCAGAGAGATCAGGAAACACACAATACACCTCAAACACCTTAATCTTTTATTTATTTCTAATCTGCTTCCTGATAAACATGTGTATTATAATACCCCAGAAGTTTTTAATTTACAGTAAGAAATCAAAGGCTGTATTATGGTTTACGACACAGTATTAAAATCAGATCAGAGTTTACTTGGAAACAGGTGTGGTAATTTCTTAGAGATTCATATTTCACCAGGAGCAAACCAAGGCTTTATCAAGGTTTATTGCACATAAACAAATAGCAATTGAGGAGCTCCCAGGCAGACGTGATTTTTCTTCACGTGCAGCACAGAATCTGAAAAATAATGGTCTATATCTTTATTGTGCTGTAAAACTCTGTTGTCGTCACATATTTTCTGCATCCTTATCACCCTTCCTCTTTGGAACAGGTTAGACAGGGAAACATGAGAGTGTGTGTGGCTCCAGACTCATTTGACGAACAGAGAACAAGTTAAAACAGAAGCCCTGCCACTGTCTTGTTATTGGTCTGATAGTTTCCATGCAGACTGCATTGATGTTCCAGCAGTGTGTCACTGAAGTTGACTTCACTGGTCCCTCCAACCTCCAGCAACAGTCTTATGTAAAGCTCAGCATATAAAACTTTCAGGAGCTATTATATAAAACTTCAAGTGCATTAGTGTGTCAAAAATTTGTTATGTAAAGATCACCCAGATATGCTGAACTGGACAACTCTGGTCTGGCTTCTGACATTAATCCTAGATCATGCGACACAGCGTTTCCTCCGGCTTGCCTGAACATCCGTGCCTCAGTGTAAAAGTCTGTGTGTGTAAACAGACATGCACACCGCGATCTACGATCACACTTTTGACACTAAATGTTTTTTTTTTTTTCGTTCTCTCTCAACAAACAGTGCCAGCAGCTTTGTGCCTGAGCTAAAAATAGCTCCATAAATACACATGCTGTTGACAGCTGTTATATCACAGCAGCCGTGCTCTTAAACAGGTCAGAGAGTGAGTTGCTTTTGTAGTGATGATGGCAGGGCATTAATGAATGATGGGGAAAGAGGCTGCGATCGGCACGATAGGGAGGCAATGGAAAAAATGACTCAGTTCCAAATGATGCTGAGTATTGTTTTTTATTCGTCTAGACTGAGTATCAGGAAAAAGTCTGTGAGATAAATCTTGAGGGTTTTGGAGGGATAAACTTGTTTTTACTGGGCTCTGTATCGTGCACCGTCAGTATAGAAAGCTCGCCTGCGTAGTGGATTAGTCACGCTGATCAAAGCGTGGGGAGGCGGGGGGGGGTGTTAGTTGGATGGATGCATGGATGGATGGATGGATAGCAGCACGATGAGGGGGAAAAAAAAGTGTTATGTAATCAAGATTACAAAACAGTCTCTAGCTGAAGGCCTTTCTCTGCCTTTGCTACCTTAGCTGCGGTGACCCCTCCTACTCTCACACACACAGACACAGAGGAATTTTAGAAATTCAGCCACCAAGACCGGTGAAGCATTGGAGCAGATGGAGGCATCGATGTGTGGGATTTTTTTTGTTCACACACATTCCTCCAAGTCTGCTAAAGGGCGTGCAGTCACGGGAGGCGGGGGTCGTGGATGGGAGGGTCAGTGATTATGTAAACGTTGCCCATAGGAAAAGGAGAGCCGCGTAAACATCTTTACGGCCTGTCCTATTACTCTAACTGACCTTGACCGCCCTTCCTTTCTTGAAAACAACCTGACCCGATCACATCTGTGTGCTTTCGTAAGGGCCTCAGCGTCAGGAAAAACAGAGCATTTAACTGCAACACTGACTGTAGGTGAAGTAGTCCCTTGTTGTAAATTAACTCCCACTCCTTCTTGGAACAACGTGGTCTCGGTTATGCAATCCTCAAGATTGAATAGCTCATTTAATTAAGGCATTGTTGTTGCTAAACAGCAGTCAGGTGGGCATGCAGTGCTTTCTCCGAAGAACTGACGCAGCCTGTGCAGAGTCAGGCTGTCACGACTAAAGAAAAATCCGCGACAACAGAAAGAGTTAAATAATCTGGATAAGATGGTTTTTAAATTGAATATCTGATGAGTGT
>JAQNCA010000028.1:12666657-12685057 GCA_029783725.1 Acanthurus tractus
CTCTCTCTCTCTCTCTCTCTCTCTCTCTCTCTCTCTCTCTCTCTCTCTCTATTTTATCTACCCTCCTCAAGTATGAAAAAAATCCTCTACAAAATCATACATCTCAACTAAAATTTCTCATGACAGGGTTTCCCACCAGCGAAATCCAATCAAACAGAAATCCTTGTTTCGCTGTGAATTGATATAAAACACTGGGGGTTGACATCTTCCTTAAGAAAATCAATCTCTAATTTTTACATAGCCTTGATCCTGAATGTGGGTCTTTTCAAGTATACTCTGTGATGTGAGATTGAAAAACAAAGGCAGTAGACAGTGTACCCAGCAGTGAATTTTTAATCAGGGTCTGTATTCATGCTGTAGAGGGGTTGCTAAGTAATTGATTTTTTTAATGAGACCCTGCATAAGTGTTTGAATGTACGCAGCGGGGAACAATAATTTGTGACACTTGTGGACCAAACTCTACAATGCTTCATTTGGTTGATAAGCTCTTTGTGCATAGTACTTTATTACTGAAATTACATGTAAGTCTTATTTTGTTCATGCTAAAGTATTCTCAAGTACTCATCAAAACTGTGACTCAGGGCTTCGTGTACAAGGACATACAGTCTTAATTATTCAGGCTTTTATCTGAGATGAAGTCTGAGTGTATGAAGGGGTGAAGTGTTGAGAGCTGTGGTATGTGGCGAGAGCAAGACAGAGAGAGAGGGAGAGAGAGAGAAAGAGATTGAGAGAGAGAGAGAATCAATAGTGTTTAGACAGAGAAGTGGAGTCTAAGTGTGTGATCAATAGAGAGCAGAGAGGAGAGATTAGCTGCTTTTCTCCCTCAAACTAACACTGACAAATTGGTGAATTGGTGTATCGGCCCTTGGGCTAAACGGATTGACCTGCTGTTTCCATGTTCTACCATGTACTGTCAATAAAGATCTGTGTTCTTTGTGGGTCTCAATAAAGAGAGTGACTGAAGCACCGGAAGAGAGAAAAAAGGGGAAGGAAGGCCGGGAAATGGAGAGGTAGAGAGGGGGAAAAGTTAAGTGCATCTCAGGTGTCCGTGAAGCCCTGATCCTCACAAAATGTCCACACCTCTGTCTCATTAACACATACAGTACACGCACTCACATGTGCATCCTCGTGCACACTGTTATAAAACTATAATAACATCGCCAGGAAAATTAATGGAAAGACAGATTAAAAACTAAGTGAGGAGAAACGGGCCACTGGTGTAGCTATTTGCAACTCATAAATCATTCTGACACACCCACGCGCATGTAGACACACGCATAGACACACACACACATACGCACACACACGTACTGTAATTAACCACAGGCTATTTACTCTCTCCTGCTGTAAATTAGACATGCAGACACAGTTATTACATTAGGGGGATCTGCCATGCAGAATACTAACAGGAGGAGGAGGGGGGACACTGGTACACACAACAAACTGCTCGTACAAACACAAACACACACACACACACATACACGTACACAAGAAAGAGGCTATGGAAGAATCATAGACTGACGGGAGTGAAAATGAAGCTGCAGCACAGAGAATAGGGGCCCCCAGCTCTTTGTTCCCTGCTGCATTTCATTATCTGAAACGCCAGCCAACACACACGACACACACACTCAACGCACCTCCCCCTTCCCTAAAGCTGTCTGCCTCCCCTCCATGCACACAGCACAAAAAGAGAGGAAAATAGAGATACTGCGTCAGTGCCATTCACTGGCATCTGGACTCGTTCATGACAAGCATGTCTGCATGGTCATTCAGAGCAGATCAGAGGATCCAGAAGCTCCTCCGAGTTGAACAGTTTACTTCCGACTGTGCTGGCAAAAAGCGCTTTCCCATAAATGCTATTTTAAGCGGAACAATAGTAGATAAGGACTTGATTAAAGCAGGTATTGATACTCTGTCTTGGGTAGCTTGTCTCCATTTAGCTCAGCTGAAGTTTTTTCGTTTCTGGCAGTCCACCTCCCTCTGTTTGTGTGTGTGTGTGTGTGTGTGTCCTCTGGTTCCCCACCACCACCACCACCACCACCTTCCTCACGCCTCTCTGTCCCTCTGTTTTCCCACGGTGATCGATAGCTCATTACAATCATTGACTGCGGCTCATCAGCACCTGTTAATGTCTGGAGAGACAGAGTGAAGGTGCAAGTGCGTCTGAGAGTGTGTGTCGAGCGATGCAAGCCTATTGATAAACAGAAAAGAACGGTCTGGAATGAGTCGGGGGTGAAGTTTGACATTTGAATGGTTATTTTCTGATTCACATTCATTGCTGCGTGTATCTAGTTTGTCGCCGTTTTATGGTCCGTGGTCTTGGGGAACATCTTATTATGCAACTCACGTGGGTACCATGGTTTGTTGCTATGGTGATTGCCTAGGGAGCCAGAGTATTATAGGTGTTTATCCTAGACAGGAACAAGGCTACTCACCGTCTATCAAGACATGCTTCAATTTACCACACAGTTCGGACCACACATTAAGATCAACACAGTCACGGAGGGACAAAGAGAGAACACAGCATACAACACAGTCAAGTGCGGATGTGATTTAGCAGACAGATTATTCAGTATTCATATTCCTGGAAGAAAGACCTTGCTCAAACACTCAGCTGTTGGGTTAATGCGTCACTGCAGGGCTTGTTTTTTGAGGAGACAGGCTGTTAGTAGAAGGACTCCAACAGAGAAGAAGAGAGAGACTATTGGATACCAGTCTTGTGGTTAAAGGCATGGAAAAATGTTTAAAAAAAATATAAATGAATAAAAGAGACAATAGTGAAACCTCTAGAAGTCCCCCTTGGATTCATTCACAGGATGTGGTCCGAGAAAAGAGGAGATTTAGCGCAATAGTGTGAAGTTTTAAGGAAAGGGGATATAAATAGAGTGAATACAATGGAGGACTGAATAGAGAACAAGTCTCTCAGCCCATGCATAAATTACACTCATCATTTACATATTCATTATGTTTTGTGTACTAATGAGAGTGTTTGCTTAATGGCTCCACCACCACTGGCAGCTTTGTTTGACACGAAAGATTTTAAAGCAGAGAAAAAAAAACAAAAGAGCAAGGGTCACCTTAGTAAAGTGGGTGAAGTCAATGGTACACAATCGATTTTGCTGATAATCGCATCAGTTGCATGGCTGTGAAGTGCACAACCTGCAAAAGACTGTTAAGAGATGTGAAACGAAGCACACATGATTGGGGGTGGGTAAAAGTTAATTAAACAACACAAGCTTTCTCCAAACTCGGAGCTCGCTTCGTCTTTCTCCTCTTGTCTCAGTGGAATAAGCAAGTGCTGTGGTAATTACCTAACGGGCAGTCACTCTGAGCATTCCTTCAGGTGCAAAAAAAAAAAAAAAAAAAAAGTCTCCCAGATGAGAACAAACACTGACAATTTGCGGCACGCATTCGAGAAGTGAAAAGTTGTCTATTTGTCAGTTGAGTAATGGTATTTCTACACCTACATACACAGCACTTTAAACTCGCAGTGAGGGAAAATGATTCAGAAAGTAGATGAATGAAATGAGAGGAAGAGAGAGGGATGGAGATGCAGAGACAGGGGGAAGGGCAACGAAGGGATGAGCTACAAATGAGAGCGATGGCGGTGGCAGGTTGGCACAGTGCCATCCAGTCAGGACTTGAGCGGGGGCGGGCATGGGCGAAGGGGCGAGGAGAATAAGAATGGAAGAGGAAGAGAAACAGACCTCCATATTACTACCATGGTGCCACCTTGGCACAGGCAGAATGGGGCGAAACAAACAGCAGAGTGGGCAGCGAAGAGGAAGACAGAGAAAATACCAGAAGACAGCAGAGCCTGGAAGTGAGCAAGATGCCAGCAGACAGAGGATGACTCAGATGTAGAAGCGTAGAAGGATGCTGAAGAGCGAAATGGATAATACTAAGAAATTGTAAGGTGTAACTCCGTGATGATTATTGATCATGCAAAGAAATACATTTGGGGAAAATCCTGCATTCTGTCCATTTTTCGGCTTCATTTCCTCTCTATGCCAGCCACTGTGTGCCAGCCAGCGGGCAACATGCCAGCCTGCAGTCGTGGCATAACCGAAGCGATTAGAGCGGTCGGCGGAGAACCGTCTTAGCCGAAGACAAGGAGACTCACCTCTGAGGATTTGCCGCTAATCACCGTTTGTTTGCTTGGACAAAGCCAAGAAATGGTGCCCAGGCAACGGTTGCCAGCGATTTTGTGATGGCATCTTTTTTAGGGGCGGCAAGGGCATGGGGAGGAAGATGGCACGCTGCCAAACCGACATAACACACATTTGCAAACAGAAACCTCCATACGGTGAGCAGAACATTTCAGATGCCTTAAATGTTTTGGCGATGCCATCCCCTCAAGGGAGAGACCTAAAACAGAGATGGCACCATGCCAGACGCAAACTGGGAGGCATTCACGGGCATCATCAGAAGCCGTACAAAAGCGTAGTAAACGCAGACATGAAATTAGCAGAAGGTTGGAACCAGAGCCACAAAAATGCAGCCGTGGTAGGAATTGGGTAGAAAAAACCATTTCCTGAGTGCCAACTCTACTCAGTGCCAACTGCTGCGCTGGAAGGAAGCTGCTGCCCATTACAGAGACCCAGAACAAGGGACCGTGCTGCTCCATTATGAAGAGGAAGAGAAAGAGGAATAATGAGCACAATGAAATAAGGATATAGAAGAACAAAAAACAGGGAATTTTGTGCCTAACGAAGAACAGCGGGAGTGGGTGGACAAGAATGATGAAGAGCCTTCTTCCTGCACATGCACACCTGGGATGTTCTTAAAGGGATATCCCCCCTCACACTGCTGCGTGTGTGTCAAAGGGAGGGATGTGTTGGCATCATCTCCAGGGTGTCAAGCTGTGTTTCGCTATTGCCAGTCAGGGAGGGTTCTGCAGTCGTCAAGGGCGGGCAACTGTCTGGGCATCTCATCTGCAGCTAATTAACAGCCACACACTAATTCTAACAGCCGATCATAATTAGCGATTTAATCGCTCGTCAACGCTTTTCTCCCCCCTTAAATTGTGCCTCCTATTTGGACACGTGCGGATAAGCTAAGGAACGCCGGAGTCCCCCTCCCCACCTCCTCGTCCTTCTTTCCTTCATCCTTGGCTCCAGACTCCAGTGGGATCTTAATTAAGCCTGGGCTTCATTATGCAAATGGAGTACAATAAACGACAGCAGAGGTGGAGCTTGATTCAGACTGAAACGGAACAGTAGAAGAGGAGCACTGAAAGTAGTAAATGAGGAGATGTGGATGGTTACCGAGATCGTCTCTTTAATGTTATGATGTCACAATTCTTGTATGTTGTTGCAACATGTATGTCCTCTGTACCACTATCACACCGGGTACAAAAAGTGACATTTCCTGCTCTGGTGTCCCATTTTTGTTGCCACTGGAAAAACTTCTCTGAAATAACACAGGATACGCAGAATGTCATCTCTCACGAAGCGAATTCATAAGGGAATGGTGACAATGAAAGCCTTAATATCACCAGTTGGCCAGTGTCGTGGATATGAAGAAAGATGGTAGAGATAGAGAGAGAGAAAGGAGGCAGACAGAAACACTGACAGTGGTGGCAGCATGGCAGCTAATGTCATCTCAGTTTAATCATCGTATGGGATCATGGGGTTCATGAAAATTCATTTACATATCATTAAATGGAGAGAGGTTATTTGGTGCAGGCAGCCAAAATGGGATTGGATGAAGGAAGGAAAAAAAGGCAAATGGAGGGACTCGTTATTAAACAGCAATGTTTTATAGTCTGCCAGCCGATTCATTTAATTTGGGCGTAATTAAAATGTGTCAGACTCAATCAATCATTCCAGCAGGGATACTATCAATGTTTCAGTCTGAAAAAGACTAATCAGTTGATATTCAGTCAGACATTTTCCAATAACAGTCTAAGTGCTTTCGTCTACTTTGAGCTTGACCCATCCTCGCTTTTTTTCTTTTTTATGTCAAGAAGTGTATCAAAACATCCATCTTGACTCCTATTTATTGTATCAAGCCTTGTCTGTCTCTGACAGGTGGTGATGCCACCCTGTATTAGTCAGTAAGTGGATAGCTAGCACTGTCTTTTTGACCTTAGTAGTAAGCTGTCAGTGGTGTGTATGTACATGCATGCATTCGTGCATTTCTCATTTGCATAAGTGATGTAATTAGACCGCCCTTTCACATGTAGATCAGTTTGACAACATGGCAATCACTCCAACACACACATAGAGCCATACACACATACACACACGACAGCACACGCTTACTGCCGTGACCACCCCCATATCATGGGGAGTCTGTTGTCTGTGAGCAGAGAGTGTAAAGATTAACATAATCCAGCTAATAAGTGTGAGTAATATTCACACAGTGACGCGTGGCGTAGACACTGTCCTGCTGATGCGTATTTGTATCTCATTATAGATGTAAAGTACTAAAGGGGGGTCGACAGAGGATGCCGGTGTGGATGGGGGATGGTGAGAGGTCACAAAAAAGTGTGGGCCTGGATGTAGAGACACCCAGGAATGATAATAAACACAGCAGTAAACTATGCTATCGTCTTTTTCTATAGAGGTCGACAGAGCGCTGATATAATATGAAGACGGATTGCACAGGGTGCCTCGTAACTAGGATGCTGGAGTTTGGTGTAGGAAGTCTTTCTGATGTTTCCACAAAATCAGAGAGACAATTTCTCTCATTATTCCGTTCACTTACAGTACAAAGGAAGCAAAGAGTGTCTGTGTTTTTGCCGTAGAATGTAGGAATTATAAATTGGGTGTATTTGCGCTTGCAGGCTAGCTCTGCCACATGATTGATTAGGATGGTGTGACGACCATTAAAAAGTCATTTAAAAGATGGATAGGGACCACATTTCCAAATAAAAACCACTTTATACCTGATGAAGTGCTGAACAAACTCTCCTTCAAAGACATTTACTGATTACTCTCTGTGTGTGAGTAAGTCCAAAGGGGGAAGCACCCATGTAGTTTATGTAGCTCTGCATCAGCTGTAAAAGATACCAAAGCCATCTTCAGGGGGCGTTGGAGCAGTGCATAGTGACGGTCACATTTTTAAAAATAAAAATTAGATCATAATTTATAAAATTAAAAATAGCGGCAGGAAATGCATTTGAGCCGAGGTGTAGTGTAATTTATCTGCGTATGCACACTGCCACAAACAGGCCTACGCACACACTCACGCGAATTGAAATATACCTGATATCACGGCACTGCTCTATCCAAAGAAGCCGAGCTGTGTCTGAATGTGCGAATGTATTTCAGCTCCGTCTCTCCGGCTCAGAGCTCCACCACAGCAGTATGCTTTGGGATTCATGCATAAACATGAGCTGGCCTTTCAGCTCTCTCCTCACATAACCAATCTAAATCTAAATGAGCACCCACTACAGATACACCAGCAGGCAATGACATTACACCCCCTCCCCAGCCCCAGCCCAACCCCAACCCCCTACCCTACCCTCCTACCCCCAGCGACACATATACACCAGCAGGCAATAATTTCACGCCATCCCTCAAAGCCCACCCCCCCCCTCCCCACATTCACCTCCTCTGCACACGCACTCGTACCCCTTTTTGCCGCAACCCCACCAGCTGCACAGTACTCATTTGATTAAGAGGGGGAGGACAGGGAGAAGGAGAAATGGTGGGGGATCACTTTATCAGGATGACTTTCTAAGATGGCTATCATTAGCTACCAAGCTATCTCAAGCCCTCTTCTGTCTTTACTTTGCTATTGTTCTCGCTATCTGTCTGTCTGTCTGTCTGTCTGTTTCCCGCATCCCCAATCGAAACTGTTTCACACATGTGTTTCCTCTGTTGTTACATGTAGTGGTTAAACGGATGGCTTGCTGCTAGAAAACAAGAAGCCGATACCAGTTTGTACTTTAGGCTCTTTATGAACCACACATTTTAACGCATTACTTTTCTCTGGCAAGTTGTTTCATTAACCGCTGGAAAGTTTTACCCGACCAAAGAACAAAATAATAAAATCTGTTCTCCAACCTACGCTGTGGTCTTTAAAATGTTGCATATGAAAATCTGCGTGTCCTAAATGTGCTGTAGTGTGCAATTTTCCTCCCCTCACTCCCTGAGTCGTAAAACACATTATCATCAGGAGCAGCAGCAGAAGCAGCAGTGTAATTCATCCGAGGTCGTTAATATTCATCATATCATTTAGTCACAAAGGAAACTCATCTGGCTGAATGTCACAGATGTAATTAATGAAGTGACCCCAGAGGTCATGGCTCCATTCACCAAACGCCTTCCACACTCTGCCATGTTACACACACACACACATGCACACACACACAAACACATACGGTTGCACATCAAAAGCCTTCTTGTCAGACACACACCACCACCCAATATACAACCTGGAATATGAAACACATAACAAGCAGAACCCCCCTGCATACCGCAACATTCACAAAATGGCTCCTCTCTCGGTTAGACTGAAGGGATGAGACCAGAGCATGCACCAAAGCAGACTTTATTAAGCTCAGTGGAGTATGGGAAGGGAAAGGAAGAGAAACACACACCAGCAGGGGATAAATAGGGAAGGGAGAGTATAGAGACACACTAAACCACTGGAGCAGGACATAAGGACAGGTGCACATCACAGGTATCTTTTTGGTCATCACTATGGCAACAACAAAAAAACATCCAGGAAAAAAAAAAAGAATAGTTTTACCTACAGTAAGGATAACAGAGTCCCTTCACCATAGAGGACCCCAATATGTACATCTTACAGTCACTAAGACCAAGAGAATATGAGAGAAATGAAATTGAAAATAATCAGTATACAAAAGAAACTGCCTTTGTGGTATTTGGAATGCACATTTCTGTACAGAAGAAAGCTCATTGGTATTGTCGTAAACATTGGTTAGTTTAAGAACAAAACATGACAGAATTGGTCAGTCCACATCCTTTGGAAAGTTGGCTGTGATGTCAGTCTGAGTTCAGCAAAGCTGTTTTTGCCGGACAAATGGACTTGAGACATTGCAACACAGAAAGACTGACAACATCCCAGTAGAATGTTTTGGGGCTGAACTCCTTCAAATAGCTATGCAGTATCTCCACAAGTATTGAGAAGCTAATCCCCTAGGCAGGTGTCTCTGAAACTGGAAGCTTTAAAAAATATTTCTGGTAATACGAAAGCCATTTTTTTTTCTTCTGAATAGGGGTAAATAACAGGATACTGACAAACAAACTTGATGGAATTGAGCCCCACATATCAATTTGTTTTCAACAGAATAACAGAGGAGCAGTTTATCAACAGCATCACAGGTATCATTACAGTTTGTAGTCATTAAAGCCTAGTGGTAAAGCGATCAGAGCATGCATCTTTCTACAGTATCGTTAGAAACTACAGTACATTAGCAGCAAACTGGACATCCTTAAGGGCTGAAGTTCAACACTATGGTAAAAAAGAAGAAAAGAAAAATAAACTGCAACATTTCTCAAGAGAAGTAAAACTCTTTAACCGCTATATTACAGACTGCCATGGCTCTAGTTTGGGGTTTTGGTTACAGTCTCCAGTGTGCTTATGAGAGGCAGAAAAACAGTAGCTTAGATATAGGGACTCCTTCCTTCTTTAAAAACAGCAATACATCGTCAAGTAAACAGTAGCGCTTATTTTTGTAGGTCATATGGTTAAAGTATTATCACGTCTTTGGATTTTTGTCTTAAAGCATTAATTATTGTTTAGCTATTATTGTTATATTATCATTATTACAGTTAGAATAAGGACTGGCTGCAAATTAACACAGGAAGAAAGGTATAGCGAAAAAGGTCAAAGTAGGCAAGGAGGGAGAGATAGGGAAAATAAATTAAGTGTACAAAAATAACATCAATAACATCCAAAGTTTTTTCTCAGCTTTGCGCAGTAGCTCCCTATCTGTAAATGGAAAAGGGAGCTATGTCTCAATCATCCAATGAAGTCTTGAGTCAACCATACAAAAGCTAAATACTGTACATTTACCCCTCACACTATTAAACACTTTAGTTTCGATAAGGTTTTTGTAACAATCTATTACTCAGAGGTGAAAAGCTCAGATCTTTGAAATACAGAGATGTTTTTGTAGATATCTTTTAATACTTAGTCCAAGGTTAAACCATACCTCTCCTGTTTTAAAAACAGAAAAGTATAGGATTTATCACATTTGAAGCGGAGCCATGTTGAGCTGTTGACCTGAGCATAGAAAGCTTTACATTAATCACATAACATTGGTCAGCCATTGGTATATTCAAATAGAACGGAAAGGCAGTAAGTCACCTTGCCTGAACATATCAAAGCTGTCATAATCTTTTCATAATCATGACACTATTATATCGAAGCAAGACAGTTTATCTCAATCCATAAGATTTATATTAAGAAACTATTACTAAACACACACAATGTAAATTTGAGTTTGGTTAAAGTTTTCATATACAGTTTAATGGTTGAGTGCTATAAAAAATAGTTTGTCCGGACAGGACAAACTGGCCTTTACGTTCTGTGCTATTTGGGCTGTTATCCACTAAAGGAACATAGATGGTGTACATGTACAACAGAAGACTCATCATTGGCTTGTGGAGGGTGAAGCTGCATACTAGCACCGTATCAGTCTATTGGTACTCGGCTTACGTGTGCCAGCTGCAGATCTCACCCATTCACCTTACAGACGTCAGCTCTGCAGTTTGTTACTGAAAACAAACATGTTGAAACGAAATCCACAGACATGTAAAATTTTGGTTACGAGCTTTGGAATCTGAGTCAGTCTTTACAAAAGCTCTATGCGAATACCTCCGTCTATTTCAAGGATATTTTTCCCCTGTTTTGTTTTTTTTTTTTGTTTTTTTGTTTTTGTGTTTTTACTTTTTTGTCAACATCATCTTCTTCCACTATTAACTGCTTTGTTTTTTCTTCAAGTTTATCTTTTGGAGCTCTCTATTTACACTAAAATCTCTTTGACATTTCTTTTCCAGCCTCTTACAGACTGGCACTACATGCTACACAGCTAGTCATCTAGCACTGTCTGGTGGAGGGCCCACTGTAAGTCTGTCGTGCAGACTGAGAGGTAGACTGCAGGTCTAGCTGGGCAGTGAGGTCACATACTTGGAGAATGCTCTTTGGCCTCTGTGGCATCTGGTTGGTTTTATCAAGGTGGTGTTTGGTTGTAGTAAGGTGTCTGATGGAAAAGGGGAGAGGAGCTCTTTTCAACAAGAAAGTACAGACCAGGAAGGACAGTTTTAAGAACAATATGAAAAAAGGAAAGCTGCGGTAAGGAGGGCTTGGTTGGGGCTCTCTCGGACTTCCAGTTGAGAGAGTTTGTCTTTGGGCCACTGTGGCTCTGCATCTTTGGGGTGTTCAGGTTACAGGTTTGGCAGCAAAGTGGGCAGGGTATATGTATAGAGGTTGACAGCAGGTGCAGAAGGGGTTTTAAGGAGAATGTAGTGAAAGGAAGCATAGGGGCCATAGTCTGCCTCTCTAAGCTCTGTCTCTCTCCCCTGCCCCTGCAGACAGCTCGGCCTGCTCTCTCTCTGCAGAATCAGAGCTCAGGCTCCTGGCTCTCTTCTCCTTGGCTCGGGCATTTTGAAACCACACCTGTCAAAAAATGTGTATATGTACGTATTAGTTTTAAAAGGAGTTGACTGAAATGATCCTTTTTAATATTCAAAATTGTAGATCAAACTGCATTTTATTATAAAACAACCAATGAATATTTGGGAGAATTTACCTGCACCACACGGTGAGGCAGTCCCAACTCCTGGCCCAGTGCCTCACACTCATGTCGGTTGGGGGTTCGGTGGTTCTTGTAGAAGTCTCTGAGCTGGAGTACTTGGAAGTGGCTCATCTGTGTCCTTTGGCGCTGCTGCTGTTGATGGTGGTGCTGCTGCAGAGTTTGTGCCTCACCCCAATCTGATCTTGGACCCCCAGAGCCCTCTGGACAAGGGGAAGCTTGGTCAGTCACACTGGAACCCTCGTCGCATGGGTACTCCTCATCATCTTCATCATAGTCGTCATCCTCCTCCTCTGGGTTGTTCAGATCAGTGGTTGAAGATGAAGAGGTCGCATGTGGCTTTGCAGTGAAGTCTTTGTTGCTGATGACGTAGCCATGGTTTGAGACAGGGTTGGAGGAGATAGATGGGCCTGGCCTGTCGATGATGGACGACATAGCCATTCCAATCTGCCCACTGGACCCATTACTCATCGATAAGCTGTAGCCTGCTCGTTCAGCTTCTGCCCAGTGTCGTGACCTCATATGGGCGTCCAAAGCACTCTTAACTTTAAAGAGAGCCCTACAGAATGGGCAGCGCAGGTGGTTGAAACCCAAGCTGAAACTGGATCCTGGCCCCATTGACCGGAACTGTCCTTTTCTCTCTCTGGCCCGTGTATTTTGAAACCAGACCTGTGAAGGAAATTCAGATGTGTAAGTGTGTTATCTATTGTCTTTGCCTTTCTTTTGCTTCCACTTAAAAAAATTACATTCAACCAATTTTTAAACACAACAAATATCAATAAAATACCTGAACCACTCGTCTTGTAAGGCCCACATCACGTGCAATGTTTTCCAGGACTCCTCTGGTGGGGTTGGAGTCCAAGCTGTAGCGTTGATACAACACCTCCAGCTGTTCTGGGGTGATGGTGGTTCTCTGACGTTTATCCCTTCGGTGCTCCTCCTCAACCTCTCTGTTGCCCCTTAGGCCTTCATAACTGCTCTCTGTCATAAGCTTTGAATTTTGCTTCATGTTAGTTAGGGAACTCTGAGATAGGCTGGTGAGCGAATTACTGGAGTGATCAGGGAGTGTGTTCTTAATTTGTATGCTGTTCAAATTAGAAATCATGGGGTGTGTGGGATTAGGGTGCATTTGGGACATAGCACCTGAAAGCATCTGGCTGGCCATCAGGGTGTGATTGGGGTGGAGCATCATGTAAGGCATGGTTCGGTCTGTGAAGCCATGGTGGAGAAACTGCACCTGGGTCTGAGCTGCCAGGACATGTCTGGTCTGATGCTCCTGCCACAGTTGGAATGACGGCAAGGACATTGGACAGAGACTGCACTGGAACTGAGCCTGGGTTTGGGGCTGAAGTTGTTTTTTTGGCTGAGTTTCAGTTGACAGGCCAGAGGTGACATCAGGCAGCCGAGTCTGGCTTAATTCAAGCTGTGGAGCAGCAGGAAGGCTGGATGATGTATCAGGCTGTTTTTCAATAGATTTATCAGAGGGAGAACTGCCTCGATGCCCCTGGCTGGGTTGAGCTGAGGACGGGATTGTGGGTATTGTTCTTTGTGAAGAGGAAGAGGAGGAAGGCTGAGGTCTTTCTGGAGTATGTTCTCGTTGCACACTGGGCTTAGGTTGTGAAGATGATTCAGTTTTCATGGTGCGAACAGCTTCCTTATGCTCGATATCTGAATCTGAAATTCTGTATTGAGTTTTAACAAGAGCTGGGTCCTTGCTAGCCACAGGAGAGACTGTTTTATCTTCTAGTTTCCTAGTAACAGGTACTGGTTCACAATTGGTTGAATGTTCACTTTCTGTGCAGTTAGAGGCAGAGTCAAGGACAGGTGAGTCAGGGTTGATGTAATACTCATAAGTCAGATCTAAGGAGTTTTCATTCTGAGATTCACTTTGTCCTTCATTCTCATAGCTGTTATCTTCATTATCATCATCATCATCATCATTCTTGTAGCAGCCATTTCTCTGTCTCTGAATGTCGTCAAGCTGGTTCTTCCCCTCTAAACCATCGTCTGTCCCCCGGTCTTGATTTTTACGGGCTCTCTGTCTGGCATTTTGGAACCATACCACAATGACTCTGTTAGAAAGAGACAACAAAGCAGACAACCTGTCATACTCTTCCTCTCTGGGGTAGGGAGTTGCCTCAAACACCTCCTGCAGGGTCTCAAGCTGCTGCTCAGTGAAGCGGGTTCGAGAGGAGCGTCGACCCCTATGGAGTTCTCCTCTTAGGAGGTCTGTTGTCTGGGTCTGTGGGGAGGTGTTGGCTGGAAGGCCTGGGGACAGTGAACACGGGGAAAGTGTCAGGGCCTGGCTTTGTGCTGCATCCTCTCTGGACTCATCCAGGGTGATGGTTGGCGGGTTATTAAAATTATAAGGGGAATCCTTGTCTCGCTGGCGTTCTTTAAATAGAGTGTTGCGGAACCAGTGTTTGATGACTTTATGAGGCAGGCTGGACAGAGCAGACATTTTGTTGATCTCTTCATCACTGGGGAGACTGTTAATATCAAAGTGTTTCCTCAGTATAGTCAGTTGTTCCTCAGAAATTCTTGTTCGAGTTCTCTTACCCTGTTGTTCAAGTATTCCCGGGCTGACCTGGGGTTGCTGTCCTGTTGGGACAGGGCTGGGTTGGGATGGTTGACCCAGAAGCACAGGATTGAGCTGTGGGGGCTGACTTTGTAAAACCGGGCTGAGCTGGGGTTGCTGAGCTAGTAAAGCTGGGCTAAGTTGTGGCTGTTGCCCTAACAGTGCTGGGTTGAGTTGGGATTGGTAGAGTTTTGCAAGTTCAGGGTTAACACTCGAGTCTAACCAAGCTTGGGGCTGGAGAGCCACAGACTGCATCACAACTGGAGGGAGGAGAGGCAACTCCATGGGAAAAGGGAGAGGAGGCAGAGGAAGCTTAGGTAAAGTCAGAGAGGGCAGGGAAAGCTGAGGTAAGGGAAGAGGAAGCATCTGTAATTTAGGTAAGGGTAGAGGTATGGACTTAGCTGGGGATGCAGTTTGAGAAGTAGCTGTAACTGACGTGCTTGGGATGAGTGCATCTTGTGAAAGATCTTGAGGTTGAGAGGGAAACAGGGGAGAAGAAGGTGTGGTAGCAGTTGGTGTTTGATCTGCAGTTGGAGTACATGTTTTGGTGACAGGATCTGGAAGTGAAGGTACAGGTGAGGGTGCAAGGTTTTTCTCTTGAGGTTTAACTGGTTCCGGTGCGAGTTCTGACTCAGAGGATGGAGCTGGGGTAGCAGCTTGGGGGCAAGCATTCTCATTCCCAGATTTAGGCTGTGTGAGGGGGTACATCTGGTCATACTGCAACCTGTACTCCCTGGAAAACCTCTCAAGTGCAGCAGTGGGAAACAACATCCTGTGAATGTACTCTTTGTGGCTTTTCAAAATTAAGACATCTGAGAAAAACTTTCCACAGTCTCTACATTTTTCTCCTTTTCCACAGCATCGTTTCTTTTTGTTTGTTGATTCCTCATCTTTGTTCTGCATTTCCTCTTCTAGCTCTTTACTGCAGTTTATTTCTTTGTTATCCTCACAGCCGTCTAGCTTTTCATCCTGTAGTCCACTAATTTCATCTTTTTTCTTTTCTGAGCACATCTCCACCTTTTTGACATCACAGCTCTCTTGTTTATCTGGTATCATATGAGTTGTTATTTGCTGCTGGTGTCTGTGTCTATTTTGTATGTACTGCAGTGCCAACTCATAGCCATAACTCTGCAGCAGGGCTCTAAGAGGCTCCCCATTAACAGCAGCATAGGGCACTCTAGGAGGTGGACATTGCAATCTTAGAAGATTAAATGAAGAGGATTCTGTTTCCTCTTTTTGACTCTGGTTTTTAATAGTAGGAACAAGTAATTCTTTTTCCTTCTCAGACTTAGAAATGCTATGTTCTCTTTCTGCCTTGTTGATGGAGGATCCACTGCAGCCTGCTTCAGCCTTTGCCTCACAGTGCTCATGATCCTTTGGTTGGCCAGCAGCTGAGTGTGAACTTTGTTTCTGTGTTTGTTTCTCATCTATTTGGGGCTGAGAATCTCTTTTAGCTTCTGCCTTAACTTGTTCTTCTGGGTTAGAGTCTGCAAATACCAGCTGACAAAGTTCTGGGCTCTTAACAACCAACTCTGGGTTAAGTTTCATGTCTCCTGCTAAGTAAAAGGGAAGAAGAAGTTGCTGCTGCAGAGAGAGCAAGTTGTCTGGTGTCAAGGGGAAGTGTTGTTTAAGGAGACTCTCTGGTCCAATGGGAAGATGCTGTAACAACTGAGACTGAAGGAGTGCTGTGTGTTGCTGTAGCTGAGCTTGGGCTTGTGCTTGAGCCTGAGCTAACTGCTGCTGTTGTATTAGCATTAGCTGGTTTCTTGATGCTAGAAGCTCTGCCATTCTCTTTTTAGTTTGCTGGTTGTCAGTTGAGTTAGAGAGGCTAGACTGGGCCTCAGCTGCTAAGCCTAATAGGGATGAGTTGGAAGAGCTTACTACATCTAGCCTTTTGGTGATCGGCATACTCTTTGAGGTGTCTTCTCTGGTGGTAGCACCCTGGGTAGCAGTAGTAGGGGGACACACTGGAGCAGCTACGCTTGATGCTGGGGTCTGTGGAGCTGAGTTCTGGGCAGCACGAGCTCTGGTCTGATGTAGGACAGAGCGCAGGTGTATATCCAGTGTGGAGCTCTGGCTATAACCCACTCCACACAATCGACAGCGGTAGGGCCTGGGATCTGGGCCACGGGGAGCCTCGGGGGCAACAATACCTGTGCCAGAGTCCTGCAGGGCTCGTCTGGCCCGGTGGAGATGTGACACAGAGTTGTAATGGACCAGAAGAATGGTTTTCTGGGTAAAAGACTCAGAGCATATGGTGCATTTATAGGGCCTGGTTGGATCCAGAAAGCGGTCCATTGTGGGGTTAGAGCTCTTTTTAACAAGAGAGCCTAAACTAGGTTCCGATATGATCTCTTCATGTGGCCCTTTCTCTGGCTCAGCTAAGTCCTCCTCACCTTCATCACCTTCACCATCCATGTCCTTGTCTTTTAATTGGGCTTCGTCCTTTTGTTCCTCCTTTCCCTCCACACCAAGTGCTTCTTCCTCTGCCTCTTCATCCTCACCTTCTCCTGCTTCTTGACCCACTTGAGGTGATAAACTAAAATCTTGTTGAACTATGCTCTTATTATGCTCCATATATTGCGCAGTATGGGGAGGTAATAGTGTATTCTGCCCCTGTGTGTTGTCCAGCTGTGAGTGTGTGTTCTGCATGTGTCTCTGCAGGGCCTCCTGACTGCGGCATTGTCTAGAACAGAGGGGGCACTCTGTCGCCGCCCTCATGGCATGGTACTGCCAGTGCAGCTGGAGCTTCTCCTGAGTGGGGAACGCCAGGCTGCACCTGCTGCAACGGAACCGGTAACCATGGCGATCAGAAAGGGGAGGGGGATCACTGGGTGGTGAGGTGGGCGGGGAAGTAGGGGGGATCTGAGTCGGGGACTCAGGAGCCAGTCTGCCATTGGAAGGGTGAGTGGTGTTGTCTTCTAGGGGTGGGGTGAGTAGAGCTGTGACATCTTTGGGTGCGGCTACATCTCCCTCAGTGTTCTCCACAGAAATGCCTGTAAAATGCACAAAAAATACTAACAGTGAATTTAAAAGTATTTTCCATAAACATCAGGCCAGCTATACAGTGTGTTATGAATGAATGACCATATTATGGTTTGGTATTTATGACTGCATACTTAAAATCTTAATGGTGGTCAGTTCCGATGAGCATTTTATACCAACCTTTGTTTTTCTGTGAATCAACTGTGGCAACGGAATCAGCAGGATGGGAACAATTCGCAGTGTTATTCTTGGTGGTTTTATTTTTCTGAGTATCGTCTGTGTGCAACTCCGACTGTGGTTCTGTCTGCAGCGGAGGCTGCGGTTGTTCCATGGATATTGTGACCTGGAGGAAAGAAAATAAGACAGTCTGTCAATTCTAGTTTTTTGGGGGGATTTTTATTGCCAGATTCACTCAGTGTTGTTTTACAGTGCATTTTAAAAGAAATATGAGACATTACCATATTTTCTTAATCCAACACTATAAATAAAACATGCTTAATCGTACAGCATAAAAGCAAGCAAATATCACAATGTATAAACGCGGAGTGTCTGCACACCCCGTCCTAATATCATAAAACATTAAAGGGTGTATCTATAAGAATACTGTTACATCTTGCACCTGCCTGAACAGCAGTATAGACAGCAAGGCACATCAATTTGGTAATAAGTGTTTATGGTTGAGATATGTGGGTCTGCCCTTTAGGTCTTACGACACCCTCCAACATGCCCCAGGGGTTTAATAAAACTTTACCGAGCTGAATAATGAATTTATTTAAAATCATTCTTCATTTAGAAAACCTCCATCTCCACAGCTTGAAGCACTGAGAGCAAATACTATATCTATGTGAACAGCTAGCTACCCTAAGGAAAGGACAGCTAAAGATGAGATTTACATGACAAGAGTTTTCTCTGCGTAACAGCTTTATAAGAGAGAAAGAGAGGAACAACCACACACACACACACACACACACACACATATATGCATACACTGTGCAGAGAAAACTGAAGGTCAGGCTTAATCTAGAAAGCGTAATTGGAAAGCAAGGTACATAATGGCCATCATCACCTCAGTCTGAATTAATGAACCTCAATTACTATCAGAG
>JAQNCA010000028.1:12685157-12698831 GCA_029783725.1 Acanthurus tractus
AGCGTAATTGGAAAGCAAGGTACATAATGGCCATCATCACCTCAGTCTGAATTAATGAACCTCAATTACTATCAGAGAGAGTGAGGGAGGGGTAGGAGGGAGGACGATGTTGGGGGGGGGTAAGGGGTGTAGAATATGAAAAAGAGTGAGCAGGAAGAGGGAGGGAGGAAGTATGGGGCAATGAACAAAAAAATTTGCTTCGGAGAGGGAGAGTAAGGGAGGGGTAACGCATAAGAAATTGAGAGAGAGCTTGGGAGAGACAGAAAGGGAGGGGTAGGGAACAGAGATTGCTGAATAGGAATGATAGGAGTAGCTGGAGGGGGGAGAAAGGGACAGCAGAGGGGAGAAAGGGTGAAAAGCAGTCAGTCAAGTGGAGGCGAAGAGCACGAGAGACAAAGGCCACTTAGCATACGGGCCAGGGAGATGGAGGATGGTGATGTGGATAGATGACCAGTCTTTGTTAGTTGGAGAGACACAGTAAAAAGCATGGGGGCCCCTTTTTAGCTTGACTGCACTTCTGGTAATAGAGGGCTACTTAAACATGCATTATAGAAAGACTGGCTTTTCCCTCACTCACTCAGTCAAACCCTCTCTCTTTCCACTCTAGAAGACGTGCATACACATAGACACAGAATGCACGGCTGCATCAAAGATGATAGCGGGGAGCTACTTAAACATGCATTAAAAAAAGCGCTGCCTTTCTCTCTGGTGCCTTCTTAATGGAATTGTCTCCCTACATTTCACTCTCCCCCATCCCCCATCGCTTTGCCTTCTCATTTTCTTTCGCATCCTGACGAACGCAAATACAACAAATACACACTTGCATACACTTACTGTGCTGATGAGCTTGTCTACACAGTCCTGCGCCACATTGTGCACATGCGTGAGATGCTGCTGAAGGTGTATGTATGGGAGCTTAACCTGGCACAAAGGGCACTGGACAGTCTAAAAGAGTTGAGAAAGAAAATGAAAAGCCAGAGAAGTGGAAAAAATAATGGTTAGTAAAGTGTCAAATGAGAAAAACTGCAAGAGAGCGCAGATGTCGGCGGGTTTGCAGGCTTACACTAGCAACTGCAGTGTCCTCTAACGTTGAACTGCATTTTTTGCATTAACATGAAAATACTTAAATAATTAAAGTATGTGTCAACTGCTCACCTGCTGGTTCTCATTTTGCTGGTGTATTCTGGGGCGTTTGGTTGAAATGGAGTTTTCCATTTCCTCCCATCCAGAGGACGGACGCTTGAATGGGTGTAATGGCTCCCTTTTTTCTCTTTCCTCCCCCCTCGTTTCTCCTTCAAGTAAAAAAAAAATTACATTGAGATATCATGAAAATCTAGAAAATCTAGAACATCAAAAGATTTATATTTACAATATGTAATATATATATATTTATATATATAGATATAAAGATATATGTATAGAGATATATAAATATATATGTATATTTATATATCTATATATATCTCCCTCTTTTTTTTTCTACTTTCATTTGTGTTATCTGTTATGTTGGAGAATGTGTTGTATTGTTTTGCATGCAGCAGTACCTGTCTCCTCCGATATCTGCTTCGCCCCAAGGTTACATGTGTCTTTGGTTGTGTCCAAAGGAGCAGCGGTGGTCTCACTCGAGGTGTCCAGATCCTCACTGAGCTCTTCTTTGAGTGGACGAGGAAAAAAAAATGTATGTTATACAAACCTTGTACACTGTACAGCATGTTCTTACAAGTATCATGCCAATTGTAGTTTATTATTCTTCAGATAGCATCCTTCAAAAAGGCCAGTGTTTTTGGACCACACTTTATTCTTCTTGCCTGCCTCCATACACTATTGATCAAGTATTGATTCTCCATTAGATTCTCCTCGGAGGTGGAGTGGAGGTAATATGGACTTACAACACATCAGTTCACCTCAATAAGTCTTAATCCACACATTGATAAATCACAGGAAACACTTCATTCTCAGCTGAAGTGTTAGACTACTTATTTAGGTTGTGTGACAACACTCCAGACATGTAAAAATCGGTGTGTGGTCTTGAACAGACTGCAGAATGGTAACTACATCTACCAAAATTCTTGTTTAGAGGATTTGTATTGGTCCATTGATTAGCAGGTGCTAGTTAGCTGTTGTCAAGGGTTATTGGGGATATAACAAGGATGTGTATCGACTTATCAATTTACCCGATCAATATTGCAGCAACAGCCATTACTCATTTTCTCGCTCTTTTCATCTTAATCCCCTGTCTGCTCTCTGATGTCAGTGAGCACATGCAACATGAAATCAGATACATCCATACAATTCATTTTCTCACCTGTGTCGCCATCAGGGCTTTTTCTAATGGTAAAGATGGCAGCCAGCTCCTCTCCACCCATTGGCTGCAGCTGTAGAAGCCCTTCCCTCTGCTGATGGGTCGGGGTTTGACTGTGTTTTAGTACTTGGAGTTTAGAAGAGGAGGAGTGGTTGCATAGAAGACAGTGGAACAGCCACGAACCTCCATCAACCTCACCATCATACTGCTGCAGGAACTAAACATTATGGAGATAGAGAGGAGAGAACACGAGGTAAATTAATAGGGTTGGAAAATAGTTTAAAAAACTAATATGATTATTATAAATTGCCCGATACATTTTTATTTAAATCTGAAAGCAGGTTCTAAGACAAAGGGGTAAATATTGAAATCAGTACTGACTCTGTAAACCCGAACACTGGCCTCGTGGTGGGAACTGAGGGAATGTCCTCGTAGCTTCTCCAAACTGCTGGTCACGTAGTCGCACAGGTTGCACCTCAGCTGGATGGGGTTGCCCTTTGCAATAAGGGCGGCCCCCTCCTGACCCCTGTCACCACCCTCCTGGAGGTGAGCAGCAAGCTGGTAGCGGGTGCGGTGTCTGTCAGTCTGGCAGTGCAAGGAGAAGTTAGCCCTCAGTGGGGTGGTGTAGCCACACAGCCTGCAGTGGCAGCCACCAGCGACCAGAGAGCACCACTCAGACTGGGGCAGTGAGCGAGGGGCGTTAAGGTGCTGCTCCACAGACTCTAAGCTGTCGGACGAAAAGCAAGAGCAGACAAGGCATTGAAACACACCCTGGGAGAGGGGTCCGGTGGGGGACAAAGATGGGGCCGGAGGGGGAGAGGGAGAGGGGGAAGGGGAAGGGGTCAGTGTTGACCCAAGGGTGACTGGCTGCTCTGCAACTTGTTGGCTAGTCAGTCTCATGTTCAAGGAGAGCTCGGCACCTGAAACACAGAAACAAGCCCCGTGAGAACCTGCACATGGTTCAAAATGTGATGTTAAAAGTGTGAGTCGTGATGCGTTGCTCACCTGTGTTCTGCAGGTGCTTCAGCTGCGGGGCGAGGCCCCTGCAGTGAGACAGATAGTAACCTCTCTGGAGCCGTAGCATGTTATGTGTGTGTTTCTCGCTGGTGGTGTGTATGCGCAGGTTGCGGGCAATGCTGGTCTCGTAGTCGCACACATCACACCGCCACCGCTTACCGTGAGAGTGAGAGTGTGCAGGTGTGCTGAGCTTGGCGGGCTGGGTATTGGGTGTGGAAATAGAGAGCGGGAGTTTGTATGCAGGCTCATCCACTGTGTGACCGTTGGAGGAGCTGCTGTTGTTGGTAATTTGAGAAGTGTGCATGTGACCGTTCGAGTGTCCCCCATTTTGAACGTTATTAAGGTGTTTGTCCGACTGCATGTGTATGCTGAGGTTGCCTTTCGATGAGGTAGCATAGTCACACACCTCACAGCGGTAGGGCTTGTAGCCACAGGCGTAGGTTTCACCGCGGGCCAAGCGAGGATGGGGTTTCCCCGAACTGCAATATCCACATACATCTCGTGTCGCACGGCCGCAAACACACTTTCCCCCGGAGGCGCCGCACACACACTGGCCTCCCGTCTCTGGATGTTTCTCTTTCATGTGGATCTGCAGTGTATGCTGAGACTTATAGTGCCAGTTACACTTGGGGCATTTCAGCGTCTTGCAGGAATTGCGTGAGTGCATTATGGTCATGTGACTAGTCAGTGAGTTAGGAGAGAGGTCTTGGTTGAGGTTTTTAAGAACAGCCTCTTTGTGTTCTTCTTCTTTGTCTCTCTCCTCATCCACCTCTGTGTCTAGCTGGCTGTCATTTGGTTCTGGAGCTTTGGAACCATCTCCATTGGAAATGGAAGAGTGAGGAACCCCTGCTGGCCCATCATCCTCAGCAGGTATACTGGCAGGCTCTGTACCCGCCAGTGGAAAAGCCAGAGAAGACTGCTGGGATTTAAAGCTCTGAGGAAACCCAGAAATCCAGCCCTGATCTCCCTTAATGTCTTTTACCTCTGTCTCGCTCAGCAGGGCAGAAGAGGAGGATGGACAAGTGAAGTGCTTTGGAGAAGAGGAAAGAAAAGGGGACGGCTTTGGAGAGGTTAAAGGAGTGGGGGAGGGCTTTGGAGAGGCGGCTATTTTGCTGTCGAGTGTGCCACTGGCCTTCGCATTGCTGGAAGAAGAGCTGTGCTGGCTCTGTTGAGGTAATAAAGAACATTTGGATTTGGTTTGGCTTTGGTTTGAGATGGCCTCCTCCTCTTCCTTCTCCTCCTCCTCTCCGCCTCTGCTGCTGAGAGCTGCCAGGAGGCCCCCTGTAACTGACGCCTCTCCTACACCTACATGCACCTCCCCTTCCTCCTTCCCTTGCCTTGACAAATATCCCTTCCCGAAGACTTCGTTTATCCCCTGTTTTTGACACCCTCCGTGCTCCTCTGAAAGTCGGCCTCCTTCTTTCTGCTCACCTCCCTGGGTCTCTCCTCTAGCCTGGGACCCCTCTGCGCCCTCCTCCTCCTGCTGCTGGGGCAGGGTCAGGGGCTCTTTGGCCGGGGCCATGGCTGAGGTATGAGAGGACGACCCCTGTTCGGGAATGACCGCCAGGGTCAGGAGAGGAAGAGATAAAGCCTGTGGACTGAGGTCAGCATCTCTCTCCTCTCCTCCCCCTCCATCCCCTCCTCCACCCTCACCGCTGTCCATACCAGAGGCTACAGCTGCCACGCATTACCACCCCACCTGTGTGTTACAGATAGAGAAAAACAGAAGACGAGAGCAGGACAGACAGAGACAGGAGAAAAGTGAAGGGAAAAAGAGAAGAAAATTAAATACATGAGTCATGTAAATCGTATTGCATAACAGTGGAGGCCATTGATTACAGTCCCTGGATAGCATCTGTTCAATACTGCCTTCACAGTGCGCAATACAGAAGCTGGTTACTCAGGGGTTAGCGTTAGCTCTTAATGGGAAAATCAATATCATGAGCGCTAAACTAGGTAGAGGAATGTGGGTAAAGGCTACGCAGGAGGTCTATAATATTCCTCAGGGGATTGGATTAAATAAAGAACTGAACGCTTTTGAGCTAAAGGGCTTCCACTAAATTGCCACACTTAGATAAAAGCGGATAAAGGAACGGTTTTAAAAGCCAGTGTGTCCATCTCTACATCTTTTGTTGTCCATTAGTACAGAGATTCGTGTGGAAATTGTATCTCTGTTTAACATGAGTCCTTTTTATTGAAAAAAAAAAGTATATGTGGACATAATATAATAAACACTTGTATAATTTATTTATCCTAAATAGAATAAATACTTGTGTGGGGCAGCACACAATACACACTTTTTGTTCATAGTCATTTTCAAAATAATGGCTTGTGGTGTTACAGTGCAGTGTATTATTGCATGACCCCTCCTCACTGCATGTATATAATGTCGTGCCCAGCCGAATCTTACACACTATAAAACACAACCGTAAACATAAACAATAAAGCAATGACATAAATTGAAATTATGAATACCTTTTTAGGATCAACGGGCACTTTGTGTGTCATGCAGTGATAGTCAATAATGTGTTTAAAGTTTTTTTTTACATTTCTAAGCAAAGTTGAAAAAAACAGAAGATATATGATTGTATTTACAAAATTATTATTTATTTAAAAATTATTTTAAAAATTAGCAAAAGGCCTGGCATTTTTTTGCCACCCATTAACATCCAATTTAATCATTAACATTTTCAGAAACTGAACTATGAGCTTTTAACAAAGATTCTGCATCACAAGCACAATCACGCATCACTAAAGAGACTTCCCAAATAACAAACTGGGCCTCTCCTCCTCCTCCTCTGTTTCTGACTGACAGATGGATGCCAGATGAGACTGATACATCTCTCTCAGTCTGTGTGCGTCCCACAATCTCATTACTGACCTTTTTTTAATCAAGGAGAGACCTTAATGTACCCTTTCACCTTCTCCTTCAACCAACCGACCCCCTCCTCCTCCTTAAGCACCATCTCTCTCTCACTCCTGTACCCACCCCCTCTCCCTCCTCTGCACCTTAAAGATATATGGCTCATGTCGGTACTCTGATAGTGCTTTAATGTACTGTGTTTATGTCACAGGCCACAGACCCTTGCCCACTGCAGCTGTCCACTGTCCCGCCGGATAGCACTGAGGGGCTGAGCCTGCCTGCCAGCAGCTGAGAACAGTCTCTAATCTGATAAAGATTTTCATTTACACTGCAATCAATAACTTGGGTCTATCGGCAATGTAACTATTTATACAAACATTCCTGGCTCTCTATCGATCACCAGTGCGGGAAACCATCATTTAACAACGTGTGTGTACATCTATGTGTGTGCTAATGTGTATACATCCTGTTGTTCACTGCAAACTGATTCTGATGTCAATTTAGCACACACACTTACACCTGAAATTCAAGAAATATATTAGAACTGTTTCAAAATATGAATGCACAAGAAATCTGTGTTATTAGTTGTGCATGCTGCATATATTGCAATATAAAATTATGTCCAAATATGCAAAGAAAAGTGTGTTCCCTGAATCTATATCTTAGGCTGGTGTGTGTGTGTGAGTGTGAGTGTGAGTGTGTGTGAGAGTGTGTGTGTGTGTGTGTTGAGAGTGGAGAGAAAGGAGAGACAGGGTGTAAGGAGGGGAGAGAAAGAGACAGAGAGTTGTGTGGCTATATACTTTAGGAAAAAGCCTTGTCATAACAGGACCTGGACAAACAGAGTTGGACATGGACAAACAGTGTTTTGAACGCGCGAGGAGCCCGTGGAGTCCACACTGCCTACACCAGATCCAAGGTAACAGCACTAAGCCGTATTCTGCATAACTCTGCGAGCATACTAGCGTGGCTGTTTGAAAAGACCGGACGGGCAGCGACTTGAAGTTCACTCCCCCGTCGGTCTGTGTTGTCAAGCCACTGACCAACACTGAGCTTCCAGACTACTTGAGCCTTTGTTTACAGTGGGTCGCATCGTACCACACTCCGATTCAGCCAAAGAGTGATCGCGTTCGGTATCCAGTAACAGGTGACTCAATGCACAAGCAGATCAACAAAAGCTTGATTTGTGCTTCTTTTTTTTTTTACAGGCTGCACTGACCAAACACCCCCACCTCCCCATAACCGGCTTGCTTCCTCCCAGTTCCCTTTAATATCGTAAACAAACGGCAGACTTACATTTCTGCAGCGGCTCTGGTACAAAGCTCCGTACGCTGAATGTGTAGTAGTCCAGAAAACAATCGTATCGAGAGCCCACTCATTCCTTATGAATGATCCTCTGCGTTTTTACGGAGCCAGGAGGAAAAAATGGGGAGAGGGAGAGAGAGCAGCGGGGTCCAAGTTGTTACCAAACAACAGTGTAATTAAAGCTACATGTAGGCTGTAGTAAACAGAAGATGGGGGACGGAGGGGTTTGTGCGAGCTCCAGAGGTAGAATGAGTTCTGATCACTGTGGGGGGAAAAACACTTGGCTCTTTATTCCTGCTAATTAGTTTCCTTCAAAAAATGGCTGAGATTACGCCCAGTGCGCATGTGCGTAATTGCGCAGACACCGCTAATTAGCCAGTTTGGATCAATAGGATTCCGCGAGAGAGAGAGAAAGAGAGAGAGAGAGAGAGAGAGAGAGGGACGGAGGAGGGAGGGGGAGATGCTACAGGGGACGCATAGAGAAGACAAGGAGAGGAAGAAAATTTTTTAAAAAGTACGAGAAATTACAGCGGAAACACTGATTTTTAATTACAGATATCCTGGCTGAAAAATTCCGATAACACGGTTTAGATTGATACTGAGAAAAAAAACACAACCGATCCAGAAAGTGTGAAGAGAAAACAATATCGCTGAAAATATCTAGTTTTACCAAAAATACATCGGTAAAAACCTGAAATCGCAATAATGTCATAAAAAGACAGTAGTGAGAAAAAAACTGAAACACTTCATCCCAACGGGATTTTTAAAGGAATATTTTTGATGCCAGACAATCTGACATAAAATGTGTCAGTAACACCGTGATTCGCTGCTGAAGACTACAGTGCCAGCGCACGTCAAGGCCCCAGAGGATTTTTTAAGGAATATTATTGACTTTTAGTCTGAGATAAAGCACACTTTAGACGCTCGGATGTAGACATAATATCACAGATTTAAACTCCATTTTTCAGGAAGTGTTTTAATTTCTTTGTAATTAACCACTTGCTTTGAAAAGTTCTAGCTTTTAATCGCAAATACTCGTCCCCAACAAAGAGATCAAAAAGTGAATGGCTAAAACAGAGAGGAAAAAAAAAGTCTTGTGTAATGCTTGAATATGAAATGAGACATTTCACTCCTGATTGTTTTGGACTGAGGCGGCAGGTTTGGGTCTCGGGCTTTGGTTTTCTGGTTAATTTTCTTAGTTTGGGGAAACTGAAAAATATTTCACCCTAAATTGATGTGTCCATTTCTGTGTTTGTCATCATAGAAGACCTTTAGTTTTTTCTGCTCCGGCCGTCCCATCCTCGCACCTCGGGTCTATTGTTATGATAATACTATTGTGAATTTCACGCCGGAGGTGCAATCTGTCCATCGTCCGTATTTTAGAAGGCAAACTCTGCATTTATTTATAAGATCAAAACCAGAATTTTTCTGACAGTAAAACTTATCTCTTCCTTATTCCAGAATTGTATAGGGCCTGAATCAAATTTACAGAGGTATGAAAGGCTGCAATATGCCGGCATAAGTCCCCATGGGAAAGAAATGTAGGAATGTTAGCCTTTAGTATAATCACAGGAGGTGAAAAGAAGCTATAGCATTAACTGCAGTACGTCTACTATCAGCTCAGTGTTGCGTGAAACAACCGCACTACAAGGCCATATCGGAAAAGTACATGAATATTAATATTTCGTTGCGTTGTTGCACTGACATTTTAATTGTAGTTTATCTTGGTTTGCAGGGCGTTGTTATTTTCTTGCATTTTATTCATATGTAGACTAAAGATTTGATGCATTGGTCAGTGAGTAAATGCCAAATAACCTGGCCTTCGTTTTCAAGCATCCAACAATTATTTACGATTTTAAAGCGTTTTAAGTGATTGTTAGTTCTGCGCGTGCCAGCAATCAAAGACTAAGACAAACATAAATCAGTGGCCGTCCTGTTGTCCTCGTGCCTACATGGTTGCGTTCTGTTGTTGTTATGGCTGCACCTAAAACGGTGACAATTTGATTTCATTTTATGAGCAAAGGACAAAGGCAGTGAGTGGTGATATAATTTTACACTTGGTCCAGGTCGTAAGGTGTGTGTCACTGCATTTTGTGTGTGTGTGTGTGTGTGTGTGTGTGTGTGTGTGTGTGTGTGGGTAATGTGTGGGTGTGTGGGTGTGTATGTATGTGTGTGTGTGTGTTTATGGCTTTAAATAAAAATAAATAAAATCTTAATTGAAGTAAAACAGTGGGTGAATCTGCTTTTTGAGAATTTGTTGTTCCTCACATGTGCATGTTTTTAATCTGGAGTGTACTCTTTACATATACAAATTAAATGTATTCTTATTTGTGTAAATGTAAAACAGTTTTTTTTTAACTGATGTTAAAAAAAATAAAAATGAAGAATTGTATCTAGTCTTTTTGCTTTGATTTCAAGTTGATTATCTAGCCTATATAAATTTATCATAAACAAATAATTTTAAATCATGAGTTGCTGCTGTGACACGATAATAAAATCCTTTGGAATGACCCCTCATATTATTGGCATTCCTGGTCATTTATGTAAATTTAATTTGTATTTGAATTAGCATTTGCATTTTATTGGCCCTATTTAAAACAATGAAAAGGCAGGTAAGCCCCCGCATATCTGATGTCTACATTTGCATGTGACAGATGTATCATATTTTGTGTGTGCTCTTTGGTTCACAATTATGCAAAAGTAGTCCTCACATAAAGACATGGTTTTAAAGAATCAAATATAATGTGAGAGAGGGAACGCTCTTCCTGACTGGCACTGTGCGTTCCTTTCTCTGCTGATAAATATAAAATTCTAGGATTTAAGCAATATTTTACCTCTCATGTGAGTGCACATTTACATTTGAAATGTAAACACACGCTCTTGCAGACGCACTCAAACATGCAAAGTCACACTGTAAAATGCACCAAGCTCTCCATGCCCTCAGGTGTATGCCAGGGGTTGTTGTTTTCACTGTAATATATAGTTAGCCCTTCCACCAATTTACCCTGTCAGTGCTAATGGGGCAATTAACCACTGTGATACCCCCCAGGCAGAAGGAAAGCCAAAAGCTCCCCAACTCCAAACTTGTCTTTATGACATTTATATGACAAAATGTGGGGGAAGCTGGGGACCCATCTGACACCTTGGAGGGTCCTTAATGTCACTCCCTCCTTTGCCCCCCACCCCTTCCTGCCCCAGGGTATGGCACTGAGCAAGAAGTGTAATGCATCATGTACAGGAGAGGCTCGAGCCTTGTCCAGGAGGGAGAAAACTTTGTACTCTACATCCAAAGCTTCAATGGGGCAAGCCTGATTAACACGCCGTGTCTACGTCTGCAAGAACATGAATGTACACTGACTTTTATAGTAGCCATCCACACACAAACACACTTCCATGCCAACACACTCCAACTTGACCTCTCTCTTCATTTAAGCCTTTTCGGTGTCTATAAGTCTCTCTATCTTTGTCTCTGCTCACATTCCCCCTGTCTTTCTTACATCCCCAAGGAGGCAATAACCTCCCTAGCAAGTGCTTCCCCTTGAGCCGTTGTCATAGTAACTTGTGGGCTGGTCGACATGACAACCCCACCATGGTCCAGAGATAGATGATAGGCCAGAAATGGGGAGAGAGAAGGCACATAGGGGATTTGCACCCCCTTTAATTTGGTTTGCCTGATTCTGATTAAAAATGTTTTTTTCCCTCTCTCTCTGTGGGTGACGCTCTTTCAGTATCAACCTGCTTTACATATATACAGGTATTTACAAGCCTGCAAATACTACCCACTAACAGTTACCTGCCTTGCTCTGCGGCACTTGCTGGACATTGTCGGGGGAGAAAACAATATTTTTCCACCTTGTCCTATAGTACCATTTATGATTAAAAAAATGTTACAGAAAAATACGAACAGATTAAATATTGTGCTATTTTTTTTTTCTAATGTCCCCAGAACAGACCTAAAAACACTAGTGATTTTCTGCCAAAACTAATGAACATACTGCAAATGGTTATAAAATTGGTATGCTTCAACACTCTTCTTTTTCTGGCATTACACCTGGAGTCTATTTAATGTTATCACCAAACTGAAAGGGTAAAGCAGATTTCAGAGTATTAAGATATCTACATATTGTTGTTGTCTTCCTGGGACTCTATTTCCTAATTATGGGTACAATATTGTAACCGTTCAAGCACCATCTTGTTGACTTTGTCATATTTCGAGTTAAGTGGATTCCATATACTGCAATTTACCCCACGGTTCGATTCAACATACTGTCTCTGGAAGACGATTCGTGGCTCCTTATCAAACAGAACACAAAAATGTCATTAAACAGAACAGATTTACTGAATAAGAATGAATAAAGACACTTGTAATAGTTCAAAGCAGTTGATGGTTGACTGCTGTTTTTCAACAAAGAAATTTTACCCACGTATAACTTATTGTATTTATCAAAATTGTCCTGTTTTACATAAGAGGCCATTGCGGTGTTTTTTTCAAATGGAGGACTGGGTGAGAAGAGTCATCCTCACTACGCAAGTCCTGAGTGAGGGGGTGCTGCCCCTTGGCTGACCCTGATCTCTGACCCCGTGTAGAGGGTAGCAAATACAAAGAGAAGTTTACTATAAGGATCAATTATTCCGTTTATTCAAATTATTTTAAAATGACAGACGTTTTTATCACATATATAAAAAACAATTATACATACAATACCCTTACAAAAGAAATACAATTAAGTCTAGAAATGTAAGGCAGAAAAAATTGTTAATAGAATTAAAATAACAAATTAAAATTGAAAAAATAAAATAAAATAATAATTGAGTAATAAATCAGATTAAACATTCCAGCCTATCCAAGAGGCTTTGTGGTTCTACTGTCTAAGTATTACCTAGCCTTAAGCCCTGTTCTTCAGAAACAGCACTAATAGCATTTATTTAATTAAAAATAAACATATGAGTTCACCAAAAATCCATGGCATAAACATATCAAGTACAGAGGAACTCCCCACCTCTTCATTACACCTTATCGATGAAAGAAAAATGTATTTGGATCATAAAATAAATGTACATGCAATTGAGCTTTTAATTATTTCATTTTAATTTTTCTTTTATGTTTTGCTTTCTACCTGAAGGACAGAAATGACTTTGTCATGACACACTTTGGAGTGTATTTCTGCCTGTGATATGTGTGTACCAGAACTTGTTTGTTCATGCAATGGCCTACCTCGCTGCCATGTTACAGAGACTTCAAATTCACTTCTGTATAATAACTACAGTAATGGCAAAGTGAAACTTAAAAACTCATCTTCTCCCCCAGGTGCCCCCACATGCCAGACTACATAGTTTCTTTTTGTGCCTCATATTTTTTCCTTATCGTGCCCTTTGATGTAATTCAGTCGTGTTTCTTTTGGCCTCCCACTGTGTGACTGTTTCTTCTTTTTTCTTTTTTGTTTTGGATATGTTTGATCTGTGTGCTTGTTTTAGTTTTTGTTGCCTCTGCATCTGACAGATGGATCTCCCCTTGGGGATCAATAAAGTGTATCGTCTCATCTCATCACCTCGGCTATGGCCTACTGCTGGAGAACATTAATAACATTAATGTTGGATGTAGATGAGTGTGCCTACAGGTAGCCAATATTTAGATCCAATCATAGATGGCCATAAGAAGAATGAATAGGCAGACAGACAGATAGACAGACAGACAGACAGACAGACAGACAGACAGATAAAGGGAGAGAGAATTGTTATTCATTCCCTTTCCAGTTTCCAGCTCAGGGCTGAGCTACAAAACACGCCTGTAAACCTGAGCAACAGCGCCCCTGGATGGTCGGGGCCCGTAACTGAAAGCAGGCGAGGCAGCCAAAAGCATTAACGGCTTCTCGGGCACCGTACATTCGCGGAAGTTGTCAGAATATTGTTTGGTTAAAGATTCTGGGAGATTGCTGGTTATAAAGCTACAGGAAAAGGTGTGCTAAAGTTGATTGCAAGAAACTTTCATCATTCAGGGACTTCCAGCATGGAAGATGAATGGGAAGAAGAGGTATGAACTGCATCAACGCAGCAGCGCGAACATAACAGCGACACCGACGTTAGCTTCATGTGGCTCGTGTATCATGTTAAGGCATCCCGAGGTCCGGATAGAGTTAGAGGAGCCGACCTTAGTGTGACTTAATAATGACTGTTTTCATTTCAGCATTAG
>JAQNCA010000028.1:12708182-12731889 GCA_029783725.1 Acanthurus tractus
TAGTTTTTTAAGACCTATTGAAGTAAGCTGACAGACTGCTAATGGGCTAAGTAGCCTACATGTTGCCATAGGTTGTACACACTAACCTATCAAGCAGACAAAGCCCTAAATGCAGTTTCCCCTTTTTTCTCCCCTTTTCTTGTTTTGTCTTCTTTCATCTGCCTTTAAATTAACTGATGATTCTTAGGTTTCTCATTTACTGCCACTATTGGGTCATATATTATTCTGTCCAGCACTTCACTCATATATATTTGCTACATTGAAGACATTCCCATGAGCCTCAGATGTTTGTGTTGAATACCAGTTGATCATGTTAGCATGCTAACACACAGTATTAAGACAGGAATTAGTAGTGAATGTAAACATTATACTTTTCCATTATTGGAGCAAAAATCTGTTGTAACAACAGTGAACTTGTGAAATGGATTTTTAAAAATCTTCCGAATGGTTAGATATGCCTTTACAACAGCAGTAAGTCTTGTTAAAATTACCTTCTGGGTTTTCAAATATCGCTGTTTTAATTTTTTAATTTGTGAAACGAATAATTAGCTCTGCGACTCAAATGCTAAACTAATGCTAGCACATGAGAGGCACAAACTGGCGTCACACTAGGCCTTTGCTCTGAGCAACTAGCATGCATGACTGCAGACTCTTCTTGTTCTTCCATGATGACCGATCATGCAGGTCCTGTCACAGTTTTCCGGCAGTGGAGGTCCTGACCAAATTATTATCCCAACCTTAACTACCCTAGCATTAAATCTGACCGACCCTTCTGTCATCATTATCCTTACAAACCATTTTTGAACTCTCCTGTTAAACTTAATCACCTCAAAGCATGTAGCTTAACCCACCCCTGTGGTTTGGCAGACCAGTCAAAGTGCCCCTGCCAATAAACTTACTTAAGAAATAACTCATGACTCATCGATCCAGTTACACAAAAACTTTACTCAAGTTCAACAAAAAAAACCAAAAAAAAACGGAGGCAGCTTGTAGAATAGGCATAACACAACAATTTATGCTGCAGAACACTGTGAGACATTTGAACGTTAAAAACTCTGCAGCTATTTCTATCTGCAGCTACAATACAACCACAGAGGGAGCAAAGCTGCTGCTGCACTTTTCTCTGTGAGTTCAAACGGTCAGACACTGTGAACTCCTGTTACATCAAAGCAGGCATTTTGCTTTTGACATTACAAGCTTTCAAGTGGATTTATCAGGAGTTTTTTCTACCGGTAACAACCTTTCATTAAATGTTGTATTTAAACATTGCTATAAGAGTGTTTTCAGTGGATTGACTTTGCATTTAAGACGAGTCATTGCTGTCATCTAGTCAACTAGATTGTATAAATGAAACAACAGTATGTATTATAATCGTGTTTTCTTAAATGTTTAGTTTTACATATATAGTATACAGTATGCATGTCTTCTTCCGTCTGGTCCATGTGCTGTACATCCTGTCCTCTTACTTTCATAAGCAGTGCCTAGAGCATGAGCAGAACCAGGCTGCAGTGTTTCTTTTGATGACGTGTCTGCTGTCGGCTGTCTGCATCATCCATCTTCACTTACCCCCTCCATTCTCTGTCTTCCAACCCATCACTCTCAGTGCCTGTGATATCGTTAAGACATCACTTGCTGAATGAAATAAAAATGGGATTACAACGAGCCAACACTCTCAGCAGCTCCTCTTCATCTGGCTCTAACTCACCCTCACTGTTCTTGTCTGCGTCTTCATCTCCCAGAAAACCATCATCATCCACATCCCCCACCTCGCAGCAATCCTGCGTATTTCCTGAATTAGTTGAGGGTCTTCTGTCCTCAGTTGGACTACCAGCATCCGCAGCCCCGCCTGGTTGTTCTGATTGGTCTGTTTGGTCCAGTGATGTGGAAGGTTGGTCTTCCTCTGTGCTTGGAGTCATAGACGTTCGCTCTGGTGTTGCTAGAGGTGTATCAAGGGGAGATGTATCTATATGTACCAGCTTGGCTTTTAAAAGTGTATGGTCCGGGGTGGTCGGGGGCGTGCAAGTCTGCTTGGGAACGGGTTCTGACTGTAAAGGTGAATAAGGGGGTGTCTTCACACAAGGTTTGCAGAGGGGTTTGTCTATTTCTGCGGAAGCAATTCGGGCATTACTGCATGGTATACTGGATTGAGAGGAGGGGCTGGTGACACGGTCAGCGGGGTCATCATTGGTGGTTGGTTGTGTAGTTTGCGGATCTGGAGAGGTGAGCGGCAGGATGTTCGTGGCATCATGGGTTGCTGGGATAGGACTTGTGTTAGGTGGTGCCTCAGTGGGGTCTGTGGATGTATCAGTTGGTGACCCAGGGTTTTCTTCGGGTGGAGCAGCGTCTTGAGCTGTATGTGTGGGGCACACATCCACAGTGGCTGGGCGAGAGGTGGGTGAGCTAGAGGAACTTTTGGTGGGTGTAGAAACCTTATTATTGAGGATCACAGGGGCATGCACAGTTTCAGTGGGGATGAAGCTTGTGTCGGGCGCAGCGGTCGTTCTGGGTGGAACAGGTCCTGGGCAGGGAGGGGGGTCCTGGGGGGTGTACATGCCAGGTTTGTCTGGGCAGCTGAAGGAAGGATTGTAAGTTCCATATTCTTCATCGTTGTAGGGTATTACTTCCTCCATCTGCGGCATCGCGTTTCGATGACTCATCTGAAGAGCAACAACAGTCATCAGGTCAGCATTAAAAAAACGCTTGTATCACAGAGAGTTTAGAGTTAAGTGTCAAGCCTTTGAACAACCAGGAAGTCTAACCTTTTTAGGTGGGAGTGATTGAATTAATTACATTGTGAGTATTTTACTTACATGACTTGTAAAATGCTCAGAACAAGGTCCCACCTACTTGCTTCTGCAGAATCTATCAGCCACATCCTGTGACTATCATCAGATGGAGTTGCTCCATCGATTTTAAGACAGTTTATTTATTGTTGTGCAACTTTCCACCCTTAGGTCCTGTAATGCTGACTAAATCATCTCAGAGACAACTGAGAAACTTAAGTTACTCAAGCAAGTCGGGCCTTGTTTTAAGAATGTTTGAAACTGTATGAACTGTTTACTTTTGGTGGGATTAGACCAGTAGACCAGTTTATTAAGATTATTAGGGACAGAGACATGGAATATAGGACAAAAATGAATACTTGCTTCAATTGTATATAAAAACTCACCAGTTGAAACCACCGTAGGCTCTGTGGGAGTATATGAAGAGGAGAATATTTCAGAAATTCAAACTTACTCACCAACATGTCTTGACAAATATGAATCAAGATCATAGCGATTAAGGATCTTACCACATTGGGGTGTTTGCCTTGAGCCACACAGCCTCGCTCCAGTGGGTCCCTCTTTACCTTGTGCTTCTTCTTCAGCCACATCACCATGGACAGGATACATCCAAATATACTCATGAACACCATGCAGAGAAACAAGGCTTTACCCACAGTGCAGCCTGTTATTCGGTCATCTCCCAGTGGACTGTGAGGGACTGCAGTGTGTAGAGACAGACACATAGGGTTTGTTTCAGTTTGCTAGCAGCAATCAGTAGTGAATATGAGTGTGTAAGTGTGTGTTCTTACTTGATTGTCCTTCAGATAACACATCCACAACCACAGTAGCAAAGGTTACATCACCTGACTCCTGATCTATAGCCATTACCTGAAAAACATGTTGACTTGTACCACATCACTGCCATCTTGTCAACGCTTTTATTTGTTTTGAGATTTTATTAATAGACAAACAGGTTGTGCAATACACTGAACTGGCTGACTTTACTGAAAGATTTAACGGTATATGAAATATTGCTATATAAACATGCTGGTTGTTGCGTGAAGTTTTTTATTCCCAACCAGATCACGTTTTTCAACGTATCACCAACCCTCCAGTTCCACGTGAATAGACACTGTAAAAATAACTTAATGGCATCCTTTGTTAATTGGTTTTCCTGTTGTGTTTGTGCAATTATAGAGCGCAGAGTCAATACTTCATGGTTATGTTGTCATGCATGTCAAAAATATATATTAATGTATCTAGGTGGATCTATTCTTTCCTCTTTCCATCTGCTCAGCTCTCCTAATGATGGACTTACTGTCTCAAGCAGCTTTCATGCAATATAGGAAATGTATCTAAAGACTAATAACAGTGTTTACACTGAGGCTCACCTCTAAAACGTGTCTCTGCTTTGGTTTGAGCTGATCGGTCCTGGTTATCAGAAAACCGTCCTGAGTGATCTGGTAGATGTCCGTGTGATTTGATGTAGAACTGAAGGTGAGGTGGACCATGGGATTGAAACCCTGTCAATTTGTAGAAAAAGAGAGGTGATGGGTAACAATATAAATCACATATAGATTTGCTCAGAAATTTTTTTCCACTGTGGGTTTATAAGTGATGTGTGGAGTGCAGTGTGGTACATACATGGTTAAAGTCTTGATCTTGCACATGTAACATCAGGGCTTTGCTGCCATAAGTGTTGACCAGAGAGGCAAGGCTCTTCCCTGCTGTCACAAAGCCTCGATATTCACCCATTTCGAACTCTGGATTAAAGTGGTTCACTGCCAGAACTCGGACCAACACTGTAGCAACAGAAAATTTTCTGGGGTCGTCATCTTGATATGCCTGGAGGGAGATAAAAAGTCAGAGTGGTGAGACTGGTTATCTTCCGAGCTAACACTGCTAACACTGATGACATGAGTCTTACCATGACCTGCAGATGCAGCGCTGGAGTTTGGGGTCTTTCCCTAAATCCCCGAATCAGTTTAATTTCCCCTGTCTCTTTGTCCATGAGGAAATGTTCATCATCGTCTCCTAGTGTGAACACATATGCAGTTAACAACGAACACATGTCAGCGCAGCACATTTTTTTATATATTAACCTATATCAGCGTGTATGTTACCTGAGAGAATGACATAGCTGATCGGAGAGCTGAGTCCTCTGTCTCCATCTGCTGCATGAATGGGACCAGGTGAGAAGTCCAATACAATGTCCTGCAGGGTGACACACACTTGTTGCTCTTCAACTCAGCTCTTTATGAAATCTAAAAGTAACCCAGAGAACTGATCTGGATCTGAAGTCCGTCATTTAGATTGAAACAGGACACTGACAGAGGTCAAGATGATCTTCTTTCAGAATCAGAGTTTTAACATGACAGGACAATTATACAATACTAAATATGCCTGATGAAGCCTTACGGTGCCTCACCCAAAGGGCAGGAAAGATGTAGATTATGAGAGAAAAATATAACCACAGCTATGTATTCTTAAAAGAGTGGCTCGAGTGTTACTTCCACTGTAATAACATTAGAAAGTTATCAGTTACAAAAAAAGGTCTGATCAAGGGAGGTTAGAGCAGCCCACCTCTTCCCCCTGTGTGACATTGACTGTGTACACAGGGCTGGTACAGATGTGGCTGGTCTCATCCTGGAAAAGCAGTGTGCAGGGCAGGAACTGAGGGTACTGGTCATCTCCATCAAGGACAGTGATGGTGATGTTGGTGCTGGTATTGAAACGCTCAGCAGTGTTCATTTCCTGAGCCAATGACAGTCAAGAATTTTTGATGAGGAAATAAATGAATGCATGACTGAAGTGTTGTTCATCCTTTTTAATAGTAATCATCAGGAGCATCAGGAAGTCAAAGTTCAATCTTAACTTTTAGTGATGGATGATAAAAACTGAACTTAATTTGATTTAGAGGAACGTGAGGATATATTAACTTGAAAGCTGAGCTCTAAAATAATTTAAATAAAACACAACATATGTGGCTTACTGTGGCGTAGATGGTGATGGTGAGCAGGGTTTTGGTCTCATAGTCTAGAGGCTTAGAGAGGACCACCTCTCCACTGTTGGGGAGATCAATCTTGAAGTACTCTGCATCAGGCTACGGAAAAAACACACACTCACGCCTTAAGCCCTTAACTATGATGCACTGATTTTGTGAAACCATGTGTAGAGTAAAATAGTGGAACTCACAGATGTCTGATCAATGGAATAAATAATGTTGTCATTATCTGCATCTGTGGCCCGGACAGTGAAGACCACAGTGTCCACTGGAGTCAACTGCAAAACACACATGCAGAAAATCACATTAGAAATTCAATCTTATATCTACTGTGTATGCACACACAAATTTGTGTACGTGCTTTTGAAAATCTTACCTCACTTATAATGAGAGAAAGCACATTGTCCTCTGCGAAGGCAGGGGAGTTATCATTCTCATTGACAATCTCCACCATGATCCTGTACACACTCTACAACAACAGTGAGAAAGACACATTCAAAAATGAATGTGGGAAGACACACACACTAAAGAGATTTGGTTAGATGATGGCACAAGGTGTACCTGAAGTGTGTCCTCCTCATAACACCACAGCTCAGCCATTAGAATGGGACCTTGAGCCTGAGAGACAGAAGAGCAACATGAGACCTTCATTCAGTGTGTTTAAATATTAAATATGCAAAAGAATATCTGAAAAGACAGTGACTGTCAAGACATTGACATGGAAATGTGCAATTCTATAACAAAGTAAATTCTGAAGTTCAGTTAATGTCTTTTGTATTTGTTGTTCATTAACACATTTGCCCAATCAAGAAAATGTTTTTGACCCACATTTGCCAAACTTAAAGTCTCATATGTATGTAAAATATAATTGACAATCATAAATATCCTCTGTGGTTGCAACATTAAGAAGCCACATCCCAATTTATTATCAAATGTGCTGGGAAGACTGCAACATCTTTAGAGGGATGCTCTCTCACATGTTGAATTTGGTGAATTTTAAAAAGGGCCCTCTTGGTCTCATGCTATGATGTGATGTTAATTTTTCTATCTGCAGTAAATGTCTTTACTCGACAAATGTTTTCTTTTTAAAGACAGGGTGGCGGAAGTTGATAGACTGAGACACAGACAGAGAAAGAAAGAGATTGCTAATCTCGTTGACCCTTTAGCAGCTGCCATGATGTAAGACAGCTGGCTGCGAAGAGGATGACGGTAAGAGAGATTGTGTTTGGTCCAAGGACAGGCTGTAGGGTTCAATCTCTAAATTTAGATACCACTTCCTATTATGTGCTCCTACAGACTAAACAAAACTTACTTTCACACATAGAATCCACAATCCTTGCACTGCGTTCATGGCTATTTGATTAAAGGCAGCTCCAACACTCAGCTCAGTGTTTGCAGAGTTCAGGAAATTCCCGTTTCATTTACCTCTCGGTCGAGGACCTTGTCATTTGATGCGTTCAACCGGATGTTTCCTTCATCCAAGAAGAACCAATCAGCATCCTTCCCTTCCAGACTCCAGTGAATTCCCTCTGTTGTGGTCTCAGCCAGGAGTTCAGCTACAACTTCACCTGAAGGGCTGTTTTCTCTCATTTTTACAAATATATCCTCGCCGTCCAAACATCCACCCCACCCTGACATTCCTGCGTCAGACACAAACCCAGATTCAAAATGCAACAAACTCAATTTAGTCTAAGACCTTAACTCCAAGACATTCAAATGTGAAGTGACTGCACCTGTGGCTGTGTGTAGACATAGGAGGACCAGCACTGAGCAGATCTCAGTCTGGAACAAACTCCCTTGTCGTTGAATGAAGGCCATGCCTGGCCTCAGTCAGGCCTCAGGAACCAGTTCCTTCTAAGGAGATACAAGGATACAACAACACCATTAACTAAATGAGGTATTCCTCTTCCCATCTATCATATAAATAAGTGGGCCAGTCTTTAGTCTCTGCTTTGATGGCAGCACATTTAAAGAATCCCCATTAGGTCAACAGCCTCTCTAAATGCACAAACACTAGTCCATACACACTCTGCTCTGTGCTGTAATTTCATTTAATCCCCCTTAAGTGGGTTTCGGCCTGGCTTTCACCTGTCTGAGGGGGCAGACTTGCAGAATAGCACTATCCCTCTTCTCTTCATGTTTTTCTGACCTTATTGCTCCCACTAGCCGAGCCTTCCCTGTCCATCCCTGCAGACAGGTGCTATTCTGACTGGAGACTCTCCTCTTAATCTGTTTCTATTGACATACTTAGTGTGAATCTGACTTACATTCTCTCCATTACGTCGGTGCTTCCGCAGGACCTGGACTCACATCTTTCCAAAACAGTAACGCTGATGCAGCTGCATCATAAAATGTGTCATGTTTTTTTTTCATCAGAACTTTCGTTATAGTTTTTATGCTTTATATAGTTTTTCGTCATAAATAAAGAGGACACAATATGTTTTCGTCTGCTTTTGTTAGCTCTAAAAAGTTTAAATAGATTCAGCTGCTTATGTTCACAAATAAAATTTTGCGTCACGTTTTTGTTTAAGAAAAAGGCCTTGACAATGTTTAGTCTCTGTGCTGCTATTTTCTGTGTCGTGACAAAATTTCGCAGTGTTTTCGTCCCACATAAAGATAATCCATTTCGCAGGATGGAGACAAAATGTTTAATCTGTAATAATAATAAAAATAATAATAATGTAATAAATAAATAAATAAAATGTACAAAAATTACAATCGATTTAACCACAGTTTGTGATATCTTTGATTTGGTGTTAATAATGTCTCAACTTATTCTTGTCAATGAAAAAAGGCCCTGCATCACTTTTTTTTGGCTTTATTCATTTATAAAACTATCACAAAACTATGACGAAATTTTTTCATTGGCGAAATGAACACATCGAGCGGGAAATAACCTAGACTTTCCTTAAAACAAACAACGAGGGAGATATAAAGCACTGTGGTTCAGCTGACTGACCTGTCGTCAAATCCTCTGAAGCTCGCCTGCCAGCCTCCATGCCCTCCTGCCTTGAGATGGAAACAGCATCTCTGATTCCCTAAACGCCACTCAAAAAGACAGACAGCCTTTTAGGAATAATGAGTGACAACAATAGCTAACACACACACACTAACACACAAACATGCACACACAAACACTGAGCCCCCCCACTAACATACATTAAAGAGCAGACAGCAGCTTATGGTGTATATCCTCAGGATAAATGCCAGCTCAAAGGCTAAAGCCTGAAGGCGGGGCTTACCTGGTCAGAGACAAAGACTGAGCCAATCAAATTAGATATGGCAAGAACCTGGCAGTGAGATGAGAGACCTGGTCATAAGTGAATTTAAGAGATTTACAGTACAAAGACACTTGACCTTCATAAACAGTTCGTCATGCAGTCGAAGCTCAACAGTCATTTTCTTGTACCCAAGCAGTTGTTGTATTACAAAGCATAAAAGGGTATGTTTTTCCTTTACTAAAATAGATTTTGGCAGCTTGTATCAGAATGTAAATGTTCATGTATGAGTGTACAGTAAAAGTCAGAACACAGCGTGTGCCTGTAGGATTTGTTCAATTAACTAATGGGGCCTGACGAGGGATTAGCTATCAAACATGGGCTGTTCAACCTCTGAAGATTAACCCCCATCCTTATTCACACTTGTCCCAGCATGCATAGGTACACATACACACTGACACACACACATACACGCACACAAATGCACTCTTAAAGGAGTCTGCCTTCACATATCTTTGTGTCTCCCTGTGCCTCCACAAGGAGTGTTTTGTTGTTAGTGCAGGCATGTCAGTGGTTTCCATTATCAGATGAAAACAGAGGGAGAGGATGTGTTTGATGATTTAGCAGGAGATCAGTATCAAGGAAAAGTTGAACGCTGCACTCTCTTTGTGTCCCTAAGAGACAGTACAGAGGGACAGCGTTTCTCAGATCATGTAAATATTTAGGATGCTGTTACAAGAAGCATTAACTAATTAAGAGGCAGAGTGTCCTCTATGTTTTCCTTCTTATTCCATTTTTTCTGTGTTACTGTGTTCATAATAAGCCTACATTTAGACAGACATGTTGAAGTTCTATATAACTTGCTGTGACCAGATATGACCACTGGATGTCAGTAGAGATGTGATTTAGTGTGACACGTTTGTAACTCAGCTTTGCTGTTGACACGCACATGATGTGAGACATTCAGACACATGTGCACTGATCAGACTCTTGCACATCATGCATGTGAAATTCAACTAATATTTTTTTTGGAGCACTATTTTCCATTTTGGATAATTACAAGTGTGAATATGCAAACAATTAATTGGCAAAATAAATGCATTTGCATTACATCCTAAACAAATCAATGCCAAATCGAAGTTTCAAGTGATTAAACACTGCAATACCAAATTATGCATCAATGTTAGGAGATTCAGTGTGCAGTCTGCTGAGTGGCCTGACTCTACGGACGGCGGCGTTGGTCAGCTGGTCCAGAATGAAATATCTCAAAAACAAGCTGATTAATTCAGATGAAATTTTACACCAATATTATTGGCACCCAGAGGGTTAATCCTACAGGAACGGCCTGACATTTGTTTGCGTGCCATCCCAGGGCTAACTTTTGTGATTTTGTCTGAGATGACTCAACAGCTGTTGGATGGATTGCCATGAAAATTGGTACTGACAGTGATGTCCCCCCGAGGACACTGTTGTAAGTTTGGTTTGGACCTCGTGGCTCTTCATCGAGGGCCACCATAAAGTCAACATTTAAAATGTCCAATATTTTGGTCTTTAACTAAATACTTGTAAAATGAAAGACAGGTCCATCTGCCTCAGCAGAGGTTTCTGTTTAGAGAATACCACCATGCTAACAAGCTAAAGTACGATGCTGAACATGGTAAACTGAACTTGCCTAGCATAAGCATTTTGTCATTGTAAGCGTGTTAGTATCATAATATTGGCATTTAGGTCAAAACACCAGTATGCAGACATCACCACAGAGCTGCTTGCATGCCCTAGACTCTTTGTGTTGTCTTAGCTTCTAATTTTTTCTCTTCTGGGTGTAACACTAATCCACTTTCTCCACACAGGGCCCACTGGGTACAAAGTGGGCGTGAGAGCAACAATTTGTTCTTGTCAGTGCTCCTCTGGGGGGGGGAATTGACTGATTTAAGATATTTTTTTCACCAAATTACTACCTTAATATGTGTCATGACATCCAGAGGGATTTAGTGTGTATGCTGAAAAATCAGTGGAGCGGAGAGACCAAGTCCTGTAGGAAAACTTTTTAATTGTTGATTATTACAGAGGAACTGGCATGAGTCATGGGTGAGGATTTGCTTCTGTGGACAGAGGCTGCAAAAATCTTAGTGAGACTCAAGTTAGAACATGTATCCCATTTTCCTTTCAGCCCGGAACTCTTTCAACAGATATAATCTCTAATTGTGTCAGGAACAATCTGGCTCCAGAGTGATGAGGGGCTCTCCAGTCTGCTACATCCATAAGGAAACACCTGGGTGTTGTACACAAAAAGTACTCAAACAAGACAGAGTGGCATATGTCTGTCTGTCTGTGAAAGTTTCAAGGTTTTTGTTTATGAGGTTGTTCTCACTGAAAGAAACAAAAAAACAACAGTAGGGGCCTGAAGGACAACAAGGGAAAAACCAAGAGTTTTGAAGACAGATGGTGGGGGGATTGAGCAAAGTTGGCACACAGGGATTGTTTCCAGTGCAGTGAAACATGACTACTTGTGTTTACCCTCACCCTCTCTCTGTCTCTGTACACACACACACACACATATACATTTTTTGGCTGCCTCAGCATGGCTCCTCTCCAGTATCCAGACCAGGTTTTAGCTCATTACCAAAGCGGGGTCTTTGGGAATCAACACCGCTGAGCAGCACTGGGTGGAGAGACTTTTTTTTTTCCCTTGACAAAATGAGGGAAAACAGGGGAAGAAAAAAAGAGTACACTCTCAGCTTTCATTTGGGAACTGAAAACTGAACAGGACAGAGACAATAGCCGGTGACCTCACGCGCACTGCACACCTGAACTTTTCTGGATGTTTTTTTTTTCTGTCTTTCATCAGAAATAACAGGCATCTTAAGCAAGCATAGCAATAACCATCTCAAAACCTTTGTGATCATGGAGTGAAAGTTTTTGGTAGATATGGCCCCAGGGGAGAGTGCTAGTGTGTGACTGCAGAAGAGAGACGCCTTGCCCGCATCCAGATGTTTCATGTTTCTCTTGCGCGCACTTTGGAAGATCTGCACGCACGAGGACCGAGGAGTATACACTGTGTAACATAAAGCCCATGTCACCAAATCGTGAAGGACAATGAACTGTATGCTTTTTGAGTAAGGTGTTTGGATTTGAATCCACATTGTTCCTTTTTTTGCGCGTCTGGAGAATGGAGAGCGGCAAGCTGAAGACGCTCCTGCTGCTGGAGATACACTTCCTCTGGATGTTTGCGCTGTTTGTGCAGGGGCACTCCACTCCAAACCACGAGAATGGTAAGTTAAAAAAATGGTCCCAATTTGTTGATGCTTAGTTAGAGTTTCTATACTTTTGTTTCTATTACTTTTGAAAGTTATTCTCAATGGAGATCACTCCTGTGGATTTATCAGACTGAAGACAGCAGTCACATGAGAATGTGTAAATCTTTAACTTTGAGTAGACAGCTGCAATACATAAACTCAAAAATTAAAACTAAATACCCAAGTGTCAACAATGGACTGTTGGTGCTTTGTAGAACAGAGTTACATATCTCATCATAATATTTAATCGACATGTTTTACTGATTATTTTTGTGAAGGAAACATTTCATTTCTGTTGTTGTGGTTAAAAGGGAAGTTAGTACTTTACATATTGTTGAGTCTTTAATCTATGATACATCAGATTTTACAAGTTGATTAAATATTTTGTGGAAAATCTTTATTTGCAAGTAAAGTAGGTGTTAGAACAATGTTGAGTACCAGTAGAAAGTAAAGAATTGATCAAATACATGTCATGTCAAATACAATCATGTACTTAAGTACTTTTTGCTGCACTGAGCTACTTTTCATTCATGCAGGAGGTTTTATGTTTGTCTGATATACCAAAAAAAAAACATTCTCTTTATTTTTTGTTAGCTAGTTTAGTTAGCTTTTCGCTGTGAAACACTATCTCCAAATTGAAAGAGTATGAATTGAGAGGCAGACAGATCAGGCTAACTGTTTCATGATGGCCTGTTGGTGTTGTGTTTGAGGTCAGTGAGGCAGCCATGTGTGACGGGCTAATGAATAGCTTCATTCTGATTCCCCTCACACAGACTCACACTCATCACAACCCAGAAACCACAGTGTCAGCCTCCATTAGCCGGAGCACGACCTCATGCAGTGTGGACATGTATGCATGTGTGTCTCAAGTCAGACTCTGTTTTATCTCTTTCTCAGTGGTTGACCTTCTGGCAGCTCTAAACATGTCCCACCACATGAATGGTGTGTCCAGACTGCAGAGTCCCAGCAGTACAACATACAGAATACGTCCAAGGGCACCATACCTGATGCTCCCTCGTGAATATTCCCATTTCTTGCACTCAAAGCTCCAGGCTGGCATGGGGGTATATTTGGTGGGGCAGCAAGCGTCAGGCTCCAGTGCCACTCTTTTCTCACTCTCCTCTGCGTCCTCACCCATCCTCCAAATCATCTCTTCCACCCTCAATAACACTCTGCGTGTGGACTACCAAGCTGCAGGAGGAGCTCAGGGCCAAGTCAGCTTTCACTACCCCAGCAGAAACCCCTTTGCCAAGGAGGAGTGGGTACAGTTGGCCGTGAGCCTGGAGACTGATAGACTGATATTTTTTGTAGACTGTCAAGAAGCTGTAGTTACACCGATAAAAAGTAAAGAGAGAATCAACCTGGAACTGCCTCAGGATGTTGTTGTCACTCTTGCCAGCACACCAGGAAAAAGGGATAGTAAATTTAGTGTGAGTTTCTTGCACATACTGCGTACAGTGCACACTTACATTTTGGAGGACAACAAGAGACATCACTTTTACTGATATTTGCCATTTACAGTGTTTGTGTTTTTTTTCTCTGAGAAATCTTTTAAAGACATAACTGCCACCTGTAATTTTTTTACATGATAACAAAAAGTGACAAATTACAAAAAAAAACAACATTCTAAAATACTTCATAACAGGACTGTATGTCAAAAACTAAAGGAATCATTCAACATGAGTTAAAGTTGTATGCATTTTGCATTTCTCCATTCAATGTTTATCTAATATATATACAGTACAATTCTTTATTTTGTGTTTCTGTGTAAATGCAGGGATTTTTGAAGAAGGCTGAGATTTCAATGAAAGCATATCTGAGGCGACCGTGGCTTTGTGACAATGTTACAGGTACAGAAAAAAACATTTAAACACTTTCTTTGTTTTAAAGGTTAATTTAAAAGAAATGATGCATTTCAGTATTCCATTTGAGAACAAATCAAGGACAAATTTATAGATGGAGATGGACTAAAATACACAGAAAACTAAAAAAAAACCTGCCTTTCAAGGAAAGCATTTAATGCTAACTGCAGAGTTGTAATTGAGTTTATTTTTTTATGCACAATATGCGTGTGTACTTGTGCTTGAATTAACACAGTTGCGTGTGTCTGTACATGTATATACATATATTAGTTTGTGCAGCATGTGGCAGAGACCAGAGGCTACAGTGTCATACCCCTCTTTATTTACTTTTCGGTCAGTCTTTCTATTCTGTACCAACCATACTGACCTTAGTAATTTGTTAGATTTCTCATTTTCTTGTACTGGGAGGTTTGACAAGACTTTCTTTCAGTGTCCATCAGCTGTTGTTACTACTAACTCCTGAATAACTGTAGAACTTTATTTTCTTTATTTATGTCCCATGCAACACTGTCTTGTGTCCCAAACAGTAAAATATTGCTCTCATTCTCACAGAGTTAAAACTTAGTCATGAAATCAACATGGTTTAATGTGCATTAGATCCCATCTTTTGGTCCTCAGGCAAAAAAGTTTCCCAGATTGTTTGTTTAGTCTCCATATTTGCTCTTTTATTTAATCAAGTACTATTAAGGAATCTCTTTTCCCACCAACTTTCTCCCTCCAGATGCTCTACTCTCTTCTCAGTACACAGACACCCAAAGCTCATATTCTCGGACTAAAAGCAGCAGAATGTTACAGCAGGATGTGTCCCCTAGTAAACCTCAAACAAGCCACAAGCCAACAGACCAAACCAAGCATTATCCCCAGGACATCCAGAGTGACCAGCTGCAGAGAGGTGTGGTGCTGGGGCCACCAGGGGTGAAGTCTGTTTCTCAAGCGCAGAAAGATGACAGGCTAAGAAAGCTGGAGAGGAGACTGGAGGAGCTGTCTCATATGCTGGACATGGTCAAAACTCAGGTACATATTGAACTTAAAATGTACTCTTCAGAAATAAACAAACAAAAAGGCGAACAGCAATTGATAAAAAATGCGGAAACATGACAGTTTATTTTCATCGTTTGTCTTTCCACAGAATGCAGATCTGCAGTCACGTGTGCAGTACCTGGAGGGATGTGAGTGTGTGAGGCAACGATGTGTGTGGGAGGGGCGTGAAGTGGAGGATGGACAGCAGTGGCAGATTGACCTCAACACTGTGTGTACGTGTACATCTGGAAAGGTCACATGCCAATCTAACATCAAAGGTAAAAAAGCCTCGGCCTCTGACAGTCTTCCTTCTCTGCCTCATCTACTCCTTCTATTGCTTTTTCTGTTTAACTTTGCTGCTCACGAACAAAAACACAATCAAATCATCCAATGATTTTGGCACCCTTTGCAACAACCTCAAACTAACACACGTTTAACTGGTGTTAAGTAGCTGGTTTGCAGATGGCCGTCTCTCTCTCAGACCCTTGTCTGTCTAACCCCTGTCTAAATGGAGGCGTCTGTTTCGTCTTGACCTCTGACCCTGCTGGGTTTCACTGCTCCTGTCCCCCCAACACCAAGGGACCAGTGTGTGACAGACAGCTAAAACAGGTATTTTTGTGGTAGGATTGGTAGAGTAGATTCATAATGTGTTACAAAACACCTGATGTGAAAATATTTTTGTCACTTTCATTTTTGTTTCTTTTTTAACCAGCCTGTCAATCAGTCAGTCAACCACTTTGGCTGGAATAACTCAAAAAACTAGTAAATAAATTTCTATGAAGATTAAAACATTCAAGTTGCCAGAAGAATGACTAATTACTTTTGAGTTTTCCCTAAATCCTTTTCCATTCTTAGGGCCGTCCTTCTGTCAAGATTTTACTTTATCTATTTCTTTGGTTTGTGACTAAATACGTACTGATCAGTGACTTGGCAATTTGTTTCAGTTTTGTGTTGTATCTTGTGCTAATCTGCTAATGTTAGCATACAAATATGCCAGACTAAGATGGTGGACATTGTAAACATTATACCTGCTAAATGTTAGAGTTAGAAGTTAGAAAATTTGCTTACTGTTTGTTTGGTTACCTGGCAGGTCTCCAGTGCTTTTCAAATGCTTGAGGTGGGTCAAAATCTCAAATGAAACAATAGTTTGAAGCCCCTTCTGTTCAGTGTTTTGTTTCAGTAGTTTTCTATTAGTTTCTTATAGTTTTAGCCTTTTTCTTTTTTAGTCCTTTTGTTGTTATTTTGCCTTTGTTCTTTGCTATGTAGTGAGTTAGACATTTTGGGAAATACACTGATAAAATTCACAAGATAGATTGATAACCATCTCAAAGGTGCTTAGTATTTTTTTTGTTTTCTTTTAAATCTTTGGAGGGGGCCTTACAGTCTTACAGTGGTATCTTTTCATCTCTCAACAAAAGCAAATAAATGTGTATTTCAAAATGTCGAGCTATTCCTTTAATGTGATTGCTATAATTTTTAGATCACCTGTGACTGTCTTAGCTTGATTCCATGGCACATTCTTGGGTCACGTATTAGCATCAAAATGACCAAATCAACAAATCTGACACCACATGGTTGATGGAATAAAACTATTTCACAGACATGACATCACAGAGCCGTGCCAGGTGGAATCAAGGTGTCTTCTGTTTTTGTGGTTTACCCCTCCAGCGTTGCTTGGCCTGCTGCATTGGGGGAGCCCAATAGCAGTGCTGTGCTTTTTGTGTTGTCCTTTATAAGTACTGGCTATTGGCAATTCAGTGGGGTTTGGGTAAGAGGCCCTCTATCCCCCCTCCCCACTTCTAGGCATGTTGGGCACCCAAGCCAGAGAGCAACTGTGAAGGTGTGCAGCCCTTTCAACGCCGTTGGGCTTTTAATCCTACCTCTGGCCTCTGTGAGGAGTTCCTCTACTGCACTGGAAACAGCAGCAACAACTTCCCTTCCTATAATGCCTGCAGGGACCAGTGCATGTTGGGCGCATGCTGTCTCCGCAAACCAAGGCAGAGTCTTCCCACAGACCATCAGCATTACACCCAACATGGATACAACATCTCTGTGAAAGCCACTCTCCTGGGATATGACCAGCAGAATTTGGAGGATGAAATTTGGTACAGTAATATGGACTTCAACAGTACAGAGTTTGAAGATCTCAAAGCAAACCATACAAAGGTAGACTGTGACAAGGATCCGGATTTCACTTTTACCTGCGATTACCTCACTCTAACACAGTGCCAGACTTTGATGAAGGACCAAGCTGGAGAAGCACAAGTCATAAGCTTCTCTCCTGGGGTGAAGTGCTCTGACATGAGATGTGATGGAGGTTGTGGGTGCTTCTTTCAGCAGAAGCTCAGGAGACATGGGGAACAGTTCAAGCAAGGCTGCGAGGAGTGTATGTGCTCAGGTAGTGGCAGAGTTGACTGTGTGTGTAGACATGTGACCCAGCGCAAAGAGATTAGAGACCTAACACTGAGAGAGAGGAGGTTGTACCAACGAGCTATCAAGAAACTCTACTCCAGACCAGGTAAGACCATAGATTTAAATGCTTTTGTTGCTTTTCCTTTTTTACCTTTTTAAATTTTTAAATCATAGTTTTGTTTAATTATTATGATTTTTTTAGTGTTTATTTGTGTGTTTACATGTGGATTTAGCTATGTGGAAAGGCTTTGCACTACTGCGAGCTGAGTTCTCTCCTCTGGCCGGTGATGATGCCTTCTTCCTTCCCTGGCACCGCTACTTTCTGCGATTAGTGGAGCTTGAGCTGCAGTCAGTATCATCCTGCAAACTGGCACTACCATATTTTGAGTGGACAGTGGATTCTGGGTCAATGAAGTCCTCAGCTGCCTGGCAGGCTGGATTATTTGGAGCAGGCGGTGATCCTGACTCGGCCTGTGTCCGGCATCACCCTTTCCAGGGCTCGACATCCCGTTTCCACTGGTCCCCATGTCTCAGACGAAGCTTTAACTCCTCGGTATGTCAAACAGGTTTTATTCATATGAGTGTTTTGAGCTGTATTATTAAAACCAAGTTTTGTACAACTGATTTCCATCAACCTCTTTAGGTATGGCTACCAGATGCAGTAACCCTGCAGAGGACTCTAAACGAGGCAGACTTCCAAGTGTTCTCCCAGTCTCTACAGACCTTTTCTGGCCTCTTCAGGCTGTGGGTAGGGGGTCACATGGCATCACCTCTGGCTTCTTATGACCCCTTATATCTGTCACACATGGCATTTATGGACAAGCTGTGGGCACAGTGGCAAGAAAAACACCAGCATGGATCAAAAAGACAAACTTCTACAGAAGATTATGCTCAGAGTACCATTCTTTACCCTGCGAGACAGAGGCATGTCAAGATGACGCCTTTTGATGTTACACCAGATGATGTGATTTCCTCCCAACATCAGATGTGTATTGTATATGTGCCGATAACAATTGGTGCACCTTGTAACATCACATCATTGCAAACGCACCCACAAGAAAGTCAAAAGCATCAAAAGCGTAGCTCTGACAAACACAAATCACATGGCAATAGTTCTGTCTTCAAAGGCTTTGACAGCAGTGGTTTCGACCAACATGGATATGATCGTGATGGCTATGACCAGAGTGGCTGGGATAGGTGGGGCTATGGCAAAGACGGATTTAACCAGGACTTCATGAATAGGGATGGACATGGCATATCTGGTTACGACCGCTATGGGTTCAACCGTTCTAATGTCACCTGGTTTGGTATGCGTAAGGATGGAGAATTTGAGAATGAGACAGATGAAAAGGAAGCGAGTGATATTAGGACACACAGAGACAAGATAATGTCTGAGCTTTTCGGTTACAAAGGCTACAGTGTGCATGGGTTTGATCCGTTTGGGTTGGATCGTGGTGGGTTTGATGTATTCGGCTTTCGGACGGATGGTTACGACAAGGACATGTGCAACTGGTTCTTCAACGGGCCGCACTATCTTCGGTTCTACTTCCACACACAGCAGCAACTGATGTCATCCAGTGACCAAGCTTTGAACCGCATCACCCGTACATGTCCTCCAATCACCTCCCTTCCCCAGCACTGGGCCACACAGGACTGGATATCTTTTGATTGGGACAAAATAAGTGCTCTGAATGGTCAACAAAAGCAGGAGTGGATGGAACAGATCAAGCCAGAAAATGATCATGCTGTTATAGCAGCTACTCAAAAAAGGAGCAACATATGGCTTCCAGTCACACCAGATCGCAGGTATCAGCATCACGAGAAGAGAGAGACAATTGCCTCATAAAGCCGGCCCCAAAAATTTGGTGTTTGATGCTTAGGTATTTACTGTTGTTGATGGCAAATGCCTTCCTTATCTTAGACATCAACATGATCCCTTCTTAGACCTGATTGAGCACCACCACTTGCAATGCTATAATTTGCCAATATTCAGTTTTTACTCATCTAATTTGACCTAATATAGTTTTCTGTAACAAAGCTTATGAGGCAGTTGTCATATCTTAAATACTGAGTCAAACCGTTTCTAAAATGTTTTTTAGCATCTCAACTTTTGTGATCTCCTTTCCCTGGGAAACACCGTCTCTAGGTTTTGTTTCAAGCTCCACTGGTTCAGTGGCTGCCCCCTTGGTTCGGCGCCTATCACCTGCACTGACCTCTGCCGTCAGGCCCGCTGCCATGGTTTCCCTGAGGCTGTCTGCCATATGCACAATTGTGGTTCCTGTTTCACAGAGTGGCGAGATCCAGCTACCGGAAACCATGTCATATGCCATGGCTGGTAAACATTGGATCATACTCTGGAAGATGGAAAAATAAAGAACTTCTCTCAGCAGACAGACAGGATTGGATCATCGGTTTGTGGTGTTGTACCTCCATTGCTTTTGTGAGAGCAATGAAATAAAAGCACTTCATGATGAGGATGACTGCTAGAATATGTTTTGAAGTAGTATCACCTCATTCCAACTGTTCAGATTTGTACCAACACATTTACATTTTGACATTAACTCTGTATTATGTTCTGTATGTCCTCAGCTTATTGTTTTGGTTTTTACAGCCCAAGACTTTGCCTTTTCACTCTTGCCATTTTCATCAACCCTGTTTACTGTTTTTGAGAAAAAAAGGTCTAAAAATAATGAGTGATGATGAATTGCAGACAAAGTTAGTGATGGTGATAGTGAATTTAGTGCAGCCTTTAACCACGTAAGAGGTTGATATTTTTTTCAGGAGTTGGTGGAGATCAAGCAAAGATCTTAGAGGAAAGTGAATGCTGTTTTTTACTGAATTTTAGTAAACAAATACTGATACTTCTTGTGCACCAACTTTATAATTCCTCAGTGTTGTAACATTATATTTTGTGTAAAATGCAGGCACCATATTGGTAGTTTTACATGTTTTGCCAGTGTATTTTGCATTTCTACCATTTTTCAAAGCGTGCTGTAAGTGTTTGCACAATATCGTTGTACAGTGGTGAGAACCAATGGTGCATTTAAGGTAACTGTGTACAGGTTTCATGTCACATTCGGGTGAGAAAGAAAACCTGTAGGACTTTAGTCGAGGTTGGACTGGCCCTCATTAAGGATTTTCTGTCTCTGTTGTTCCCTCTCTTCCTAAATTCATTCACCACTTCCACAGAGTTATGTAAACTTGTTCTGCTCTGCTTATTGTGCAAATTTTTGCCAACAGTGTAATACACATGTACCCAAACAGTCCACTGTCCGCTCTCTCACCCCCCTTGACTGTCACTGTCTCTGCCTTTTGATCCATGTTGCCCCTAATTGTTTCTGCATGTAAGCCTGAAGACTCCAATGACACTCAGTTGATACACACTCACAGACTCACACTCCCGCACACACTTTGATCTCATGCATGCTTGGCTTGTGAGAGGAAATGCCTGTTGGCTGCTGGCACAGTAGGCAGCCTCACTAGCTTTTCTCACACTCTGTGATTATTGGCCTCTCTCACACAGACATTGTCTCTGTCCTTTGGAGAGTCTTCATTAAAATAATTATCTGCTGAAATGTCCAAGAAAAGAAAAAAGAATAAATGATGAGAGTTTACATTTCTCTTTAGTGTTAGATATTTGTTTTACTGAAAACAGCTATCTTTTTGATTAAAATAACTGAAATATCCACATTTGTGCTTTGAGGGTATTATCCAAGAGACTGCTACGCCGTTAACTTTTCTCCCAGGTTTTTCAACTGTAAATTTCCCAGTGTTTATAGACTTGCCAGTGGTAGTCCTTAACAGCTGGAAGGCTGCAGGCACTTGTGGTTATTGTTACGGCCCATAAAACATAGTATGTTTGAGAGCAAGCATGTGTATATTACATCCAAAGTATACTGTTCTGCCATTACTGGAGAGAGAGCAGAGCCAGATGTTCTCCAGTGATCTACAGTTAAGACAAGGTGAAGAAAAATCAGCACTGATAGACGGAGAGGGACCAGCTGATTTCTTCAAACTTTTTTTTTTTTACACATTCCTCTTTTCCTAACAAAATCAGTAATAGCATTATCATTTGGGATGTGCAGAAAAACACAACGTTTAAATGTGTAAATGCATTAAACATCTGTGTCATCTTCAGGGTGTGAGCCGGATGGCACAGTTCATAATGTGTCCTTGAACAATGTAGATGGCTGTCAGACATGTACATGCAAGGTGAGTATTCGACACACATCATACTTATCAAGCCTGACTAGTTGCTGTATTTTTTCTTTGTTGATCATTTTCTCTCACTTCTGGGCCACCTTATTGCCAACAGGGGGGTAACAGGGAATGCTATCCTCTACCATGCCCCCCACTGGACTGCACACAGACGGAGACTGCACCTGGAGAGTGCTGCCAGAGGTGTAGAGGTGAGGAAGGGAGAAATAGTCTTTACACAGTAATCGAGAAAAAAAACTTGATTTAGATCAAGTTGATAAATGCAGTGTATCAATCATCTAAGTGTTACCTGTGCACGGGATGCATGTGGAGGCTCATTTATTGTAATCTTTCTTAGATCTATTTACACATGAATGAATTCCATTAAAAAAATCCAAGAAATTACCTTCATGTTAAAGCCCTTGTGGTAAAAGAAGACATAGATGAACTGTGCCTGAAAGCACAGACTCTTGCTCATACTTACACATCCAAACAATGATGAAATTTAACTGTGTTGTTATCGAATTAAATTTGTTTAAATGCATTACAAGGCTTAAAAGAACCGTTGTCAAAAAAGTGTGATAAAAAGATCTCTACAGTCCTTTGACAGCAGTTAAATGATCTAAATTTCAAACAAATCTTTTGTAAGTTTAGTCAGACAGAAACTTTTTTGCTCTTGTAAACTAAACAACTAACTTAAGATAATTATTTTTTTTCTTTACTGTCCAGACTGATAGATCAGTAAATAATCAATTTGCCTTTTCCACAAAGAATCGTTTTAACATTCTGCAGAGGATGCATTTTTCTTTTAACATTCAACCACTTAACTGCTGCTAACGCCAAAACAGTGAAGTATCTGATATGAAATGTGTTTTGCAGGCTGTATTTATTCTGGTGTTCGATATGAGCACAAAGCCAAGTGGAGGCCGGATGGGAATCCCTGTGAAGTCTGCTATTGTTTGGTGGGTCTGATAATAACTGATAAGTGAACCTTCCATCTTTTCCACCACTTTCTTCTGTACTGACATCCATCTCTCCTCTCACCAGGAGGGTCATATTCGCTGTGACACGCAGCGGTGTAACATCCCATGTAAAAACCCAGCCACCCCTCCCCCCAATACCTGCTGTCCAGTTTGTCAAGGTGGGTTTCTTTAAGTCCCTGTAGCAGTGTGCGTGGAGAACCACTGAAGTTCAGAGATGCAGAATGTGTTTGTGTGTGCCTTGTAGGTTGTGGTGTGAATGATCAGGAGTTCTCTAACGGAGCTGTGGTCCCGACCGGAGACAGTTGTCAGGAGTGTAAATGCCTGGTATGTCATTTCATCCTCATTTTCATCAAAGTATTGTATTTTTATGCTCGTCAATTATTTGGATTTTATTTTTTTCTTTGGCATTTATCCTCAGTCTATCTCTGTCTCCTCCAGAATGGAAACGTGGCTTGTGTGCCCCTTCCCTGCGGCACCTTGACTTGTCGAAACCCTGTGCATCGTGCTGGAGACTGTTGCCCACGGTAACTCACCTGCATCACCTCACCTACATCATTTTTAATCTGCATCCGCTCATCTTATTCATCTCCTACTTTGAAAGATGACACGTGTTGTGGTTCAGTTTCGAGATTCTGGAGGTGTTTAAAGACAACTGAAAGTTTTCCAGAAGTTTGAACTGTTTATGCTGTGTTTATGTGACCTGCAGGTGTGAGCAGTGCGAATACGAGGCCAGAGTGTATGTGGATGGCCAGAAGTTCCCCTCTGGGAGAGACCCCTGCCTCCAATGCCGCTGCTCTGTGAGTTCATTCGGACAGAGTGTTTTGGCTTTGCTATGCTCATGTGACTGGAGTATCCGGATGACACTCTGTTTAGCATACACACATAACACAAGCAATCTTGATATGGATCCCATAGATTTATTTTTTTAGAACACAAATGTACAAATGTAC
>JAQNCA010000028.1:12746951-12764382 GCA_029783725.1 Acanthurus tractus
GCCATGAAAAAGGTAAAACCCAGACATTTATTGAAGGATAAATGTCACTGTCGACACAGCTCTCACTGGTCAAACCTGTGGTCGTCATTATCGAAAAACTTCCTTGTGTGTTTCAGATCGCAGGAGGTGACAGTAACTGGTCCTGCGTTGGTAAAAATGTGCTGGATGTTCTCTTACAAATGGAAAAGGAGAGAGAAAGGAAGGAAAAGGTAGTCTGTGAAAAACTTGTCTTCTCATTTAATTTAATACCAGTGTGTTTAAGAAACACATTGACCAAAATACTTTTTTGTTCAAATGAAGAGTCATTATTGTTATCTCCAGCTGAACTGGGACCTCCAGATGTTAAATGTTGGAAATCTTGACACTCTCCATGCGATGGACAAGCAAGTCATCACCGATCGTCTCGTGCTGAATTGCCTGCACCAACACTCAGACCCAAGTGATTTCAGAAAAGCTCCCAACCAATCTGATTCAGGATCTTTACAGTCATGCATCTTTGACACAAACAGTTTACAGGTACGTGCTTCGTCAATGTAGCATGTTTTCTCCTGTGTGAGAGCAGTTTATCTGTTCATCAATACATTTGCTTTCCATGCACAGGAGAGACGTGTGGGTAAGAAAGAGCTGTGTGGAAGAGCCAGGGGTGTAAAGAGGCTTAAGAAGGCGACCAGGCAAGACTGGGCCAAGTGAGTGCATCAAGTTTAAAGAGTTGCTCAAATACAGTGAAGAGTGAGTATGAGCACTTCACTGGAGTTTTTTCCCCCAATACTAACTTGTTATTTGACTCAACCAGAGTGCACAAAAAAGGATAGAGTTTTTTGGAGCCTTGCCTACTGGGGCTTACTTTAAAAATTTCAACAAGACAAGCTGAAAATATAATGATTTGACATACTTTAGAAATAAAACTGTAACTAAACTTAAAGCAACATTGTCCACAAACAGTATTGTCATGCAACGTGAAATAAGGGAAGGAATCATCCCTTGAAAGGAACCCACTCCTAACTAAACTAACCTAACAAAAACTTTATGTAATATTACATGCAAATCTATTAATGAAACTAAGTCTGTGTAACTTGGCTGAACTGCAGTCAATGTGGCCGTGAGTGAGTGATGCAATGAAACTAAACACATTTTGAAAATAAATCAATAAATAAAAATTCTTGATTCAATGAACTGATTCATATCCACATAAAGTCTGCAGACATGAGCCACCAAGCCACTGGTGACTAGCAACAAAATGAAGCTTTAGCACCAAGAGTAATTGGTTTGAGTAACCATGCATTTTTACTGCTAATGAATTCCACTGTTATTTTAATTTGAGGAACTATGTTATTTCCTCTTTCAAAAGTCACATAGTATCACTTTAGCTGAATTTTTATGCATTGCATTATTGCTCCTTTAAGTAAAGTATTTAACGTAAACAGTTACTACAGTGACGATGTCGATCTGTGTCTGTCCTCTTAGACTGGCGTCAGAGGGTGTGCAGAGTGTATTGCCCTCTCCTTGGCAGGGCCAAAGGCCAGCTTTTAGAGCTCAGGCCTGGGGCTGTGTCACCCTGTCAGATGTCCTCCTCTTGGTGGAGGTGAAGTATGATGTGGTGACCCATTTGCTCTTTACAGAAATGCTTCAGGAGCACTTTAGTAAGGAAACGTTTCTCTGAACTGTTGTCACAATGTAAGAATACAAAACTGAGAGCAAACTAATATCTCTACGTATAGTTTGCTCAGGATCACAGAGCTTGGTTCAGATTCTTGCCTTTTGTGTTTTTGTACTTTTTCTTTGTGAAACGCAGCTCTGAGTATTTGGGAGACCATGTTGCCATGGCAACAGCACAAAGAAGAGGAAGGGCTGGAGGATCTTGCAGAGGAAGCTTTGGAGTCAGGTGACCTGCTCAGTTTGGCTGAGCTCCCCGGAGCATTCAGGGTGTACAGGTAACACATGTTTACCGGGGTTATTATTGTACATTTCAGATGAAATGAAACTCGGATTTTAAAAATACAACAATATTTCTTGGTTTCAACAACAGGGGTAAAAAAAATACAGTGTGCTCCACATGTCAGTCCGCCTCAATGGGCGTTGAACAGAAGCATTGTAACAGAAATGATCCTCCCGCAGGGTCTTTCTGGGAGCATCTTTCAGAGGCCAGCCTGAGCTCAGAGATCAGTCTTGGTCTGCTGTTTCACTCCTGTGCGAGTTGCACACATTTCGTCAACAAGAAAGGGATGCACTGACAGTCCTGGGCGCAAGGTAAATACTTTTAAAACACACTGGGTACAGAAATACACATATTTTAAATGGCTGTGAGCAAGGCAGTACAGATCTACACAAGAAAATCCAAATGTCTGATGAGTTGTTAGTCAATAATCTTACTGACTTACTGTAAGATTTGTTTACCTTGAACCCAAAGGAGGCAAAGACTAATGTAAATAAGTGTTTGCAAATAAATTCTTTTCAGATTTGATACACACAAATTCACATACCGCTCTAAAATGAGTTGACTCATTAATCTTTTGCCTTCCAGACTTGACGGGGAGAGCCTGAAGCTGTTGTGTCTATACGTCAGGTTGGCAACTCTTAAAGCTCAGAGAGAAAAAATGTCCTACAGTGCTCTTCTGGCAGCTCGACAGTCCTGGGAGACATGGTGAGTCAACAAACACTTAATGAAAATAACAGTTAAAGACTGGAATTAAATTTGCCATTTAGTCTATAGCGTCAGGCTCTTTATATGCTTAGTTTTTGCTGCATACTGTGTTTACCTCGTGTATCTGTTCAGGCCACATGTGGAGAGCCCGTGCAGAGCAGAGCAGGCGGCCCTGTGGCTGCAAGGTGAAGAGGAGGAGCTAAAGACAGACTTCACCTCAGCGTCACCTCAGCAGGTAGATCTGCTCATGGGCAACTGGCTCTGGGTCACTGGCAGTGCATGCTAGAGGGGGAAAAAAATTGCACAGCAGCTTTGACAGCAGGAGAACATAAATTTGGCCCTGTTACAACAGGCAGTGCTGCAGTTGCTGGTGCTGACTCAGGAGCAGGAGAGAAAGCACCTGGTCAGGTTTGTACATGGGGTTTCCCTGGAGGATCTGGAAGAGCCAGGTTGCAGAGAGCCAACAATAGAGGGTAATGGATACTTTCTTCTGTTACTGCTGTGTGTTAGTCAGAATTGGTTTTCTTTTGTTTTTCCCTCATTCATTTCTCTATTCAGTTTCCTACGCAGACAGTCATCAGCAAGACACTTTAGGAAATGGCTGTTTAAAAAGGCTGAGACAAATCCATGCCAGCCTGCAGACACAGAACGAGGAGAAGACCCTCATGAAGCAAACGAACCCGCAGACCCACATCAGCAGTAAAGTGGCGATATGGTCCCATCACCAACTGGAGCATTGTTCCCTGCTCCTCCTGACCCATCTGATGGAGCTCCAGGAAGTCCAGGCTTCTGAAGTACTGCCAGCACTGACGGACGAGGTGTGTCATGACAACCATGGCAGCAAATCCAAAGTTTCTATGGTAACTAATGCTCCCTTTTCTGTGTTTCTTATAGGATGGACATCGTGGACAAGCTCTGCGAGACGAGTTTGAATCTGTACTTCGAGGATATCACTACACCAACTCACTCCAACAGCTGCTCTCAGATGCTCCTCTTACTTCAGGCTCTGCTCTCACTCCAAACTTAACTGAAAATAGAAGGAATGAGCTAATGACGGCTCCGTCCTGCTGCAGTGGACCAGCGGATGCTCCAAACAGCCATAGTGGACCAGCTGAAGCTCTGCCAGTCGATCCAAGAAACAACCACAGAGAACCAATTGAGGTGCGAGCCGCAGAAAGGACCAACAGACAGGACGTCTGTACAGGTAACGTAAGCTGACGCCATCCCAGATCACCACTCACTCATGGCTGCAATAACAATACTTTGCATTAAACCAGGTTGTGGAGTGGCCACAGAAGACCTGCCCTACTTGGAGATTTTGTGTGAATCAAAAGCAACAAGTAATGCTCATCAGAGTCTTGCTGCAGAGGGAGGAGCGCAGGTAGAGGAAGAGGGCAGTGAGACAGAGAGCCCACAGAGCTATGAGAAACAGGGCTCACTGATCACCCTTGCTTGGAGCAAACCACCAGAGGATGACACCAGCGATGAGGCTGAAGAACAGCTGAAGGACGCCGAGAGCACTTCGATGACCCAAGTCCAGCCAAGTGACACATGCAGCGCAGCTGAACACACGCGGTGTGAGGAGACTTCTGGAGAGAGAGACAGAGAGGACCTGAAACTCACTCTGCTCCAGACTGTTTCGACAGGTCATCCATGTTCACAGTCTGCTGAGCAGCAGTTCAGACAGGTATTCTTCCAGTGTAAAGCATACCACGGAGTATTTTATTAGTGTCATGCATCTTAAATTTTTCTCTTTTATATATTGTTTCCTTAGTTAGCACTGAAAGAGAGAAAAGTAGCTAATCTACCCCTGAAGGGAGAGGCAGCGTTACGATGTGACCTTCCAACACATGTTTTGATGGCAGACACCCTACAGTCTGTACAACCACAACTCTTGGCTGACCCTCCTGAGATTCAGCAGCATGCTGGTGACCTCTGCTCTCAATTCACCAATGATACTGCTAAAATGGAGAGAGAGGTGGTTAAGGTAGAAATGTGTCCCACTGCCACAGGGCCAGAGCAGTGGGACCTGAGAGGGCATGAACCTGCTAATACTGACGACCAGAAATATACTTCACAAGACACAGTGAGTCTGCAATTCCATATTTGTGAAACTAATGTAAAATGATTTGTGCATGTTAATCGCTTTTTTTGGCAGCGTCACTTCTCTGCTGTCTCCTGTTGTAAAGGTTGACTGTAGCCCTGCAGAGGGAGAATCCACACTGACAGAGAGAAAGATGGCTGGAGAACCGGTCTCAGCAATGGAGAGGGAAAGGACGATGCGCAACCTGGTGGACATGCAGAGAAAGGTCGAACAGAGGCAGCAGAGAGATAGAGAGAGACAGCTGCTGAGGGTGAGCAAAGTATAGGAGATTAGCTGGGATTTCTGGTAACTTCACCTGCTAAAGAAAGGTGGATAGACAGGCGCTTGACGGAGTACTCAGGTGAGGCAGAGGTAACATGTCGCTCTGGAACTGTTTGTCTTTCAGGTTCAGGAGCGTCTGTCGATCATTCAGAACAGAAAGGCAGAGGAAGACCTCCTTGGGCTGAAACACACAGAAAGGCTCAGGCACCTCACACAAGATCTACCACAGGTAAAATGATGTAAACAAAGGGAATCAATCACAGTACTTTGGTCTAATTTTTGTAATAAAACCATCGTTATTGTTTTTTAGGAGGATAAGAACCAGCAGAAGACGGTTGTCAGAGAGCGACTGGAGCAGCTGAGGAGGGAGCGATCCTATGTGATGCAGTTCAAACGAGACAGGTCAGGGTTCTCCTTTAAAATTGGACAGGAAGCACCAAATATGTGTTAACCACCATCCCATTTTTTCTATATTTTTTTTTTTACTTAATTTGTAAATTAATTTGTAAACTATTTTATTACCCATGTAAAAAAATATTGAATTGCCTAAATTTTAAAAATGTTGCTGTATCAAAAAGGTTTCCCTCACTCTTTTATCATTCAGGAATACTGCAGGATTCAGGGAACTCCTGGGTCCTGTAGCTCCACACAGCAAGGAAACAGAAGATGGAGCAGACTGAGAAGCTACAACTGCTCTGTAAAAAGATCTGTATTTCAGTTGTTGACAGTGTCGTCCTCAAAACACCAAAAACCACAACAAATATGATGTTTATCTCAGATCGTATTTGGATAATAACGGAAAATGTTGCTGATTTGCAGCAGTGGTGCACTTCCTGTTTATTTGTGGTTTTAAAGCCACACCATATTTATGCCTTCCTGGCCATTCATTTGAAATAAAACAGATCTCAAACTTATCGTGACTGTGTATTATACAGTTTAATTATCATCTTGACAAACATGAGCATCAACAATAATGTCATTTAACAATGACCCCTTTTAGTTGTGTACACATTATCCCCCGGTGGCCTAAAATACATACACAATGAGTCACAGAGGTGCATGTCAACAGTCTACAGAGGTTCCATCAACTCCGGTTCTTGTGAATGCAAGATTTATGCTGACAATGTGGGCCATTACTCGCTTGTGTTAGAAAGAATGTGGCTAGACGAAGGTCACTGCTGTAGACTTGGAATGCACCTACGGACTGGGGCTGTATTTATGTACAGGTCTATGGAAATGGAATTAATGTTACATGTTAAAGGATTTCGCTAACAAGTCTACGATGGGGAGATATTTATAATACAGATGGATGGTGTGGGCCCAGTGGTATCCTGCAAGAGAGATGATCTCTCTGTCCCAGTGAGAAGAGGGAAAATGTCTACATTGGAGAGATCCTCAGCAATTAAAACATTGTTTTTTTTTTCTCTGTAATTGACTCTATATAGTTTCCACTGCAGTCCAATACAAATCAGAAATAGCTATCACCCTAACAAGCCAAACATTCCAAAGCAGCTCACACAAAATGAGCCACCGCATTACACACATACATACATAAAAAGTCCACAAGTGTGTCCTCATATCAAATGAAGAGTACACGACTTAGGTTCAAGTTTTGTGGCCTCGAACACGCTAACATTCAAATAAACAAAGACCAACAAGCTTAGATTCCAAACTATGAAAACGTGGTGCCTGGCTGACAGGTGCTATATTCAGGGCTTTAATATTGAGCAATGTGACAACTGGGAACTAAACAGAACCAGTCCCCTTTTTGAGATATGACAGCTCACTTTAGGGGATGCGATGGGTTTAACACGTGCGGCTCTCAGCAGGCTGTGCAGAGGACACACTTTTAGAGCTGTAATCAGGTCAGCTCTTATGATAGCAGGGCACTTGATAGCAGTGACACACTGAAATTTAAACAGGTGTGCTGTCAGATTTCTCTGTAGTATCGACCCTGGGTCTACATGTGCAAGATCTTCAGCAAGAAAGCAGCATGCGCTTGTGTGTGATAGACTAAACTACATCTTGTACAAGATCGTCAACAATATTTGCATTTTATACACTAGACTGGTGTTTCCCACAGTGAAAGGTAAAAGCCAAGGATGAAAACGGGGAGGTCCAAGTCAAGTTCAGTCAGTGAACCTCTGAGACTGAGACTACCTTCTTGCTGGAGGCTTTGATAAGCACTACTGTCCATAAACACAAAATAGCCATCACACATCCAGCATATCTCTGACTTATGGGCACCATGGAACTGAGGAGGGCGGATATATGTGTTTAAGTATTAATGTGTGTCTCTTTCATGGGAACTATGAAAGGAGAGAACTGTGCATGTATGCGCGTCAAGTCTTGAATTGTGTTAGCAATGGGACTCAAGGATGTTCTTTTTTTTTTGTGTGTGTGTTCATGTGTGTGCATGTCTTTATGTACGAGTCCTTCTACTGGTGTGCGCACTGCACCCCTGGGCCATGATGGCCCCCTTCCTCATCAGAACTATCATTGTAGGCCTCTCTCCTGGCTCCTCCTCCTGAACCTTGACTCCTGTCAAAATCTGTCAGGTCAACTTCCTCCGCATCTGCTGCAATCACAGGATTCTCAGCACGAGCAGGCAGCAAGCACTCGAGTTCCTGAAAGAGATTAACCAAATTTAGAGGGGGGGGAAAAAAAAAAAGGAGTACAGCATGACACTAAAGTCATTCAGGCTTAACGGAGTTAAAATTCTGCAAATCAGGATGCTTGATTATTGAGACTCACATTCAGTTTTTCAGTGCTAATCCAGTTGTTTTCAGGAAACTGGACGTCAAACTTGATGTAAAGGTCTCCTTTCTCAAAGGGGTTTCTGTACTGAGGCATTCCTTCTCCCTTCACCATTCGAATGCAGCCTGCAACACGAAGACAAAAGGGTGAAAAGTCATACACATGCAATCAAAATCTCATGATACAATGACAAACTTATGATACATTATGGCCATGACTTCAGTATGAACTCTGACCTTTAGATTTACGCACTTTGTTACTTTGAGAAAGAAGATTTTAAATTTATTATGAACAAGTATCAGTATTGTCAATATGGATCTTTCTCCAGAGTATTGTGGGATGTTTTTTGTTTTTAGCAACTTTAAATCTATTGTCTCAAAATAAAGATTTGCTTCATTACCCGCTTAATAGTTGTTCACTTTAATGTTCACCAAAACAAAAAGGCAGAATCATCATGAAAAGAGATTAAATGAATTTGTGTAGTACAAACACATGTTTACCTGGCTCGATAATCTTGCCAGGTGGGTATTTGACAAGCAACTGACGTCCATCAAGGTGTGTGACAGTCATCTGGAAGCCACACAGAGCCTCCACCAGGCCGATACGTTGGACCATGTGGAGGTCACTTCCTTCACGGCGGAAGTCCTGATTCAAAATAAAAACCCAAATTTGTTGCTTACATTCATTATATTGTGTTTGTCGAATAAAATAGTGAAACATTCCCTAAACTGATATCTTCTGAGCCATGATTATAAAGTAAATACAGCTAAACAATCAATATTAGAGAAGCCAATTGTTGTTGTTTTTTACCTCATGTTCCTTCTCCTGCAGGACCAGGACTATATCTCCAGGCTCGACACCTGGTGCTTGGTCAGCTTCCCCGGAAAATGTGATCTTCTGTCCATGTCTCATGCCTTTGTCCACATGCACCTCCAGCAGCTTGGTCTCCTTACACACCTTATGACCCTCGCACTTTCTGCAGCGATCCTTCTCATTTATCACCTCGCCTGCACAAACACACACGCAGAGACTGAACAATGTCAAAGTGCTCCTGTGCACATTACTGTACATTATCTGTGCCTTTTAAAACTTAAGTAAGCATGTGGGTGTTTATGGACATATTACCCTCTCCATTGCAGTCTGTGCAAACTGACTGCATCTGTTGGACCATCCCAGGAGCCAGCTGTCTAATCATGATTCTCATACCTCGTCCTCTGCATGCCACACACTTCTGGACTGCTCCTGCCTTACCCCCCTGACTAAAACGGCAAGTGAGTAAAGCATCAGCATTGTTATGACAAAAACCTTACATATACTGAAATTGCTGTAATTACATACTATAATCATGGCTTTTATACTATAGAACAAGAGGATTTTTTTTAAATGGTTAAAATAAAACATTCAAAGCAAACTTACCCATTACATGCACCGCACAGCACATTTTTACTGAGCTGCAATTTGGTGGTTTTGCCATTGTAGAGGTCTTCAAGAGAAACTCTGGGAGACAAAAGAGTTATGGGGTGAGTGCAAGATTGCTTCATATTTAAAACACCCACCAAAGCACAATTACTGCGCCTAAGTAACATACATACTTCAGAGGGTGCACCATGTCATCTCCTCTCCGTTTGCCTCCATTACGGCCTCTGCCCTGTCCCCCCATGAACCCAAACAGTCCTCCGCCAAATATATGAGAGAAGATATCATCCATGCCAGGTCCTCCTCCTCCTCCTTCTCGTAGCCCCTGTTCTCCATAGCGATCATACAGCTCCTTCTTCTCTGGGTTTGTCAGTACCTCGTATGCAAAACTGATTTCTTTAAACTGGAAAAAGGGAAAAAAGAACACTTAGACAGTTTGACAGTAAACACAAAAAGACAAAACATCACAGTAAAATGGGCCAATTACTTTTCTTCTTTTTAAGTGCCTCTTACAACAAAGAAAGAAATTAGAACAAACTCTTGACTGTCTCTTGTGTCATGTTCTTGGAAATTTTTCTAAGAAAAGAAGTCACGGAGCAAAACAAAACAAAAACTGATGCACTTCTCTCTAGAGAAAGCCATTTCATGTTAGGTACTCTGATCTGTACCTTGTGTTAATCCTCAAAGAGTCAACCTGTACGATCATGACAAAACTTATTTTGTCATGATCGTACAAATCATACTAAGTTAAACATCATTTCTTGACTCCAGCTGTTTAGCAATTAAGTTGGCTGCTGCTGTTGTCAGTCCTCTTTCAAACCATATTGTTGCTGTTTAAACCATGACATGCTAGATGCATCATACCTTGTCTCCTGCATCAGGGTTCTTGTCAGGATGGTACTCTTTGGCCAATTTGCGGTAGGCCTGAAATAAAAAAAGAAATCCACAACGTGAACAAAGCTCTGGGTCTGAGTGGCCTGAGATTAGGTGCCAATTTTGTTAGAACATAGTTCTACTGGGATATGACAATGTATATTAACTGTCTTCTGTATCAGCCCTGCTTGTCAGTGCTGTACTTGTGGGCCTGCTGTCAAAAACATAAGGTCACCAGTGAGAGCATTGCTGTCTTTGACATCTCAAGACACTCAGTCATGATCCTCTGGCAAATCAATCTTTTTTTTTTAGGTTTTGAAAGCGAATCACATCAATTTATTTCGTAGGTTGTCTCGTATGTTAAGCCAGCGCCCTCAGTTTGAGAATTTTAATCTATCTTTGACTGCATTGTGTTTCAGTGGAGTTCGGAGTGAGGCTGATTTTTATCACAAAAAGATTATCAAACCTCCAACATGTGTCTGACTTATGGGCACTTAAAAACTTAGAAGAATTGATATCTGTGTGTACGTATTTGTCCATATGTTCGTGCAACGTTAATTCTGTCGTGTGAGTGAGTCGTGTGTCTTCTGTCAGATCAAGAAGCAATTAATTTATCAATTTATTTATCTAAGAATGATCTTAACACTGAATCACAATATCGCTGATCGCTAACAACCGGTATGTTAAATTTTTCCAAAGAAAAATTATGGGATGACTGGCGAGTATTTAACAAAAGTCCGCGACCAGATTAAATGTGTCGAGTAATTCAACTGCAGTACGTTAACATAACACAATCCTCCACGAATATGCAAGAAGTCGTGGATATCCAAAGTCATGTTAAGCAAGAGGCTACGGTTTTTTGGATTATTAAAAATGTATTTCCGTTTAACAACTGATGGTTTAGTGTACACAGCGAGGTGCCTCCTGGCTAACTGCGCTATGTAACTATATACAGTAGCTTCACTACTGATGAAATTTACAGTAGTAGGTAACCGCCACACAAATGTATCGATAAACAAGAGCTTGAGATAAATTTCCGACCAGGTTTAGTGTTAGTAAATGCGATACCACGGCCTTGAATATGTTATTTTTCTTGGTATTTTTAGCTAGGTTAGCTTGCTTTGCTAATGCTACTTGCGTCGTTACAGCTTGGCTTGGCGGAGGCTATTCGCTGGAATGTAGTTAACGTCTAGTAGCCGGTCGGCAAGCTATCACACTCGTGGTCACCAGTCAATTTCTCGATTTTCAAGCAGGTTAACCCCATCTTTCATATACACTAAGAAAAATTATGGCAATCATCGCCAGTATTTTGCCAACACAGAGGAATAGCTTACACTGGCTTTGAGAACGATTTGCCATCAAGCAACAAACAGTTGTGGCGGTTAGCCTAGCTTGGTGCTCACAGTGCAGGCTACATCAGCAGCTAGCATCTCCAGCTAGCATCAGCAGCTAGCATCAGCAGCTAGCGTTAAGCAGAATGTTGATGAACGCTAGCTGCGCTCTAGGCCATATTTCTCTTGTGACCTCTCTTCTTCCGATACTCCGGTGTTACTCTGAGAAATTCCCTTTGTGATCCAGCTGATATTTACCTTTTTTAGTTCATTTTCAGAGGCAGATGGTGAAACTCCGAGGATGTCGTACAGCTTAGTATCCACAACGTTGGCCATGATGCTAACCGGCTACACAGAGAGACCTTCTGCGGAGGTTCGGCTGAGAGAGGAGCCGACGCAAGATTCACCGGCTGGGACTGTCCAGGGTTGCCAGATACTACGACAGACACAAACACCCACTCGGAAACAGATGCCAAAATCAGCAACCCTGTTTTTCCAAAACAGTTACATTGTTTATGTGTTCAACGTAATGTTGAATTTATCGTGACTTTCCTTAAAATAGAACAACATTTTTACGTTCTACACAATATTTCAACTCGGCATGTTTTTATTATTTCGGGTATTTCTGCTGTGTTATAAATTACCCATAAGCATAGGGGGGTTTATATATGTGAGACTGAAATGGTTACCGATTTACTGTAATGCTTCCAAAGACATGCAAAAAAAACACACCTGCTTTTAAAGCATTTTTTAAAAAATGTCCATTAAGCCGGAAGAAAGTCCATGTTTGGACATAGTGCAGGGTTGTGATGGAGGGACAGCTAGGGACCGTCTTAAAGGAGGGCTACACTGCACATCAGATGTTCAAGTTCCACTGTTAGTGCAGTGAGCGACGGAACTTGGCTTTATTAAATATCTCCACATATTGAAGAATTCATTGAACGCTATTATTTTTCTGATGCACTGAAGTTAAGAAAAAATGTCATTGGCAGTTCTGAAATAGAGACTAAACGGTTTGATCCAATATTATATAAATATAACATTTACAGGCGGCACTCTGCTTTTTCTTACGAATACTGTTATTGCTGTATTTCATTTTATTTAAATAACATTTTTAATGCAAGACTTTTACTTTAAAAGGGGTATTTCTTCATTACGAAACTGCTAACCTTATCTTTAATTTCCCGAATAGTCCCTCCGTTTCTGACTTACAAACTGAGTAGCTAACCTGATCTCTGCTTTGGTTTTTGCCTTACAAGGATCATTATTATTACTGCAGTTAGCTGTATTTATCGTAGTGCTGCGGCAGAACATTCAGGTTCAAAAAGGATCTGCAGACCTGAAGTCAAACACAGTTGCAAAGTCCAGGTCAGTCGCAACAAGGCAACAAAGGCGGACCAGAGTCACAGCACTGTACACGCGGTGTTGTGAGTGACAGCGTTTTTTGACACATCCGTTATGATGCTGTTTAAATATCAAATTTGTTTGCCTGATTTTTTTCCATGAATTAATGAATGGATACATACGTAAATAAATTAACGTTGTCAATAATTTTACATCAACATTTGGATGATCCCTTGACTTTTGGGGAAAATTCGGAAAAAGAGAACAACAGTCCCTAAACCTTGTCGCACTGTGGGCGTCCATATAACCAGAGGCCAAAACTATTTATCCTTGTAATTGACACAAATGGTTTTATATTAATGAGGTATTCTATTGCCAATATTTTACCAGGGTATGAATATTAAAACTAGTAGAAACAGGTTTTGTCATTGAAATATGGCGATAACACTATCGTGCACTACCTGCCGTACCACCTTGCTCCTAACAACAATTCCTCAGGGTGACAGCAAATAAATATTGAGTTTTTCTCATGTTTACACAGTTGATGGACAGGCGAACTTTTGATTACGTTTTAGGTATCCGCCATTTTGATTTTCAAATCTGACAGATTTTTTGTTGCCTGCCTGCTGAAGTGCAATTTGGACAGTGTCAACACAGCCGCTCGACCACAGGGCCAAGCACCGTGTAACGACTATGTAAATGACATTGCAGCCGGGAAAGGGTCGGATCTTCACGCTAACATCGCAGTCATGAACAGCCAGCCATGGGCCTCTGGGTGACCTGACAGCCAAAGTCGCCGAGTCGCCGTTCAGCCTGCGCATGACGACGCACACGGTGATGGACAAAAGGTAACACTTGCTTGTCTTTGGGGATAAATAGCATGTAACCTGACGTAAACCCTGCACGAGCCGCCTCGCTGTCAAGTGGTCTGAAGACGATGAACGCGAGTCAGGTCTGATCTGGAGGACATCGTCCCACCGAGAGCCGCGCAGCCGGGGATAAACAACCGACCTGTGTTAGCGTTTGATCCCATGTAAACAACGTTTATCGCCGGTACCGTGTCGGGATAGTTTGGCAAGGTTAGCATCATAATTGAGTCATTGCTAGCGGGCTGGTTATGATCTGCATTCAAGCTCGGTGAAAGACACGGGACACGCAGCGAAAAGGCTTGAATAACGGGAGATAAGATAACTCAACGTGAAGTTCCGTTAACTGTGTCGATAAGCTGTTTAACATTAATGCACGTTGATAAGACTGTTATCCCGGTAACTGCATCTAATGTCCGCAAATAGCTAACAGTATCCGTCACTAGCTGACGCCAGAAGGGCCCGACTTAAAGCCGACCGTGGCTGCACGGTGTTTTTAAATTTAAAATCTATATTTGGCAAAGGGGAAAGGATGGATTCCCAAAGTTCGTAGTCCAAATCTCCAAAACACCTGTTTGTTTAGCTTCGACGTGTTTATCAAAGGTTCGGGTACACAAGGGCAACATACCCAGAGATGTTAATGTTATGCAATCAGTTCAAATGGTCCTCAAAAATGAGCAAATTGTGTTTGAGCCTTAGTTTACAATCCATATGTTCCCCGTGGGTCCTATATGGCCGCTGACTTTGCGGATTCCGAGATCATGTCCATTTTAGTGCGGGGATGTCACCGCAATTTAGACAAACATGCTGGATCAGCGTCACGTTCACCATGGCAATCAGTTATGTGATAATGGACTGAATCATAGGACAGTTTTATTATGATGGATTGATCTTTACTGCGCCTGTGGTCTGTTTTGATTCATGAGGATGTAAGATAAAGATTTCTCCCTTAAAGCCATTGGCCAGTGACAGCTCCTGCCTGCCTCGTACAGTGTTCAGCTGTCATCATCACCACACCTACTCTCAAGTTTGCACTTTGTAGTAACACATTTGTCAGCAAATACAAGACTCAGCCGTCCTCCCCCAACTCACTGGCCTACGCTTTTTTTTTTCTTTCTTGAAACATAAGTATTCATATAACACAAATCTACAAAGCCAGTTGTCCATCCGCAAGATATTTGTTTTGTTCATCATCATTCCTACTCTAGTCAGTGTTTGATGACGTAACTGTGTTTGTAAGGCCATTCTCACAGCAAGCTGGGTAATGGCAGTATCTAAATGTGCAGCTCTAACTCAGTTACAGTTGCATTGCTTCCTGCTCTCCGGATAGGATTGCAATCCTCATGCATGCGCTCATGATAACTCTTCTTCTGTTTTCACGCAGAGCAAATATCTCTTGAAACCGTTCTTTGTCACTCATTGTTGGTTTTTTTTATTGTCTTTTTTTTTTGTCATTGCCAGGTTAAAGCCAGTCTCTTCCTGGTCTGTGTGATTGGTGTTAGTATGAAGGAGCTGAATTTGTGTCTTCATTGCGTGAATTTACCGATGCTGGTTGATGTCCAGGCTGTGCAATGTCAATAAGGTAAATGGCTTTTTAGCCAGATCTTAGAACTGAGGATAACAGTCTTTTTCCAAATATACATACCAATATCGTATACTATCACTAATTGAATTGTTCAGCAGTAAAAATAGTGTACTTGCATGCTCCATTTTCATACTAATGAGCACTGGCCTGCTCTCTTTTGGTCAGCAGCTAAGTGTGTGTGCCTGTGAACTCAGCCATGTTTTGGAAGTTTGACTTACACACATCCTCTCACCTGGAGGCTCTGCTGGACAAAGAGGATGTCACTCTCATTGAGCTCATGGATGAGGAAGATGTGCTGCAGGAGTGCAAGGCCCAGAACAGGAGGTCTGTTTATTGTTAGCTTTAGCATGTCAGCAGCACATTAATATTATTACACATCTATTCGCAGTAATTCCTGTTGAAGCTAACTGGTATTTCTTTTCTTATCGCTGTGGATTCGTAGACTTCTCCTGTTCTTGTGCCAGGACCAGTGCATGCTGGAACTGGTCCGTATGATTACTACAGAGCCCCCTGCTGGTGTAGAGGAGGTCAAGCGTTTCAAGTAGGTGGTTGAGATGATGTTGGATTGTTGTAATTTGCATTGAAGATATAGAACTACTTCATTGCCTGTTAGATAATTAGTGACCCGATCCTGCTCCAGAAAGCATTGCTTCCTGGTTTACTTTACTGAAGTGTGCTAAGGTAGAAAATAAGAATTGATTTTCTTTCTACTAAGCGTTACTGCTAGGGTTTTTCTCTTCATGTATTACAGGTATCCTAATATAGCATGTGAGCTGCTGACATGTGATGTGGGAGTGATCAATGATAAGCTGGGTAATGAGGAGCCTCTGCTGGAAACTCTGTATGCCTTCCTGGAGCAGCCATCCCCACTTAACCCCCTCCTGGCATCTTTCTTCAGTAAGACAATTGGGAATCTCATCACACGGAAGACTGAGCAGGTAACACACACACACACACACACACACACACACTCACACGCACTCACACAGCTAAATCAAAGGGCATACTCAGAGAAGATGACAGCTATGTGTTTGTGTTGTTGGGATTTAATTCACAAAGTCTGAGGGGTGCTTACAGCAAGATAATGGAAACTGCTCACATTGGGAATTACTCTCAGCCAAGATGGCCGCAAGGTTTTATTTCTCTTGAAATGCCAACAGGCAGGTGTTCAGATGCACATAGTTCAGGTTTAACCCTGTTAGTTGTGCAGTCTGAGGATGTCAAGGTCAGCAAGCCTACATCTGCAAACCAGCATGTTGGTCCGGAGCAACGCATCTTGAACGGTGCTTCAAAAACTATGACATTTGGAATGGATTATTATGTTACAGAGTGGATGATTGCAAGGATCATGGCGACCCTGTGACCTTGACCATCACCTTATGTTCATGACAGTGTGTAATGTCCGCTCAGAGAGCTTTCTTAAAAGGGTCGTAGTTTGATGAAAATAAAAGTCCTAGTTTGATGTGGGGATGTAAAGTAGGATAATGGCATTTGTTTATTATGTAAATCTGTCTGACTGACTCAGGCAGGAATGCTCACAGACACAGTCACTAAGTGCAGTTTTATTCACATTTTGTCTCGTCTCATTCACCAACTTCCTTCCTCACTTGCTGACATATTGATGTTTCCTGTGTTTACTGGGTAGTTATAGCAACAGGCAAAAAAAATAAAGCACACTGTTACCTCAAATAAAATTGCTGATTTCCCTGGGTTTGAACATGGCTGGGAATATTTGGGATAATGTTTGTGCTTTCTCTGCAGCTCGTTGAATGTGACAGATTTATCAAAAGGTTATGCTGGTTTGCATGCTGCAAAATATGACTGGATCCTGGTATTTTTTGGCATTTGACATACTGTGCATTGGAACCATCTAAATCTTTTTTCTATTATTGTTAATTGTATGCTGGTGTGTGTATTGACATGTAGTCTTATTGTGACAGATTTAAATGGCTGAACCCTTTAGCCAAATTATAACTGCACACTGTGGAGGGTGTAGCTGAAACGTCTATGCTGTGCATAAAAACTGACAGAGGAGCATAAGAAGAGCGTTCTGAATGATTTTAAACTTGCGTGTGTAGATGTTCTGAAATATATACTTCTTTAAAATAGGGAAGGGAACAGATAATTTGCAGAATTTTAAATTGCACTGCTCAGATCACTTAAAAAGGACATTTAAAAAAAATCATGTTTCTCCAGAAATAATATCCCACTCAAACTAATCTTTTTCTGGCTAATAAACAAAGCCGATGTCAA
>JAQNCA010000028.1:12783698-12800774 GCA_029783725.1 Acanthurus tractus
ATTAAGTGTTTTATTCAGAATTTTTTCAAAAAATTTCAAGCATGACCATCAAGATATATACAACACTTTTTTGAATGTAGAAATTTGACAATCAATTTTAGGTAGCCCTTAGTTTTACTGTCAGTAGAGCATCGTATCCCGTGCATCAGTGTTCTGTGTACAGCTGATGATGATCCTTTTTTCCTGGGAGTGGGTGGGTGCATTTGTGCGAGGCTAAATGTTCATGCAAGCACAGGCTTTTGGTGAACTTTTCTGAATGAGATTAAGTGTAAAGATATGAACAAAGAACTGTTACAATATGGTGTGGTAGTTGTTTCATGATCATTTGTGATCATGTAGTTCCATATTTCACCACACAGAGGCATCAGAGCACCTCCGCACTGGAATCATTATGACTTGGAGATTATTTTATTGACTTAAATTGTATTATTAGATTTGCAATCTTAATTTTCCCTGACATAAAAGAGATAATATTAAAACAAGTCAATTAAAATCACAATATTTTAATAGCGATAAATTGTCCATAATTTAAGGAGACAAATCTAAAACCATCAACATGTAAGAAGAGATGTCAGTGTCAATAACAATACAAGCAACTTTAAGATCACTCTAAGTCAGTCACTAAGTCATAAAGTGTTTGCATAAGCAAAATATTTCTTCAGTGTAAATGCAAATCATAGCATTTCTCATTTGTCCCTGCACCTGAACGCCACTTCTCCCGACCCACTGCACCCACTGAACCCGACAGGGAAGAAATCTCCAGATTTTATTACAGCGACAGCCCCTTTTACCCGTGCAACATCGAGTCCACATCCAAATACTGGACTCTTCAGATTTAGCATCAGATATTTATCTGCCTTTAATTCCTCGTCTTAAAGCAAGAAGTTGCCCAGATTATACTTACAGATTGTGAGTGTGTCCAGATGTCGGATTTCCTCTCTGATTTCAGCCTGAGGTGTCCAGCAGGCTTGTCAGAGTTTAGACTAAATCTGAAACTCAGCCTTTCCATTGAGAGCCAAAGCATCTTTGCGTGCAGCGGGATCAGGAGGAGAGAGTATGAGTCTGGACGCGCGTACACACACACATGCACACACACACACACACACACAGGTCTTCTAAGGATAGATGGGAGATGTGTTAATGCACATGCTGGACTAAGTTGAGGCTCACAGTGTTGGAAACTGAGCTTAGAAGGTAATACTTCAAACTGCTGAGTCACAGACACACACACTCAGCCCTTTAATTAAGACCTGAAGCCACCTCCACATACAGAGCATTCTTTTAATCAGGTTCAGACTCTGAGCTCCTCATCTGTGTCCTCCGCCACAAAAAAAGAATAGTCGTTGTTATTGGAGGGAAAACGAGGAGAGCATGATCGCTGCGACCAACCTCAGACCACCTCTCTGCATCTTTTCCTTCATTTCTTTGTATGTTTCTAAATGACAGCGGCAGTCAGGCCGACTGACCTGAAGCCAGTTGCACAACTATTATACATTAATTTCTGTGCACAGACACACTTCTGATATGTGGGACATGAGATCTTGCTCCACCTACACCAGTGGTCTGGTTAAAGCTGTGTTTCCTGAACCTTTTTCGCCATGTGACCCCCCATAAATGAAGCAGAGTCAATGCACAGCACTTTGTCATAGCTTACATTTTTTCATGAGCTGTAAGCACTTTGAGCAAAGACGGATTTCGCCTTCTGAGACTGTGTAGAATATTTAAAGGCCCCAAGAGGTGAAACTACCCCAGTATTTCACAGGAAACATGCAAAGACATGACCTTAAAAACTGACATGTTTTTCGTCTCTTTGTCTGACCTGTTAGTCATGTTATGATCGCTCTGATAAACTAGTTACTGCATAAGGGATTTTTAGCCTAAAGTTGGGGTTAACATCTCAAAAAACCACTGGACCACCACATCACTGCATATGCTATCGCTGCAACCAGTTAACTCGAATGGAGCAAGCTGCTCAAACACAGTGAATACGGCACAAGAAGGTCTTCTGGTTTCGGATCCACATGAGTCACATAAGCAGCCAGTAGTGATCCCAATCTTTTTTAATTTTCTTTTATTGAAATTGAATCTTGGGCTGGACTGTAAAGATAAATGTCAGATTTTGCAGTTAAATTTGCAAAAAAGAAAAAAAAAAGCTGTTCTGCACAAGAGACAAAGCTTTTAAAAGGTGCAAGCTGGCAGGAGTCGAGACTCACAAAGCTTTAACTCTATATGCATTTTTAAATTTTTCCATTAAGCAATAAACAAGAGACAGAAGCTGCAATAATGCCCTTCTTTCATCTCTTATCAGCAGAGTTTTACTGTCAGCTAATCATTTATGGATTATATCATTTATGGGGTCTCACTGACACCTGCTGCCTCTCATTTAAAACATATGGCTTGATAACACTGCTACTCTTATCATGGCTTAAACCTGAAGTCCAGTTTAAGTCGGGATGATTTTTGTGTTTTTGTTTATCACTTCTTAAACTGTCCTTACAGCACATGCATGATGTAACCTGCACAGCCTCAGGTATGAATCGACTTCTCACTTTGACAATTTAATGAAAAAATAAAAAACATCCCAAAAAAATCTATGAAAACAGTTTTTGATCACTTAAAGTGCTGTTATTTTTTAAAAACAATCTGAGATGGTATAAAGAATTGTTTCACCACGTTTATTTCAAAACTCTCATTGGTCCTCTCATCTGACTTTCTCGGCTCGTCTCCACATGATTTATGAAATAAATTACATAACTGTAAATGAAATATGATGAGTGTGCACTTATGAATACATGGACTTTCATATGACCTATGATGTCTCTCAGCAGTTGACTTCTAAGTGGGTCAAGCTCACACTGGCTATATATATATAGGCCTAAGTTCACTGTGTAAAAAGAAACTAAATCCAATAATAATAAAATGCATCGGGACGCCTACAAGGTCATGACCTCACATTAAAACAAAACCACCCAAAATATCAAATATGGCAATTGTGATTTACCTCTGTAACAGAGATTATATGTGAAGCCTGGAGCTCTTGAGGTTTAATTAGGTTGTGAGGTTTATTAGAGGTTAGGTAGTTGAGAAGGACAGACAATAAGCCCTCTTCCTCCTCCCTCTTCCTCCTCCCTCAATCAGGCTTTATAAACTGGAGAGCTCAGGACTCCAGTTGCTCCCGATGTGAGCCTCAATGAGTTACTGAGGTTACACGTCTTATTTTCAGCGGATTTTTCTAATTAAAAGCGAGAAGGCCAGACGGCGGATACAGCGGGAAAGACCGATGATGCTGTCAAGGACCCTCATCTGCGCGGGACAATTCAGTTCTTAGAAATACATTTAAATTTGTCAGCCGCGAAAGACTCTTAACCTTTTAAGTTTTTGTAATATATATACATCCATAGCCTATAGAGTATTCTGGTTGCCTGAGATCCGGCTCCCCCTCTGGCAGCGCGTCACCACTGCGCCGCCATGTGTGCGCTGCTGCCGGCGTGGTTGTGCCTGCTGCTCGCCCTCCTGCCTCTGGAGATCCAGTCCCGGGCTTTGACTCTGCAGAGCCTCACCCACAGACACAGGTACCACTGTCTGAGACACTGAAGTGTGAATGATGCGCAAGTTTACAATGTTTGACTTTTGGAGCAAAACTTTGCCCAAAATGTTCCTTTGTTTGTCTTGTTGTGAAGTTGTTTCTGTTGATCGCTTCTGCGTCATTACTACGTTCGAGGTCCATTCAAGTGAGATTTAAATAAAGTGACATGCTTTAGTCAGTAGGCTATTTTTACAGATGGATTACGACTGTATCACATTTTATATAAAGAAAAAAGTCAGAAAAGAACAAAGATGTTATACTTTAACCCTTTAAGGACTGATTAATCAACATAACCCAACAGTAAGTGACAGCAACTTTATCATACTGTTAATAGCACTTTATTCTCATTTATATCCATACATTATGCCTTGTATTCGCTACATTATTTTTAGTAATAACCTGTAGAGATTTGTTCAAGGTTTAAACAATGGAGGTCCATTTAATTTTCTTTAAATATAATTTTGCACCAAATCTTTCGTCTACTTTTTCTATGTGCTCCATGCAAAAACCTCAAAATAAATCACTCTTTTGATAACTGATTGTTTGTTTTGTTATTTAAGCAAAACCAAAACACACTCTCTAGTTCCAGCTTCTACAATCGGGTAGATCGCAAATTTTCTTTTTTTTTATTCCTGTAAAATAAATATCTGGTAACTTTGGTGGAATGAAACAACTTGTTGATGTCTCTCTGGACCTTGGAAGCTATGGTCATTTTTGGCTAGTTTTTTTTGGTTTAAACTATTAATCAATCACTCAGGTTCATCAGCAATGAATCTCATCATTGGTTGTAGCCCTTACAGTGGTGAAGGGCAGCAGTAAATGTCTGCCTTGCCCTCTGACAGTCACTGATGTGAGAAAAGGGTCCAGCAGCTAAATGAGGTCATTCCTCCAGGAGGTGAGACAGAGGTGAGCTTGATTTAGTGGGATTTGGGACAAGGATGCATGAACATACTGAGGGGCAGAGCAGCAAATAAGCTCAGTGAGTGAGGTTGTCTACGTCCACAGACAGCAGTTTAGGTTGTGCGGGCTGTGGACGTAGCGGCGTCTTGTGACAGAGCGCTGCAGGCAATCATCACACTTTCAATAACTGTCACATGCATCCCACGCATCAGTTTCGTCTCCAGTGGCCTCTGTGGTCCGCATCAGGATTTTACTGTACTACTCCATGCTTTGTGTGTGTTTGTGTGTGCGTGAGAAAGGTCTTTGACTCTTATATAACAGGGAGTTCTCTGTAGTTAATAGTTTTTAAAGCTCTTTAATCCCATTTTACTCCGAGAACAATAACAAGCATTTACTGTATTATTAATATGTCTCCGCATAAAAGTAATACAACATTATTTTTGTCAGCTTTTAGTTTTGCATTGTGTTTTTTTTCTCAAGACTAATGATAGGTATTAAGTTGTATTATTTTTTTTACCAAAGAAAAAAGAGCTCTATAAAGTTTAAGTAGGTTGGGGCACATAGGCGTTAACAAAAGGGTAAGACACCGAGGGGGGAGAGGTGCCGTTGAATCTCAGTTTGATTTAACATCAGTGATTGTAACACATCACTGTTGGGCGCACTTAACTAAAAATGTCCTACTAAATAAAAGAAAAGAAGAGAGAGGAAAAATAAGAAGTATCCTCATGTAATTTAGAGAAGACAAAGAGAAGGAGAGAAAAATAATGAATGGACACATTAACAATAAACTGTAAGTGAAACAGTGGGAATCTGATAGGGACAAAAAGTTTGCTTTGCGCAAAGTAGACTTGAGAAGTTACAACAGGAAAATGTGTGTGTGTGTGTGTGTGAGAGAGAGAGAGAGAGAGAGCTGTTCCTCTTTGAAGGGCCCCATGCTGTGCTCTAACTTGGGAGGAATGTTGGAGAAGCTCCTTTAGCACTCAGACTCTTCGTTCACAACCTGGACTACCAAGCAACACACACACATACACACACACATAAGAGACAGAGAGTGTGAGAGAGGGGTCTGAGCACAGAGGCGTACTACGTGTGAGTTTTCACCTCATCCCGTGCTGCTGTCATGCAGCATTCCTCGAAACCTCATCCTCAAACCTTTAGGAAGATTTTTCAGCCATGATAACAGCGTGACTCTGTCCATGTCATTGGTGGTCGTGTGGTGCAACAATATTTCAGCCATTTTTTGACAAATTCATGGTCCCCAAAGGGGAAACTTAACTTATGATCCTCTGACTTTTCTTAGTGCCCCCCAGCAGATCTCCGCTTTCAGTGAAATAGTGAAGCGGGGCTTCGACTGAATGAATTGGCACAAAAATGGCACTGACAATAGAGATTCCCGCATGAATCTTACAAACCACCTGACCAGCCATTTAGCACCACCAAGAGGTTGATTTTTTGCACTGTGGAAATATTTTAACAAATGTTGCATGACCGTTGTGAAATGCAGTAGATATTCAAGTCTCCAAAGGACAAATTAAACAGTTTTGGTGACCTTGTGACTTTTTATCTCAGTGCAGCACTCAGTATAGGAGCCAAAATGAGCTTTTTGTTTGTATTAATACTTTCTTATTTATTTGTCATTAGTGAGAGTGTGTGTGTGAATGTGTGGAGCGATCCAGTATGGCCATAGGTGGGTCTTACCTCATCTGGTGGACACCAGGGCATATTACCCAGCAGCCACAGCATCCGAGGGTGGCTGAGGAAGGCAACAGTTTTTTGACCATGTGGCCATATCTACAGACTTTTACGAGTTTAACTTTGTTGTTTTTTGCTACCTAAGTTATCTGTAAAACTAAAGGGACTGACTGCAACAGTTTTCATCTCCTAATCTTTTCATTTGCACGTGTCAACACTTGGGTCCAACTCAGCCACCAGTGGAAAACAAGAACAGAACCAAAGGTCAACTGGAATTGCTATTGCACTTAGTTATTTTTTTGTTATCTATCAATTTATTTCATTTTATTTCAATGCTTTGGTTAAGGCCAGATACTTGCAAAACAAATGAAATCCTCATTAGCTTCAGCTGTATATTTATACTTCTAAAAACTAGCGATGTAAGCATCCTATCTGCTAAAAATGACCGTATTAGCATTGCCGGCGTGTACAGCTTTGCTTATTACTAGTTGTGTTATTTAATTGATGTTTTTCTGACAGACACACACTTGATCTAGTTCAAAGCTGTATGCTAGTGCAGAGATTTCTACCTGTAGTGGTTGTGTTACACTGGCAAGCTGTTCAGTGGCCTACATTTCTTTGTATTAGAAGGCACCTCTGCGCCAAGTGCCTTTCCCTTCAGAGACCACTGTCTTTGAACCTCACCACAGGTGGTCTTCTAACCGTGCATGCGTATGTGCATGTGTGTATTTTTGCATGTTGGAGAAAGACAAAGACTTTGAAAAAGTGCTTGTGAGCACGCACATGTAAAGCTTCCACTGCAGGTTAGTGTTTGCATTAAATCGTTAATGTTTTTGCTCTGCTAATTCTTGTTTGTTGTCAGGCAGTCACATGTCACTTGTATAAATGTGCCCGCTAATACCCAAACAACTAACAAACATTGCGTCTGAGTGTGTGTTTGTATGTGTGGATGACTTTTGTTCAGAACTGCTACAATACAGCATCCATTCAACACAATTCAGAACGAACAGATTCGGCCAATCTTACAAGCTTCAAGTCACTGGTATAGCACACAATAGTGAGTTGGTCAGGCAGTGGTTGAGTGAATGAATATGTGAATGTGTGTGTGTGTGAATGTGTGTGTGTGTGTGTGTGTGTGTGTGTGTTGGCAGTGAGCGCAAGGTGTCCGGCCAGGAAAGTGATCAGAATACCAGTAAGGATTACTTACAGGATAAAGATCATATGGTATTCTGGCCCACTTTTCACACCAAACAAACACAAACATTATCAGGCTCCATCTGTCGCTCTCCCATTATTCTTTGTTTCTCACCGAAGAAACAGTCAGCACTTGTGAGAGAGGAAGTGTGTGTGCAGTTGTGCACCATGTGGTCGGTAGGTGGCAGGTCCTGGCAAAACTGGCATCAGTAAACACAGCGAGGTATTATACTTGTTTTGATTAGCGGATCTGACTGGGTTTCTATGGTTTTCATCAAATCAGGCTTTATGAGACCTTTTTTAATTTATTTCACTTTATAAAATTTAGATTAATGACTCTTTAATGATCATACTGTGGAATGTAAAAGTAGAATGCAAACAAACAGGGATGATGTGGCTCTAGAGTTATTTATTACACATATTTTAGTACCTAACCTACTATTCCATACATTTCAGTGCAACCTGAATTAGCTGCATAAAACAGATAAATCAATCCAAAATTAAACTTCATCGAAGTGTTTAGTGACATTGCTTTAAAACTCTTAAACAACCCACAATAATTAAGAGCTGTTCTGTGTCTCCTGCTGCTTTTTGTATGAAGTATTGCATAATTTCTGACCGGTCACATGGTCAAACAGGACGATTTCTCTCTCGCTTCTTAAGTCTTGACCGTCTGAGAAAGTGTTTGGATGAATGAAAAAGAAAAAAGAGTATTGTGTTGATGTGAGAAAAAAAAAGTAAGGCCAGACAGCAGGGAGGTGAGAAAGGAAAGTGCTTAAAACACACTCAAGAGGAGGAGTGGTGCTGTAGGAGCCTCTTGACCACCATCGCCGTGCTCTGTGGTTGTTACTGTTTTGCTCTCTTCCTCTGCCCCCCCCCCCTCCTGTGGCAGGAGCCCAGTAAGCCCCGGCGCTGTTGTTGATTAACTGGAAATATTATTTTTTTTAACAGTGTTGATGATGAAGCAGATGTCAGTGTCAGTTGGTTGTTGACTCGTGCGGTTTGAACCACTTCGGTCCGGCTAGGTGCAAGAATGAGAGCAATCTTTAGGGGTCGCTAGTAAGCACTTTAGACTGTTAGTCTAAAATTTTAATTATTGACTAAAATGCGCAGTTGATCACTCTGTTGCTGTGTTGTAGGTCCACGTGAAGATGAGTAAGCAGCAGCACAAAGAGCACATGCTTTTTTTTCTGTTTTGGACAAAATTCAGCAGCAATTCAAGAGCTGCAGTAATGCATGCCAGTGACTACCACCAACCATGTGGAGATTCATGTTTTTCCAAGACTTAAAACCAGTGTCCGCCTGTCCACCAAAAGGGATCTTTTGATGCCAACCATGATGAGCACTGATGAGGGAGAATCAAGGTTTGATTCTAAATGAAAGAGTTTCAGAAGAGTCTGGACATTGACAAAAGGTAGCAGGATCTTCTTGTCACTCCAGAAGCTGCTACTGGAAAATAAAAGTACAGGAGCCTTTTGAGAACCTGTTAGTGAAAAGTAGCGACAAAGACTGAAGGGAGAGGAAACAGGTTAACATAGCTGCTCAAAGGGAATGAATACATTATTACTGTGAATTTAACATGAACAAGGGCTGACTGATTAGTTGGTGGCCCAAGAGGAAGGGGAGATCTATATTCTCATTGCATAAACATACATTTTAAGTCTTTAAGTGATTGAAAAAAAGAATAGAATTATTTCAGCTTAATATGACAAACTTACTGCTTACTGGCCTTAATTTTGCTTCCTGCTATGTGATGTTATCATGTACAATCAAATCAGTTTTGCTTTATTCACACATGATCAGATTTACAAAAAATGTTTCAGCTATTTTGAGGTGCTTTAAATATTCCGATGAGGTGACTTGATATAATATTTAACACACACGCACGCACGCATACATGCACACAGACTATTGGGTTCAGAGACACTTCAGCTGGTTAAACCAGCTACAGCAGCAGACTCCTGCCTGTTAATCACCCTTTGTTTATCTCTCCTTCTATCTTTCCTTCTCACTTTCCCCCTTAATCCACTCTCCCTGTTTTTTTTCCTGGAGAAAAAGAAGATACCCCAGCTTAAGTATAGTGGACATTCCTGCATTACAAGCCTGACTTCTTGTGAGGCATTTCATCTTGTAGTAGTGATTCAGTTTCACAGTGAAACCAAAGCGGGAACATGTGCATGACTGCACAGCATCATATGTGAGCAGGCTGTGTGCTGCATTGCTTTGCATAGCATATAAACGTTTCTCTCTCTACTTCTCTGTTTCTCTTTATCTCAGGTCAGGTTTACCCAGAACATCGAAGCACCTAAAGTCCTCTCACACCACCTCCATGCCCACTGCGTCAGACCTCCCTGTCACTAACAACAACCGCGTCACCCAGGGAGACAGACGTCTCATCTGGAAGACCCTGCTGCACAAAGATCCCCCACAGAGGCTGGCTGACCCCTCGCTTGACCAAAGCGACAGTGTTCTGTGGGAACCGCCGGTCCTGCAACGTGGGTCGCGGGGTCGTCGTCATGCCAACAGCGGCGGCGGGAGGGGCCACGGACATCTGATGAGGGTGGGGTGTGTCCTGGGCACCTGTCAGGTCCAGAACCTCAGCCACCGTCTCTATCAGCTGATTGGACAGAGCGGGCGAGAAGACTCCTCCCCCATCAATCCACGCAGTCCTCACAGCTTCGGCTAACACCGCCTCTGGAATCTATCGAGATAACTTTATCGACAAACGCAGGCAATTTACCCAGGTCCTGTTGCATCAGTGGCACACATAGGGCCATATATAAGCCTTTAATGTCAGTCCTAGAAATGATGTTTATATGGTACTAAATTGTTTACCAAGTTGTATTGGGATGAAAAATGTAATCACCGGCTGGACAAAGTTCAGAGGCAACGTTCTTTTGAGTGAATGAAGTGCTACATATTGTTGGTCTTTGATCATCTGGTCTCAGCTGCTTGGTGGTAAAAGGGTAATTATGGTTTATAACTTGGATCTTATTTTCGTTGTTTTAACTATCTTTCTTATTGGTTATAACATTGTGCTCATTAAATAAATTGCTAAGTTCTTGGAGTTTGGTGATGTTGCTAAATAGATGACAGATGGTGCATAAAACAAGCAATCAAACAGATGTTAAACAAAGCCCCAGGTTAGCCATTCAAGAGAGAAATCAACAGAAATCAACTACTTAAATGTCCTTTTTGAAAATCCATCAGAGAAAACTTGCAAGGCAGGGGTCACATGACAGATGGAGACAATCAAAGGCATCAGTAGGCAACTTTTTGTCAGCCTTGCAAGCTTATCAACAGGTCATCAAGAAGGTAGTAGAAGGTAGTGGTGATAAAGCATAACATGTCCCGAAAAAACCTTTCTGTTAATCAACCTGCTGTTTTTCTTTATTCTTTTACCTCCATTTAGTTGAATCTTTTAAAGCTGTCGGGCCCAGATTTTCACTGTTTTATTTCAGGCAGCTGTTTTAAATAAAAAAAGTTCTGAAAAGCGACTGTACACCACCTGCAGAGAATGAAACAGGACACAGACACAGTTGCTAGCTGGCAAACATCTAGCGGCCCAAATGTGTCCGTTGTTTTTTTGGTAGAGAAGTCAGTCTGGTATAAGAAAACATTGTATAATCTGGAGGCAAACATGCAGGTAGATCAGCGGAAGCAATAGCTCAGCTAGCCCTGAAGAACATGTGACCCTTGTTTTGCATGTTGGATTATTACAGGGCGATTTCTTAGTTCAACTCCATCATTAACTTTTCTGCTGTGTCAATATTCTCTAAATAGAGTGGTTTAGATAAAAGTGGCTTAACATTTGACTGAGTGGAAACGAAGCATTTTTGTCCCATCAGGCTCTGATGTAGACATTGTACCATGTTCCCTGATCTAAGCAGTTATCCCAATAGGTACAGTGCTATAACAAGCCATGGATATGATGGTCAACACTTTAAAAATAAGTTATAATAAACTAGATATTCATCTTTGATAACATTATAGACTGTAGAGTTTACTTTAAGACGACAGCATCATTGCCCATTACTGTTCAGTGCAGTGAAACTAGAGTACTGTGTGTTTTGGCATTCCTACAGCCACACAGCTTGGACACCATGTATGGTTTCCCGGGGCACCGTGGACCAGCGAAGCCACTGTAAAACTGTCCTACCTAACTGTCTGCTATCGTCATCAGTGGTGATCCTGCTGATCTGAACTTCCCTGAGCTCAGAGTTAATCCACCTTGTCATTCAAAAGCACCTTCAGTTCTCTCCGAGAACAAGTAGCTTTACATCACTGTGGACGGAAACCAAGAATAACCTCCAATCAAACCCAGTTAACCCTTCACCCAAAACCCTACAGTACGCACAATTAGCCAAAATAACCACTAACCCTAATCCATGGACTGTCTGCATGCTTCTTAACAGGTAACTTGTCTCTAAACAAATGAACTGGAGAGAACAAATGTACTGTGACAAGCTTTTTAGCTGCGAAATCTAAATCTGTGATGCAGTTTTAAAAAAGTTTTTGAGCCTTAACTGGTATAATCATTTGTCTGGCCTTATAATGTTTTTGCCTTTAACCAATTCAAATAAGCAGCATTGCAAATGTGGACTATTAAAGTGTTATTTGAGGCTTTATGGTCTTCTGCTTTTCTGTGTGTTCAGCTTCTTCATCCTCAGTTTCTGTAGTTGTTCTTACAGGTCAAATGTCTATAGGAATGCATGGAAGCACTTTATTGTTCTTTATACTCAGTGTGACTTGAATTTTAAAAATATGTTATATGTTACTTAAATTAATGAGAGTTCTGTTGTAAGTGTCCCATTAAACTAAATCTTCATGTTAATGTGAAGGTTCCTCTCAAGTGTCCTTCTGTAAAAGCATCAGTGTTGCTTTTATCTAACACTTTGTTTTTACAACAGCGGCGTTATGTAATAAAAGTCCAGTCAAACCTCCGTGTGTGTGTTTTTTCCGTCTTACAGCAGTTTGAGGTCCAAGTGTGGCCCTTTGTAATATCAATGTCCACTTAGATAATGATAGGAAATATGTCACCTCACACCATGTTAGTGATAATGATCATTGATATGGATTTCTAGGAAATCCACTGTATTTCTCACCCATGTTCTACATTAGCCCAGAGCAGACAAACCAAACACAGGCTCTAAAGAGGGTCTTTTTAAATTTTCAGTGCTTTCAACAGCTTCACAGCCACCGTGGGGTCTCCTGCATGCTCAGCAGGGGAGGGTGAACAGAATTCAGCTGGTTGCTGTCTGCAACTTCACCACTAGATGGCTCTAAATTCTACAAACCTTTAGGGGATTCATGACAATTTTGTGACTACAGTATGTCTGATATTCATACCAAAATAGGCTATGTAGTATGGTTTTTGGGGAGGGGGTTATAACCAAGCTTATTGATTTAAACTCCAACATTCAGCACCCCTGCTCGCCCAAATGGAACCATCCTTTGTTTTGACTGTGTCATTGACAGTCATAGTGAACTATTCGGTATCACCTGTACAGACTTCAGTGTGTTAAATACAGAATGTTCCTCTATTAGTTAAATATATGGTGTTTTGCAGCCAGTAATTTGGGTTTTAGGGATGGCTCTAAGGAGGCCAATCAGATTTCAAGGCTGAGGTTAACTTCATGAACACACCCCTGAGTTGAAAAAAAGTGACACTAATAGAAAATCTGGGGGCTTTTCTGATTATCTGTCTGGTGTTTGAGTAAATGGCAAAGTAACATTTAAAAAAACCAGCTAAATGACGTTCAACGTTCGACCTAGATAGATACTTTTTGTCGCGTGTACGTGTGTATATGACCTCTCACTGACCTCTCAGTCAGGCTGGCTCAGAGCCAGGTTGTCTGCTAAAAGCAAAATGCACTCAGGGGCAACCTACAGATTATTACATTGCATTAAAGCCATATGTTTTATGAAAATGTGAAGAATTTCCTCTCATTCACAAGTTCAGTCCAAAGTGTGTGAATGGGACAGCTTACCAGGTGACCAGCTGTGACCATATCTCTGGGCACCAACTGAAAGAAATCAATGAATTAGGAGTACCGGGTCATTTTCTGGAGCTTATTTGATCAATTAGGCAAACTTTACCTCCAGTTCAATGAACAGAACTTTGTTTTTCTTATTTAAGATTAACCAGGGGAAGTCTTTGTGTTTGTGTTTGATCCAACTTGCATCCGATATTGGGGAATTACCTGCTAGAGCCTGTTCTTTGTGTTACATAAGGGGGTCAGTACCCAGAAATTAAAAATAAACAACTAAAGCTCATTTGGTTTTGTTTCATTTATGTGTGATTTTATTTTATGTGCCTGCTGTGCAAAGGTTTTGACAAAATATAATGCTTTAGGAAAGATGTGTTTTTGTAGGCCAAGACAAAGTAATTTCCACGCTCTACATAAAAAACACTGTACTGATGTAAAGTACATGATACTTACTAAACCTCTATACATGAAATGTGATGCAATTGTTACTAAAATGTTACATAAAGCACTTTTTAAAAAATAAAAGAAAAACAAAAATATGGAAAAAAGAACTACTGAGTCATTCTACATCAGTCAAAACAGGCAACCTGCTGATTATTGAAAAACTCTGGAAAAACTCTGTAGCACGCATGCACACACACACACACACACACACACAAATCCACATACACATACTCAAGGCCAAGGTTCAACACAGGGTACCCCATTAGATGAGGTTTGGTTAAAGTGTTACTGGACATTGGTGTACACTTTATGTCGGCCTTCACTGAGGTCAGAGCATTACACTTTAAACCGTCAGGATATAAATAAGCAGACGTGTTCAAACAGCTTCAGAGGCCCGATACACGACAACACAGACTCCATCCATCCGCCATGAGGGTTATCAACATTGTACGTGTGGCCTCATGCTCTCCATGTTATCATTTCTGCTTTACTTTCTTGACATTTTGTGTCCTTTTTTCTTGGAGGAAATTTTTTACATTTTTTTTGCAAAACTTGAATTTTTTTTTTTTTGTGTCTTGTTTCAAATGCAGGGTCCAGACCCATCTCTGGCATATCGGCCAAATTTAGAGAAGAATGAAACCAAAGAGCAGGAGGACTACAGAAACTTTGAGGTAAGCTAGAAACCTCCACAACAGTCCATAATTTATAGCTTAGATGTGTTTTTTTTCATAATGCAATTGTGAACTTGGGCTGAGGGAAATTGGTAAAATGTGTTTGATCTCTTAGCTGGAGCCTCTGACTGAGAGCAACTTTACTGTTTATTATCTGCAATTGAATGCAGCATCCAAATAAGAATCTCTGAAACCCCCTGAGGAAGTGCATGTTATTGCTTACTGTTTCCTCTCATTTGAATCTGAATTTGTCATAAAACATGGAAACATCAAGTGTGTATTTAGACAACTTATAGACTATTTTACCCTTTAAGAGGATGTGGTGTTGTTTTAGTGGGGAGGAAGCTCCAGTTTTTAACTAAAAACATTGTAAGGGTGGGATGATTATCTGAAGGTCAGTTTAAATGCTTCCAAAATAAGAGACATGTGATGTGATGAAGCACCCAAGATGTGTCATGACTTTAAAGCATAGAGGTCATGGATGAAAAACATTACCGCTAAATAAGAATTCATGTGGCGGTACAATTGATAGTGAAAGGTGTAAACCTGTTGTTGTGTAATGTGTGTGTGTGTGCTTCAGAGTGGAAGTCTAATTGACCGTGTGTTCAACACGTACAAGCTGATGCACACCAACCAGACACTGGACTTCGTAAAACAAAAGGTGAGCAAATCAGGAGGATGTGAACAGAAATTCAGCAAGGTGTCTCTAAAAGCCTCTTTACTGGGATAAAAAACACATTTTTAAATTAAATGCAATGATGAATCCAAATGTATCTGTGTCAGCTGTCAGTGATGCTGTTTTACTTTTTTTTGTGTCCATATCTTGTTGGTCTTATGTTTGCTTCCTATTTTATGATTTTCTGTTTTGAACTTGGTGCCTGAGTACTCCCATCAGACTGAGCAAACAAATGGAACTCAGTCTTCTGAATTGTGACATAAAGCAAACAGACATCTGAACCAAATGATGTTTAACTGGCCTCATTTTTACCACAAAACAAAAAGTTACTCGGAGACACGTTCAGTGTGTGAGCCAGCTGTGCTCGCCTGTTCAGAGCTTGTTCAAAACCGCTGAACAATGCTGATGTTAAAAAGAGAGGCAGCTCTTTTAGTTTAATTTGGCTGTTGTGGCTGGTGAATAGTGCCAGTGCTGTTTCTCTTTACTGGATGCATTTAGTTACTTGTGTAAAGCAAAGAGCTTTCCAAAAAACATGAGCTGATTTTCAAATGATTAATTTTATCCCTTAAAAAAAACCGAAACCTCCCTGCTGAAGCTGCGACTCTTGCCTTCCTGCAGCACGCCGAGTGGACGGGCTGCGGCCACTCTCAGATGGGGATGATGGACGCCATCATGTCTCTGGATAAGCTGGTGGATGAGTCCGATCCTGATGTGGACTTCCCGAACTCCTTCCACGCCTTCCAGACTGCTGAGGGCATCCGCAAAGCTCACCCAGACAAAGGTGCTGTAACATGGAGAGGAGAAAAACACACACACACACACACACAGACTGAGTACAAGCTAAACATCTGTATTCACTGGCCCTCAGACTGGTTCCAGCTGGTGGGTCTCATCCATGACGTTGGGAAGATGATGGCTCTCTGGGATGAACCCCAGGTGGGACACAAGTATATGAGATTCATTTTCTACCTTAATGTCACAACTTTGGCTTTTCTATGAACCTGCTTTGATCCTTTTTATCTCTTTATGGTAATTAACATTCTTAATATAAGTATTCATGTGATATTTATGGAGAGATCCATGTAATTCCGACACTTGTCCACGTGTGCGCTCTGCAGTGGGCTGTGGTGGGCGACACCTTCCCAGTGGGCTGCAAGTTCCAAAACTCCATCGTGTTCAGAGACAGCACCTTCCTGGACAATCCTGATGACAAAAACCCTCGCTACAAGTTGGTATTTCTTTGTGTCACATTGCCAAAGTCACAGACTGGCGGGCTGGTCACTGGTCAAAATGCAGAGTCAGGACATTTTGCCAGCCAGTCCCCTCTGCAATCTAAGCTATAATCCCATGTTTACAGATTCACACAGAAACACAGCATGTGTTACTGAAGGTCCAGTGTTTAGGCTTTAGCGGCATCCTGTGGCCTGTTACAGTGTGATTTTCATCTGCTTTTAGTACCGAACACGGGATTTATGAACCAAACTGTGGGCTTGACAATGTCCTCATGTCCTGGGGCCATGATGGTAAGAAACATTCAGCCACACCACACACACACAAGCACTGTTATAACACAACACAGAAACAGATTTCCATTAGAGTCCTGGTTTTACCTACAACGCTGTACCTGAACACTGTCGTCCTCAGAGTATCTCTACAGAGTTATGAAGTTCAACAACTGCTCCATCCCAGAGGAGGTGAGGCAATTCTTTTATTAAATAATTATGTTTTGAGTATTGAAACTTCAGTTGACTCACAAATCAGCATGAAAATGTGTATAAGCATTTTTACTGCTTGACCAGTTGTTGATATCATATCGCAGTGAGGTTTTGATTTTTTTCCTTTTCTCACCAGTTTACTCTTCTTTTGTCCCTCTTTAGGGGTTGTACATGATCCGCTTCCATTCGTTCTACCCCTGGCACTCCC
>JAQNCA010000028.1:12805522-12818764 GCA_029783725.1 Acanthurus tractus
AAGGTCACGCGATCGTGCTCTCTGACTCCTCTGGACCCTCTGATGAAGGTCAGCGGAGCAACAAGAATGCAGAGGAACCCCGTCTCCAGGAGCAGGTTGTCCCTGAACAGTTAAGAAATAGAAAGAGGAGAAAGAAACTATAAAATGCAAGAAAAGAGGGGCAAATTAGACAGAACCAGGGCTGTTACAGTGTTGTTGCACAGCAGCACAGTCTAAAACAACCAAGAATTTAGAAAATGTGAACTCAGGATGACAAAAAGCTATCAGGAAACAGCCAATGTTATCTTGACATCCTAACCGGCTGTGACTCATAGCACAGTTATGTGAATCACAAGGGTAAAACATAAAAAAGCACAAAACTTCAAATCATCACTCACCACTGAAAGTACAGAAAAACTTGCCCCACCTGTAATGAAACACAAACTGCAAGTAAGAGAAGAAGCACTTCAAGAACATTATGACAACCTGCAGTAATGAAAAAAAGGTGGCTTCGGTCAATACTGTGATCTCACCTGGTACATGGACAGGTACAAAGCCCAGAGGCAGAAAAACACCACGCTGTCTCGCAGAGCCTCCACCAGCGTGGCAGCGAGGCTGAGCGCCGCCCCCAGAAGACACAGCAGCTCCATGGCGGTGTGCGTGTCCAGGCCGAGCTGAGGTCCCAACCACAGCAGGGTGGGAGAGGACAGCAGCTGTTCCCCCACAGGTTTGCCACTGTATCGCAGCTGTTTACGTGCAGGCAACAGTCCTTCGTTACCATACAGCCCTAGAAACAGACACAAACACACGATGCAACAAAAAAGTGCTTTAGTAAGATGTCAGAGCATGTGATTCACATTTTCATACGCATAAAACCATTAGTGACTGTGTGCTGTAGACAAAAAAGTGCTCTGCTGTGCATCTCCACTCATTTATTTAGGTTAACCTTCATTCATCTGTGTCTATCATTACTAATGGCCATCATGAGGATCTGTTCCTGCCCACAGCTGAGCAGCCTTCTGCAAAATATGAAATGACACACATACGTTTTACACTGGGTGTCATTCAAATGTCTTTCAAACTGTTTCCAACACATGGACGCATGTTTTATTGATTGATGCAACCTTGTTTTTTTTTGTATTTCTATTTCTCTGACTTCTCTGTGGAATTAATCCATTTACTAGAAACTGCAGATTTTCAGTTTAAAAATCTGTTAAACAATATGTTGCAGGTCCATTTCTAGACTGGTGTTAGATGAGAAGGGCATGCATTGTTGGAAAAACACGGACTGGAACATGATGTCAGCGCTGCGACTAGAAAGATATTCCAAATACATTTCCTTCAGCTTAAATGGGCGTGGGCGACGTCCTCCTGCGGGGCTGCTGAAATAAAGTTCCTTTAATGATAAAAACAGAAGTTTCTGAAGCTTTAAGATACTGTAGTGCGCTTTTGTGGCATTATTATTAATTACAAGAGTATGGGCTGAATTTCTCTTAGCAGCCGTTAGCTTTAAAGTGAACCAGGAGCAAAGAAACTTCGAGTAGGATCTTCACCTCATACGACAGAGAGAAAGCACCACAAGACGAGGCGCCAAGTTCCCAACAAGCTAACACATGACACTATACATACCAGCGGTGGTTTGACTGAGCTAGCTTCCACGCAGGCAGCAAAGTGCTCTTACCTGGTATCTGCACATACAGGGAAACAAAAGCGGACAGATAGATGACCGCCATGCACCAGAGGAACATGCGCCGCGGAAGGATGACCTCCCCCATGTTTGCGCCGAGCTGCTGGACGGTCAGCCGCTTCTTTCGCCGCTGATGTGCCGCCGCCTGTTCCCGAGGCAGGACAGGAAGCGTGGAGCGGGATAACGTAGCCGCCGGGGATCACGTAGCAGTGAGAGGTTGACGATACCTCCACCCGAGAGGCCAGGAGATGTCGCTGCAGTCCGTTTGAATGATATGATACATTCACTGAACATCGAAGGAATGTGTTTTAATGTTAATTTTAGATATATATGTTTAGTTCTCCACAGTCCTGTCCTTACTTTTCTCCGCATGTTTCCGACTTAGGGCCGACATAGATGTATCCCTTACAAGAACAATATAAGGTAAGTATTTTTGTCGTCGGCCTTTGATGAAAAGTCAAATTTAATGGATATTTATAAGATTAAACATGTCTCCCCTTTTTATACTTCTGGAAGAAAAATATAACTTCCGGTTTAGTCCGGAAATCAAAATACAAAATAAAAGGCTCGCTGCACACCAAGTGTGCGTACTTCACTGACAAAGCAATTCTAACACAAACACGTCAGCAATGAATGAGAAAAGAAAAGAAACGCAAAGAAAAGAATAGAAAAGGCAACGTTAGCTGCGGCACTAAAAAAAATCATATAGTTAGTAGAGAGACTGATGGTGTAAGAATTTCATTGGTTTCTAAACAATTGGCAAAACCTAAACCTGGCTTTGACTAGAATTGGTGGGTGGTAATTAAATACATAACTGTTTGACTTTTGAGGAACTTGCTCTTTACTTCAGGTTTTTTTTCCCAATTATGTAATTTCCCTCTTTCCACAATATTTTAGAGAACATACTTTTAACTTCTCAATTTCAAAAGGTTCCTGTACAGATGGCAGATTTTGCTATCAAAGTATGAGAAAAGTGTCTAAATGGGGGTAAAAATCAAAATAAAATATAAATACCCTATTCAGCAATACGTACAAATACAGTTGAAATGACTTTTAAATTGACTAGTAAGTAGGACGGAAAATTTATCATCATGTATTTAAATCTTAAGTCATTTTCTATATGAAAAACTTGGCTCCTGCTTTTTTAATATAAACAGTTGCTGTTTTTCCTTTGAAAAATTAAAATGTGTTTTTAATAGTTTAGAGTTCCATGCCATTAGATGGACAAAACAAACATCATGTCAATGTCGGCTCTGAGTTTTTGTGACAGCATGACAAACTATATTCAGTATTTTTACAAACATTTCTATGTAAAATAGTCAATAGCTCCATCTCAGCTAACTACAACAGTTTTTTTTAGTAACACTAGATTCATGCTACTAATCATACTTGCCTTTTCATTTTGGGCTTTTACTAATGTTTTACTTAAGGGATCTGAATCCTTCCGACACCACTGGCAGTGGGCCTACAGTATTATCAATCTGTACTTGAGTCCTTTTCAATAAAGAAGACATACACAACTTTATCAAAGACCAAGATCACACACATGCATTTTTATCTGAGTTTATTATACAAGACTTACCAGACGAGCATACAGATTAATGGCAAAAAGTGAGTCTGCATGCTTGTAGTGAGAAAGCAAACATATCTAAAATAATGTATGTACATTCAAGTTTTAGACACAAATATTGGAAACTGATCACAGAAACAGAATATAATACAACTAAATTTCTGACACAGTGAGTCAAAACATCAGGTACTGATTGCACAGGCAAAATGAGTTGTAGGTTTCATTAATTTCATGTTACAAAAATACTTAACTCTGATTTAGGAGAACATTTACAATAAGAGAACATTTAATTTTTTTAGGTGGCACCTACACCAGAAGAATCTCTCCAGCATTGAAGACAAACATTTTTACGGTGGACAGATCATTAGTAGAACTATTATTTAGGAAATGAGAGCCAACACAAAAAGTGTTTGAAATTTGACATAAACAGCAAAAAGCATCAACGGAAGGAACTGACCTCAGAGCTGCAAGTGGGGCTCCATATTGGTGGTAAAGAGCTAAGAGATCTAATCCCAACAAGTGTCCTCTTGCTGGCCAGAAGGGCCACATTATATATCCAACTGCATGTCTGATTCATTTATATCCATCTGACATTAGTGATTAAAAGCTATACACATTGTGCCATTTGACGCATTTTTTTTAGATAAATCAATAAAATTCTTACTGTCATACCTAAATTGGCTTTTTTTAAGAGGAGAATTACTGTCCTGTAAAAATACACTGATCTCCCTGTATTCCTGGCCTGTTTTTACTGATAAAAAAACATGCAGTATCCTAAAGTGACTCTTTCAAGAGAAAATTAATTATGTTTAGGATACTGCATGTGAGCAATACTTCAACAGTAGCTTTGAAAATTATCCATCAGCAAAATAAACACAAAATCTCTTTTGGACATTAAAACTGGTGACTAATTAAGAAGTAATTAATCATAACTAAATGGCATCATGGGTTCGTCTGGGGTTGTTTGGATTATAGCTTCAAAATGTCAATTTTATGGAGAACTTTTTATGCAAGAAATGCCACATTTCAATACCATTTAAATGAGGCCGTACTGAAATACACAAACGGGAAATGGCCTAACACTGAATGTGAATGAATTTTAATTATTTATAAGTAAACAACTGTCTCTCTTTTGGTGTGACAATTCAATGACTCCTGGAGCTGTGGATGGACATATTAGTCATAGCTGCCTCAAATGTTACTTGTGCCCACACACAACAGGATGGCAAATACACTGTAGCTTTAATTGACCCCAAAATGGACGGTTTTAACAAATTGGCAAAAGCTAAAGGGGTCATTTGGCTGTTGTTTCCAGTTTTGAAACATTCTAAGATGACCTAATTCTGAAAGAACTACATTGGTTTCTCCTGCACAAATGCCCCCTTTAAACAAAGAGAGTAACCTGGAGAAAAATCCTGCATTCTTACATTAATACAGATGCATGTTTTTGAGTGTCATACTTGTTCCTCATTGCCTGTGTCCAAACCTTTGGATCTTTTACAGAGTTTAAGGCAGACACAAAGACTCAGATTGTGTTCCGTCAGAAAGTGTGTCCAGCAGACAAAGTGAGCGTCTGTGCTTCACTGTCACGTAGCTTTATCTATTCCACTAGTGCAGGTCTGTCCAATATTTGAGGGGATGTGCTCCTGCTCGGTTTCTCTCACACAGATGACAGCATCACCACTCACGTTAATGAGACACTGAGCCTAGAGGAGGAACAAAGAGAGATATAACCATAAAACACTGACAAATGTGACATCTGAAGATGAAAGTCCCTGTTCATCGTGTTCACGTGTACTGATTGACTGTAACAGGTAAATACTTCAAGTGTGTTTTGAAAATGAGCATGGTAGTGTGTGTGCGAGAGAGCACCTGGTTCTTGTTTGGATTTTCCATAAACACACACTCCTTCATGCTATAGGAAACCACTGCGTTGCCACCCAGGGCTGCTACATGGGCTCGAACCATCGCAAACACCTCTGCAATGAATGAATGGAGGAAGCCGCTCACGCCGCCTTCCTGCACAGGACGAAGACAAGTCTATATTTAATTCACTGTTTTTTGGGAGGCCTTTAAATGTGTTGAGTGTCCTTAAAGTTTTACCTCCCGCAAAGATGTCGTCTCTCTGATGAAAAACATGTTAATGATTCCAAGATATTTAATGATGCGTGTCCCAGGGAGGAAGGCGAGCGGTGTCATTTTTACCACGGTGACCGAACTGCCTCCAAAAGAGCGGTTGGAACGCAGCGAGCGGGAACGTCCTTCAGGCAGTGGACTTGAGCGCTCCAAAGATGATACTGCAGGTTCAAAGAGAGCAGGCAGATGTCCAAAAGAGGGGGACATGAAAAGAAAAAGAAAGGAGAGGAGGGGAGAAAAAAGATAAAAGGGAATGGAGATACCAGAAAAACACTCAAAAATGTGGAAAAATTAAAAGCAGACATGACTTTGAAGCAGAAAGAAATGTGAATGTGGAATGTGTGTGCAAAAATGCAAACCTGTCAGCCTTTGCACAGCAGGAGTACCATGTGTATACACTTACATGTGTGTAAGTTGGTTGTCTGTGTGCATGTAACATGGCATGCATTGGTGTGGATGTGTGATACGGAGACAATCACATGGAAAGCATGCGCTGCCATGCATGTCATGCAGTTGAGGCAAACAGACAAGACAGTTAAACAGTGTCTGCAGACAGGCAGACCTGAGCACAGCTGTGTATGTGTGAATACAGTATTTGCAATACAGTGAAGTATATGAAATGATTTTTTTTTTTTTATCTGTTTGCATTTGTAAAAGAAGTTTGAGAAATTGTGACAGACAGAGATAGCTGTGAGCTGAGCTGGGCACATGTAGACGAGCCAGAGTGTGAAAGATGCTCCATTGTCTTTTTGCAAATTTACCTGATGTGGCTTACATCCATCAAACCAGGGACCTTCAGAGCCACACATTAGACTGTAGTTCACTTACAGTGCACAGGACTGAAATTCATACCAGATCTTGCAGAAAAGCATTGCACCACTGCCCCACGGTGATCTCTACCACATTGAGATTCGTATTTGCACAGTATATCCTCGAATCATGTGTTGTTTTCTCAGCTTAAGAACATTCATGAATGCAAATGCAGAGAGAAATCAAAGAAATGCTTCCAGTAATTGTCATCAAATTGCTGCAAGTACAAGCACGCCGTATGCACAAAAACATCCCCAAAATAACCCCAGCCTCCTAGTAATTTCTCATCATAGTTACCATGGCTACAGGCATTTTAAAGCCAAGCTGTTGATTGTGGATCCCTCTGAGGGGCGGGGCTTCAACTTTCACACTCTAGCTAAAAAGCTGGTGCTTGATTTAGGATGCTCCGCCCCCCAGCGGCATGCATGGAGGGGTGTGTGAGTCTCTGCGAGCATGTGCGAGTGTGTGCATGTGGGACTGAGACCATGTTCTGTATTTGTGGGTATGATCACCAGAGTGTTCTAGAGACTGTGTCCTCCTACTTGTCTTAACTGATCCTCGTCTTATGGTGTGAGCTTTCAGCCTAAGCAGCTCTAGCCAGGTGCTGCATCTGTCTGCAAAGGAACCGTAATCAACGGAGGCAGCTGGAGAGAACACACACACACACACACACACACACACACACACACACAAACACACACAAACAGAGCCCACACCCGAACATACGAGAACGCAAAACGACAACAAGAGAAAAACAAAACAAAACAAAAGGAAAAATAAACAAAAAAACAAATCAAGACACAAAAAATGAACAAAAGAACAGATAGGACCAAAAGTGGATGAGGTTTGGGAGCGGTGCAGAATAACTCTGTCCACAAGGATGAAAAGTCAAAACAGGGCAGTGTAGTAGTTTTGGTAGCGGGGAGGTGGGACTGGGGGAGATGACTGAGGAGAACGGGGCTTACCTCTAGATGAGATGTTGGTAGTCTCTGGGACACCTGTCACGCACACACACACACACACACACAATCACAGTCTACCTTTGTCTTTGTGAAGAAGTCGAAAGGATTTGGGGTCATTCCCTTGCCCTTACATTACATTTTTACCCCAAGTTTGAATGTTTTGTGCACCTGTACTGTAAATACTACAATACCTGTAAATACTGTATCTATAGTTGGTCAGGGTTAAAGGCTGCTCTTGGGAATTAATTTACTTTATGTGAATGGAATAGGACGTCTCATCTAGACTATATCACGCTGCCATCTAAGTCCACATCTACAGAACACACTCAGCTATGACACACCACCGATTATTTACCTGCTGAACGAACCATAACCAGCTGATTTTGGCAGAGTTTTGCAGCTGGGCTGAGTAAAGAGACTGTACCTGAAGTGTTAGTGGTGGAGGGTAGAGGAGGAGGACTGGGAGCATTAAAGGAAAATAAAAAAATAAAATAAAATAAAAAAAATGGATAAAGGCTACCTGAGATTTTAGATGAAGGCTGAGTATTAGTGGTCGATGAGTCAGCGCACAACTCCAAGGGAAACTGCAGCTGCTCTTCAGTCTCGCTGCATCCTGAAAAGGTGCACATGCAATCAGCCATGTTCTTTAGACAGATTTCAAACACAAAAATGTTGCTTCAAAAATGGGTCCCACTGTTTAAAAATAGTTCAGCTGTGTTGAAATAAGACAAACTTGAAAGGGACTTTTCATGTTTCTGCATGCAGTTTCAAGGTTTGTTAATTTTTTTAATTAACCTACAAATTACAAACAGAAGAGCGTAAGATGCACAATTCTCACAGTTTATCAACAGAAGTGTGAGATGTCCCTTAACAAACCCCTTCATGGTCTGTTGATATTAGTCTCACTTAATGAGAAACTGCATGGCTAGGATATCAAGTAGAGATTGTACTTAGAGATGAAGCTTTGAAACTGACTAACAACAAAACTACTCACCTGATGGAGAGCCTGTAGAAACTTTGTAGTTTTTCAATTTAGAATAAAGTAAAGGGTATTTTGGGAGTTAGCAGTATTGTGGGTTTTATACTGAGCTGTGGAGAGAAACAAATAAAAAACTTCTCCAAAACCTATAAGTTATCCTTTAACCAGACTGACCTTTGGTGATGAGCTTGTCTGTTGGCTTCTCTTGAGTCTGGTCTTTGTCAAATGTCATGGCAACAGCGGTTACTGCAACCTTGAAGGCAGACAGATAGATGAGGAAATCAATGGCAGTGGAAGATAAAAGAAAAATTTTCTAATAAATTCTGTTCTACATCATCTATAAGATATCACAAATAGCCTCAAGGTTCTCACCTGTACGAGTTCCTCTTCCGGCACTGCTACAGAGAAGTTGAGATGACAGAGACAGCAGGGGATCATAGAGCGCAGCTTGAAGTAAAAACTCTGCAACAAACAAAATGAATTGACTTGTAACTCAAACAACACACACAACCACAACACAAACAAAACTACTGCAAAAACAAAGCAAAAATTAGAAAATATATATTTTCTTTTTTAATTGTAGATTTCAGTAAGTGTCTGTTTTACTGAAGAAGCAATATTGTTTTAGCATATAACACAATACTACAATACACAAGCTAGTCTGTTAATGTCTTTCTCTAAATCTGTTGTAACACAGCACAAATAAAACTGCCACAAAAACAACTATGAACAGTGTGGCTAAGTAAAGCAACACATGCTATTCCATGTAATTAGTAATTAATCATTAACAGGTCTCTTACCCTTAGCAGATTCTCACAGAGGTCAGTGAAGATCTTGTTCAAGCCTTGGTTAGTAAGATTGGCATTACTCAACCTTAAGACTCTTACTGATGTAAACATCTAGATGACAAAAACAAACACATGGCATGAACAAACAAAAGAGATCAAAAGGAGCCTAATATCCTAAATTATAGCTGAGCAATTTGTACTCTGACTTACTGGTGGATCTGCTATACATATGCTCAAACTGCAGTTTTGTTGAACATGTGAAAAGTGCCAAATGTGCATGAATACATCATTTACATGCAGAAAAAAGGTCTCTAAAATAATTAACTTTTCTAAGTTTTAGTTTGGTGAAGATAACAGAAGGTTTATCTTTGATGGTAGTAATTCTGTATAATAACCTGAACTCCAGATGTCCAGCTGTGAATCCCAGGCATGGTTTCTGTGTTGCAGCTGTAGAATCCTACAGATACAGATGTTGAAACAGAAGAAAAACAATGACATTTGTAAGAGCTTAGCCAAGTCAGGAAAAAACTGACTGAGCATGTGCAGTGTGGAGATGATGCACTATAACTGCAGCAGAGAGTAGTTAGAGCATACCTGAAGGAGTAGGGGCATCAGTGAGGAGGGAGTGGATGTCTTCCACAGCATCAGTGTCATCAATCTATAGAAATGGCTACAAGTGGTTAGACTTGTCTGTGAAAATAGTTGCATACTAATACGCTTATTTTTTAGATACATACTTCCAGAACAAAGGCATCTTTCTTTCCATGGGAAAGGTCCAGTTCTGAGATTTCATCTGAGCTTTCTGAGTGGGAGCGGAAGAGTCTGGATCGTTGCCTCGGCTCAGGAATCGGAGAGCCCACCACTTCTTCTGTCAGGTCCTGCAAGCAAAAGGGGACATGAGGTCTGAGCAGACAGGATGTCAAAGTGAACCCCAGACCACCACAGCAGCAGCCCACACCTGCATCTCTCATCTGTACATAGTGTACAGCTAGTAGAAAGACTATGTTAATAGAACACCACATGCTCACACTCACTCAAGGAACCAGTCAGCTTCACCATTACAAACACATGGCTGGTGTTAATCTGAATCTGGAGAAGGAAGGAGTGTTGAAAAAAAAAAAAAAAAACCAACAACAACAAAACAAAAACTATACACCTAAGCACACACAGGTGAGAGTGTGAATGGGCAGGGCAGATGGTCTTAATAAAAATACATTCACACAGATGCAAGTCTAGAGAGGGTTGCCCTCAAGAAGTGACTCTGGAGTGAGTTACACATCCTCCAATTCCCAAATGTCCCCACCTGTGAGTTGTTATACAGTCGTAGTAAAAGTAATGTAGTACTGCAATTAATATAGCAAATTATTTGTCATGCTTTGCTGTGTCTCACAGCTCAGAGTTGCCGTGCTCAGTACCATGTTTATGCCGCAGAACACCTCAGGGTCCAGGGCAAATAATTTCTTTGATGATCAGAGAGAGACAAGAGGGGTAAGTTTACTGTGATTTTAAAAGAACATGTAATATATAATTATGATTATGTACATGACTTAAGCATTGAAACAAAGATAATTATAGCCAAAATTATGACAACAGCGCACTGCGAACTGTATCAGTAGTAAAAAAGAACTACTACTCCTGTTGTGTAAAATAAAACCTAATTAACGTGACATAACACTGTGTGTGTCACAGAGGCACAAATCTTACAAATCTTTAAGGGTCATTAACAGTGAAAATTATTCTGACATTGGACATTATAGCCTTAAAAACATATTTAAGAAATTAAAATTTGACCAAAGATTCAGGGGAAATTAATTGTATTATGTGATATAGGGTCACTTTCAATTGTGGTTGAAAAAGGCCCTTAAAGCTTTCAATTTACCATAATAAATTTTGTGTGAAATGGTTTCCCATCGACTATGTTATGGGCTGTGAACTTGAAACCTACTTGGAAGTCACTATCACTGTCTATACATATGTTGTGTCTCTCACCGGAGGGTTTATTTGGTAGATCTCTTTGTTCTTGGCAATGGTGTCATTGATCCTCTTCTGAATGCTCAGGATGTGGTGCTCGTTACTCAGGTCACCAGGAGTCTTCCCAGCAATCTGGATGCCCCCTGGTGCCGGCAGGGCTGTCAGGTACACTCCCGTAGCAGACTGAAAACACATAAACACACATTTCTAGGAACATGTTGCTGCAAACGCACATATGGCTGATAAAGCTGTTAACTCAAAAGGTCAACCTACAGCCAGGCCCAGGAGCATGTTTTCTCCAACACTGATCTGAATGTGTAAGCCAAACAGAGCGTTCATGCTGCGTAGTTTCAGTTTGTTCATCAGCTGAGTGTGCAGCTCGTATTCCATGAAAGGCAGCAGGTTGGAGATGACCGTTGCATTCACTTCACCCTGAGCCTTCTTTTTTAGACGGCACAGTCTAGAGGACAATAAACATCTTCATTAACTCACAATATCTTTGATGTGAGGCTTCATTTTTTGGACACCTGTTGTTTAGCCTACAAACTGCCACTGGGAAACTGATAACACAAGTGTGATCACTAATTTAACTTTACTTCATCTTCACTATGAGCTACATATCTTTACATTAAATCCAATATCAATTGTTGCTTAAACCAACTTACTGTAGTTTGTTTTTTTTGCTGGTTTTGAATACATTTCTAGTGCTACTTTTTTATTGTTCAAGTATTTTGGAGCCATTTACTATGAAGTGTATTACCTGGCCTGTATAAGGCAGCCCTTCCCTGTGACAGCTGCTTCTGGAGGCAGGTCGATTGTTGTGAACAGCACATCAGGAACCTTAAAAAAATCAGTTATTGTTATTATGGACTCACCTTTTACCCACCAAACTGCATTTAAAACTGTCAAAAAATTGTCAGACCAACACTTTCACATTGGCAAGGAACCTATTCCAACTGTCTTGGAGAAGCCTGTGAAGAGCCTAGGTTGCTGGTACGATTCCTCCCTCAAAGACAAAGAGCAAGCAGATCAGCTAAGGAAGGAGGTAGCCAGTGGCCTGGACAACATCGACAGAACCCTAGGTGCCTCAGCAGTATTGGGCTCTACGGCAAAGGGATTTTAGAGCTGCCCATTTCCTGAAAGTCAAAGCCAAAGTCAGACTGGAAATAATGCTACTGGACTCAAGTGATCCAGTTGTGGCCCAAGCTGCCCCCATACTGGCGACCGGGAGGAAGTGGACCCCATTGGCTGCAACTGAGCAGGCAAAGGCAGCACTCAGGCGCAAGGACATTGTGGGCCGAGTCCAGGAGGGTAGAAGTGGCCTTGGCCTTGGGGCCAGCACACCAGCCTGGAGCAAGGCCACTCCATCCCAGAAGTGTAAACTGGTGGGTCAGGAGGTACAGTGGGAGGAGGAGGTGGGAAGGGGCACACAAGCTGTGGCGCAGGCAAAACAAGGCCAGTGGATGACATGGGAAGGAGTAGAGAAGAGGAACATCTCCTAGCAAGAACTTTGGGAGATGGAGGCATTCAGGAGGAGCTTCACCATCAGGGCTGTCTACGATGTCCTACCCTCTCCCATAAACCTTAGCAGGTGGTATGGCGAAGACCCCACGTGTCCTCTCTGTCTCTCAAGTCCAGCATCACTGTAGAAAATCCTTGTGGGCTGCAAGACGAGCCTCATTCAAGGTTGGTACACTTGGCGTCACAACCAGGTCCTAAAGAGTCTTGCAGCAGTATTGGAGAGCCAACGGACAAGCGTGAACGCCCTCCCTCCCCTGTCATCTCGGTGGCAGGCAACATCATTTGTCTAGGAGGGCAAGGGTCAAGCTAGCCTCAGCACCATAGGACCAGACGCTGGCCAGCTAGGCGGGGCACAGGACTGGAAGCTGCTAGCACACTTGGGCCAGAAGCTCTGCTTCCCTGCTGAGATCGCATCTACCAACTTGCAACCAGACCTTGTTAAGTGGTCAGCCTCCCTCAAGCTCGTTTACATCACTGAGCTCACAGTGCCCTGGGAGAGTTCAGTGGAGGAGGCCTTTGAGCGGAAGAGGCTAAGGTACGCTGCACTTTCAGTCGATGTGCCGCAACGGGGCTGGAGAGCAAAGATATGCCCGGTGGAAGTAGGCTGCAGAGGATTTGTAACTAACTCAACATCGAGGTTTCTCAGGGAGATGGGAGGGCAAGGGAAGGCCCACCAGCAGGCAGTTTAAGACCTCTTCAGAGCTGCTGAAAAGGGGAGTCAGTGGCTGCGGATGAAGAGAAGGGATTCCGTCTGGGCTCTCAGGTGAACCTGGGACGCTGGGATTCACTGCTGAACCCTCTGAAGGTGTCGTGGGCCTATCAGCAAAACACCCAAGAAG
>JAQNCA010000028.1:12830861-12844257 GCA_029783725.1 Acanthurus tractus
CGGCCTGTGTCTGATGATGAGGCCGGGCGGCTGCATGGCGGGGCGGGAGAGACGGGGGGAGGCGCGGCGGCGGAGGGGGGGCGGGCTCTGAAAGGGGTTGGCGGGCCGGAGGATGAGAGCAGGTCCTCACCAAATACCGGCCTGCCAGGAGAACATGACACATACACACACCCGCGTCAGTCACCACCTCACCCTCCGAACGTGTGTGTGCATGTGTGTGTGTGTGTGTATGTGTGTGAGAACACGTATGGGTGTGAGTCTCTGCTGTCATTTAAGTTAGAGGGTGACTGTTTTAAATGTGTTATTTGTTTTGCTTTGGGTGAGGTGTTTTTGAGGTGCTACAGATGGCAGGAGAGCAAAACAGCAAGCAGGGGGGAACGCAAAAATTAGGTTAACACAAACAAAGGCGCACACACAAATTAAACTAAAGAAAGCAACAAGGCAAAACACAAGAGGGTCATATTCAACAGAAGATGATGAGCTGAAGCATGTGTCCCAGTAGAGTGAAGCAAAGGTCAGGTGACTGTAGAGAGATCACAGGCCCCTTTCTCAGGGCTTAAGTCTCACTGTGATAATTTTTTTTTGCAAACAGCCAATAATGATGCATAATGATTCAATTGTGAACCTAACTGCCCACTCTCTATGGTTGGAAAAAGACCTATGAGTTGGAAGGACTGGAGACTGCTATCAACGTTGTCTGACAAACATGTCTACCTTCTTCAATGGCGTGATTCCTCAATCTACACCATGACTTTATTGCTACTGCAAGGCTATCTATTTCCTTCCCTGCCTCTGCGTACCAGTGAAGATGAGTGTGGGAACAGAGACAGAGAAGTTCTGGGACAGTCTCTGGGAGCTGCAGGTCGAATGCACTGGGCTGTTGTGGGTGGAGCGGCATCCGTGGGCAAGGGGAGACCTGGGCCAATCAGCACGCAGAGAGAGGAAGACAGAGGGCCGATTTGGACACAAGTAGTGAGAAACGTCCCAATCCGAATATCCAGAGGAAGAAAGAGACGCACACAAGAACCAACAACCCAACATTGCAACAGAGTGAAAAAGGAGACAAAAAGGAAAAGGAAAAGATTTTACATCCCTTCTTTGCCTCCGCAGGAAACTCATGCATAGCTCTTATAGCTCATGGTAGTGCACTCTCTTACAGAGCTCAGTCTCACACAAACAAACACAGCAGGGATGCAAACAACAGAGAAAAGACCCAAACAGGGCGGTAACAAGCTGACCTGTAGAGAAATTTTGAAAAGATATACCCAGATGAACCTCCCCCATTATGGCTGGAACATCCATGTTACAAGTTTTGTTCCAACAAAGAGGCTATTTGCACACCTTATTCTGGACCCTGGAAAACTGTGTAGGGTATGTGTCACTATTTTCTAACATTTATTTTCTAACTTGTTCTTCTTCAGTGAAGTTTTTTTGTAAATAAGACTTGGACTGTTAAAACGAATATCAATAAAATTAATAATTTAATTTTCACATGTTTTATGTGAATCAGTGTCAACACTGAAAAATTCTTAATCTCATTGGAAATTAAAAGTTTCTGTTTAAAAAGAATTGTGTTGCCAAAAAAATGCTGCAGAATGATCGAGATTTTTTTGCAGACAAACACGATATTCTTTAACTATCAAAAATCTTTTAAATTAGTGTAATATGAAACTACAATTTTTTGCCAGGGTATCTTAAGTTTTTTGACCAGTAAAGGAGGAAATTAGCTCACAAAAATATGTCTTGAAGTGACGTAATGTATAGAATGACATACCCCACATGTACTATGTGAAACATCCTCCTGATCACATCGGGGCAAGATACGAAGTCATTACCCAACAGCGTTTAGCTCCCTGATACAGACACTCTCACACAATAGCCATGTTTCCATCAAGGTATATCAATGTGTATTTTGAGGTATTGCATTAGCACAGAATGATGGAGATGGCAAAATCTGACAATCCCCCTCATCCCAATTTTGTAAATTGTCAAACCAACTTGTTAATCCCAAATGACAGTGGTTGGCTGTTTGTTTCCATGAGTGACCTCTATTTTTTCTACTCTGTTCATTACACCTATGCTTAACAAAGCCTAAACCACCATCTTATGACAAAATTATGTGTTGCCTATCCAAGTTTATTCATCCAAAACTAGTTTCAGAAATGCACATAATTACTGGTAACATTTCAGAAGTTTGCTTCAATTTGCTTGACAATTAAATGGAAACAAGGCTAGTGACACACAAATACAAAGTTACAAAGACTTATATATTATATGAATGCAAACAAGACTCATACATGCACTCAACTGTATGTTATGGTATGTTACGCTTACAGCACTAGAACATGCAGAGGCAGAGCAGGATGCCATGCAAGGGCAGTCTAAAAGAGCAGACAAGGGAGGAGGAGGGTTGAGGATGGCTGTGTGTGTACTGTACGTGTGTGTGTCTCAGGTCCATGAATGAAGTAGAATTAATTTCACTGCAAGTCTTAATTCTACTCTACAGTGACCAGGAAAAGTGTTAACAGTGCTCAGTAAACATGAGTTATTATACGTTGGCATTAGCACAAGTAGGACAACAAAACTAGGCAATACCAATAAATTAAGTTTGTTCATTTTACACTGTAAACAGGTGCTAATGAATTATACTTCAAGCATGGACCATCTCAGCATCTTTGTGCTGTTAGTTTCATGATGCAATAGATAAAAAACAATAGACGCACAAACTACAAGGAAGAATTAAAAAAACTGAGACACACACAGGAGTAACTGCTAGACTATTAACAGGCGTACCATACAGTATTCTGTATTTTGTTCACACACTCTCCCTCTCATGCGAACACTAATCATCTTTCCTCATTCTCACAAGCTAGATTACAGTGAAATTTGCAGATAAAAGGGACCCAGGGTCCATGCTTGTGTTGCTGGGTCATACTCACTCCTTTCCATCCTTGGAAGGGGAATTGCAGGCATTGGAAGCGGGGGCTGTGTTAGGGTGCATGTGTATGGTGGTGTTGGGGGCGCTTCCAGAGCTGAGTTTGTCCAGTGTGCAGGCAGTACCAATGGCCCGCACCACAAGGCCAGACTCTCCCTCCAGGTCAAAACGTTGCAAATAGCCCACCACTGCATTCCCCCCCATCTCCAGTACTTTAAGTCCTATTTTCCTCTGCAACTCTCCTGAGTAAGGGGTAAGACACACATTTACCACATTAACAAGGGAGATTAGAAACATGAAAGACCAAATTCCTATTCACTACACATATATGAAAAGAGGATCATTTGAATTTTTTTACCGGACATTAGAGAGATGAGCCTCTGACGGGCCTCATTAGAGGCCCGAGGAGTTCTAATACGGTCGATCCACTGATACTCTGGGTCTTCATTCACCACAAGTTCCTCAACAAACCCATGCACCATTACTGCCCGGTAGCACTTTGGAATGGATGTGGCTGCCGTACACAATAAGATTCAGAGTTATAGGACTTTGAATTAAAAAAGGTTTCTATTTTTACGTCTCTTCTGCTTAAAACATCAAAAATAAACTGTCAATTATGATTAAAGTTCGAACATCCCTCATGGACTGCTTCATGAGTAAGTACTCACTCTACACAATTTGCATCTTATGCACACTAAAATGTCTTGTCACAAATTTTAAGCTGCATAAAAACAAATATAAACCAAAAGTCAAGTCAGACATACTGCAGAAGAACTTGACCCCGCAGGACGACTGTCTGAAGCGGTTCAAATCGTTAAAAAGCTCCACTTTGACAAGGACATTGATCTCTCCTCTGATACCTAATAACAAATAATAAAACACATTCACACATATCTTGCAATAAATAATGATACATAAATGAGAAAATAGAGCATTTATCTAGGTCAAATTATTTTAGTCTTCTACCATGGATGGTATCATAGATGGGAAACCAGCCAGAGATGACAGAGGCAGCCTCACTGCACAGCAGTGGGTCAATGTCAATGTAAACTTTCCCTATGGCATCATTTGCACTGTAAGTGTCATGGTCCAACACTGTGACCTGCAACGGCTCATCCTGCAAGTCCTCATCATCAACCTGGATGCCAAGAGAAAATAGAAAAGATAGCAAAAAGAAACAAAGTCAAGAGAATAAGAGAGGTTAGGACTGCTCGAGTTAAATACACTTATCCACACTATGAGATGCAGTAAATATTACCACCACTGCATGCCATGTTTAGATAGAAGCTTAAAGGCATTTTACCTCAAATTTAAACCACTCTGAGTTCCACTGAGGATTGAGGGATTTAGGAAAGACATCTGTTTTGAAAGTAGTGTTTCCAAACTTAACCTATGGAATAAAAGGGACAATTCACATTTTTTTTAAAAAAGCAACTTCTAATCGGAGCAAATGTTGAAGAACCATAGTAAAACCAAAGCTTGTACAGATATTAATATTTTATTTATTTATCTTTGTTTTGTGGTTTTTTTTCCTAAAAATATTTTACTCTACAAACATCACTCACCTCTACAAAAGCATCAGTTAAGTCACTGGCTCTGTCCATCACAGGCAAGTGGCGCCCTGCCACAATTTTGGCCTTCAGTTTTCCAGGCATGATTAAGCTTAAAAAATTGAACTGTGAACAAAAAATATTTATGACAACTGAAAATATTTTCGTGGATTTTTAAATGCAGTAATAACAGCTGCTGTCACTAACACTGTGGACTCAAAGGGTGGGCCTCTTAATTGGACGAGCATATGTTGTTGACAATGGCCAGCCCATTCCTCTGTTGACATGCTCACTAGCTAGTAAGTTAGCTTCCCTCTGCTAAAAATTAATATAAAGTCTCCAGCTTACTCCCAAACAGCTTCTCGACATGGTTCAAAGTTATTTATTGAACTGTAGTGTATGAACCCGAGAGCAACTGTCAGTTAGCTAAATTGTGTTAGCAATGCAAGGCTAGCAAGAAAATCCACTTAGGTTAACTGCATTGCGGTCACAATCTCCTTAGCTCCAACGTTACCTGCCCTGATCGGCCATGTTTTTTGCAATCATACTGCAAAGCCACCACCCACGTAACGACATCATGCTTATTCAAGAGCAAACGGTATCATCCTTACCAGTGCTATGTTATCAAAAGGCAGCTGTCAAAGTGGCAGCAGGCTCGTTTAACTCAGACATTATCGTTGACAGCCCCCCGCTGCTCTGACCTCCGTGTCTCTCACATAACACGAGACGTAATTTCCCTGTACGCCAGGCAGCAAAGTGTCATGATGGAAGTACTCGTCCGGTGATATTACGGCTAATTTGACTCGGCTGTGCGTTGACGTTACGGACTTAAATTCTTCACGCTACACATGTCGCTGCTCAACGTGCTACGCGAACGGTTCAATGTGAACACAGCTCGTGGTGAATGAGTTTTAGGGGATAGTCTGAGATGCCTTCGGGAACACTTCGTAAGATCGAACTTCCGTTTAAAATAATACACCACTATTTCTCAGTTTCACTAAAAAGTAACAGAATAAAATTGTGAATAACAAGTCCCACCGTAAATATTTATTTTTATTAACGTATATAATAAGTACTTGAAACACACATCGGCCAATTTTGTTACATCTACGTAGCTCCGTTTGCTGGGAGTGCCGGTATTACGAAGATACGCAAAGGCAGCGTTAGGTTTGTCTTGGACATGCGCAACTTTAACAACCAAGTCCCGCTACATTTTGCACCGGTTGGACGGGAGAGGAACTAACTCACGGCGGCGGGGGCGGGGGTGTAACTGAACACGTCAAAAAATCCATAGTGTGTTGACAGCGTCTAGTTACTCCTGTCAAAACATCACAAAAATGTTATGAGAAATTGCCATATTTATCTAGTGAATTAGAACATTGTCAAAAGTCACTAGAAACAGGTGAATACTGTATTTTCAAACAGCCGTTTACGGTTAGCAAGCTGCTCTCTCGCTCCATCACTGTCCCTTCACTTCCCTGTCGTTTCCCTTTTGTCTGTGGATTGCTACAATGGAGGGAAATTAAATTTTCTATCCACCATGTCATCTGTCTTCTATGTACAACCACAAATAGCTACAGGTCAAGAAACTAAGTGACGTGCCTTGTCGATGTGTATGGATTTCATTCGCACCGTTTCAGTACTATGGACAGTGCCGCACCAACAAACGAACCTCACAGTTTATCAATAATTATATCACCACTTTACAGTACACACACCAGCCTGCTGAACTGTGGGGCTTACGATGTCTGTTACGAACCATGTGTCAATTTCGTCTTGGCTGCAGACGGTCAGTAAAGTACTCAGAGGCCAATGTTAGTTGCTAAAATTTGCTCACGTGACGAGCACAAGACTCACGCGCTATATGTGTCACCTGACCGCTTTCTCTGATAAATGCCTGTGTCATTTCTGGAATTATAAAGATCACCCTAAATTACCTTCTTCAAGGCTAAAATCAATGGCCTCCGTTTTTATTATAATACACGAACTAATAACAGAAAGACAAGTAGATGAAGAGGAAGTTATTGATCCAAAAATATCTGCGATGTGAAAGTTGCGTTGCAAGCTTTCTTGTTAGGCTGCAGGCTGCACTTACTATTCTTGTTAACATCTGTGCTGAGGTCATGTTACACAGAGGTGGTGCACATGTCTCAGAAGACAACTGACGCCATGCTGCCCACAAGAATTACTTATTGTGTCTTGCTAACCGACTACATTTCATCTTATTCTTTTATTAGATATGCACGCATCTTATTACCTTTATTTTATCTTCATGTTTTATTTATACGTGACACAAACTAAGGTACTTGGAAAGGTCATATCTATCAATGTCAGATTTTGAAATTATGTTCAGCATGTTGATATCAAGGCACAGCACTTAACAACACTTAACAGACATTTATGATTTCCTGGTAAGGATATTCAAAACACACATTTATGTTTCAGTATTAATCATAATCACTTTGTGATTCTCTTTTCCTCTGCTGCCAACATCAGGTGGGCCTTTAAATTGTTTCTGATATGGTTCTTATGTTTGTGACCAAATACCTGACAACTAATGACATTACCATCATGTTCAGCTGTAGCCTTTGTGTTTGCCCCAACTAGTAAATGTCAGGATGCTTAGTAAGCAGAAATGGTAAAGATGACATCGGCGAGACATCAGCATGTCAGCATTTTCAGTGTGAGCATGTCAGCATGCCATAGTTGGCATTTATCTCTAAATCTGAAAGCACTGATGTTGATTACCATGAATACATAACAAAAGTTACAGCATCTCAAAGCTTCTTGCATGGCTATGTAGACTTATAACATTGCTTGTTAGAAAATACAACACTAATGAAGGGCCTAAACGCTCAGCTTAAGAGGACCCTTCTTTTCCAAGAAACAGGGGAATTACCCAGGTCATTTACTGAGGGACTAAAGCGTAGCATTACCATTTACCGTTTGCCCAATGTTTTCCCCACCAAAATATTTTCTCTGCAACAGTATTGGGACAATAATGACATACTATAGCAATGTAATTGCATAGCAATGCTAATGTACACATCCTGCAGTCATGAAAAAGGTCCTTGAGTTTGTACACAAGGCTGAAGAGGACAAACCTTCAGGTCCAAACACTTTGTCCGGAAATACAAATAAGTATCCAGGAATTCTTTGCAAACCACAAAGAAACAAGTGAACTTATACACAATTTCAGCTGTTTTTTTACCACTCTCTCTGCTTCTTCCTGATCATGTCATATATTTAGATAAATAGATGAGTATGGTTAGAAAATACCAGAACACACATTCTTCAGTTTTTCCAAACTTTTCAATAGCTGGCAACAATCAAATTCCTTGTATAGAATTTGTAAGGTTGAACGTCTGCTTCAAACAGGAATCTGCATAATCCTGTCGTAAGATGACTGGTACTGGTGTTTATTCATGTAATTTCCTTGAGAAAGTGCTGGTGTATCATTGAAAACAGCACAATAAGAAAAAGAAAAGGAAGAAAAGCACTCTTAGATGCTCTTTTTGAGCTACCACAGTCAAAACTTTTGGTTTTATTACCACCTGATGGCCAATTGGTATAACTGCATTCAAATCATATTTCTTTGTCACCTGTTTCAACCATTCAATATAACAATGATTACTCCCAGAAGTGATTTCTATAAAACAAAATCAAAAGCTGCATTTCATGACTCATATTTGTTTTATGGCCTATTGAAATGTGAGAAATTGATAAATTTGAAACAGCAGAGGCCAAGATATCCTGACTTTGTGTGTGGGTCGGCTCAACTGGGTATTTATCAGAGCCTAGTAATTTCCCGCTGTGTTGCAAACACAATTGGGCTTAAAGGTATTGTTTGCCCAAGCAGAGAATACTCAAATGATGTCGGTTAAGTGGATTCCTCAGACTTGAAAACTGTTTTCAGAGCATGTGTAGTACTTGCTTTTTCTCTTTGAACAGCAGCTCTGCCTTCATTGTGTTGATGATAGACATAATACCAGAAAGGCTATTACATTAGTAGTGTGACATCTTTGGAGCGTCAGTGACAGGAAGAGCACTCATGTGTGTTGTTCTTGTCTAAGGCTTCGGACACAACCTAATGTTTGCACAAAAGTATCTGCATTTTTAAAATGTAAGCCAGGGTGACTCATGTTTGTGTGTCCTGAAGCATACACACATGACTACAAGGTCATAAATGTGTTGCATACATGCCCACATGGTCAGGTATCCATGTATAACATTGCAATATTTATTGCCCACCCACTGGTCAGATGTTCTAAATATGTTGTTTACCCCTAGATAGACACTTAATTGTCATTGCACGGTAACCACAATCAAGCTAGGTCTGGCAGCCATCCACCCTATTCTTGTCAGATGATACAGTCGAGGATATGAATGACTAGTAGGCAAATGATTTATATTAGTTTTAGACTGGAATCTATTTTGTTGTTATTAGGATACCATCCTTTCCAACTGAGGTGTTAATCCCAACAGTCAGCTAAGAGTTGTTGAGTTAACAAGCGGAGCTTTCCAGCTGATCCCAGTGACCGGCCAGTAATTTCTGACTGGGAGGCGTCAGGAGGCCGGCTGAGAGACAGCTGGAGAAAGGGAAGACAGCTCACTACGTTCTTGCTTCAAGGTACCACAGATGTCATTCTGACAGGAGTCTGCCCTTGAAAACACGCTGCTTGATACATTTAAGATCTGTCTGGATCAAATTGCTTTGCAATTTTTTAGCATTCAGAACTACAACTTGTATTTCTGTGATCAACAGGTTTTAATAGCTACTTGATTAAAACAAGATTTTTCTGAAAAGAGAATGTGACTGTGCTGATACTTTTACCCTGTCAGTGAAGTAGCCAGTATTCAAGTAGAGCTCTATCGTTATTCATATAGGCCATTAACAGAAACATCAAGAGGCTTCATAATCTGGACAGCAATGGCATCCTCTTTTCTTCTACCCTTGAGTAGAAGAGGGAAAACTTCTCCCAATAAAAACTTCCTCAACAAGGAAAAAAAAAATGAGAAAAAAAATGTAGGGAAGGAAGTAAAGGAAGGATCATTCTTAATAAAATAGATGTGCTTACAGAACAGGCAGGCATCATAGCCCATCACTCAAGACGATAAAATTTGAGATGAAGTGTGAACAAATGGAGAATAAGGTTGTTTTAACCTTGTTTTTTCAGGAAAATTTGAACAGAGATTCAAAAATAATAAACGTTGAGTTCACAAGAGCTCGACTAGAGATACTGGAAGCTGAGTTTTTTTTTTCATTTCTTGATAATTCAGTAACTCAAGGACTTTTTCTGAAACCAGAAAAGTTACTGGAGTGATTCATCTTCTTAGTGAAAGATCTTTGGTGCACAAGTCTGACATATAAAAGCAAACTGCTGTTCTTAGATACCAGATTTATTTTATACTGCCATACATTGATACATATTCTGATTTGACCTGTGCCGTTTCCTCTTTATTACTGGACTTTTTTTTTCCTTTTTTGGGGGGATCTAGCAGCATCTCAACTGGTTCTTTCTCAAGGGTTCAGCAATGTCAAGGTACGTCTCACCATGACAAAATTTTGTAAGTTCTCTCCTCCAAATTGTTTATTTGTCTATGAATATTTTTTTTTCAAAATAACAATAGTGTTTCTTGTTCACTTGTGTATCTCTGATTCCTCTGGTGCAACAAACTCCATATGGCCATTACAGTAATGTAAGTTACAGCCTTAGTGTCTTCCCCTGCCATCTAACCTGAACAATAGAGAAAATTTATTAGAGTTTTATGTTTAATGGAACTTTACTTTCTTGCAGTACACACCGGCTCCCATGGCCTCCGTGGTGGCGACAAAGGTAGTGATACTTGTTTGAAGTGCCGTGCCCAGTAGTCATGAGTTTGCAAGTTTGATGGACTAAAACTTTACACTTTTATTATTACGTTCCCTTAACAGGTGGAGCATGGTCTCTTACTCACTGACTATAAGTAAGATCAAATGCTGACATCCTTGACACCAATAACAGTACTAATACATTCCTTCTCTTTTGGTTTTGAGATAAGATACTGCAAATGTGTAGAAAATAAAAGTTTGTATTTCTGTTGTTGTCAGTGTCATATTGGCACATGTTTTTATGCAATAATAAAAATTCACATTGTCAAAGCACATTAGTGATTGCACAGCTATTGCAACAAGAGAAACTGGTAATTATATCAAGCTTAAAACCTATTTTAGCCTGAAAAAATTGCAATCGATTGGACAAAACGTTCAAATTGCACCATTATATCCACAAGGGCAGGTGTAATAAGTCATGTTTTGTATTGTTGGCAGCCCAAATGCAAGATTTCAGCATCCCGCAAGCTCTCCCTGAAAGTAAGTACTGTATAAAAGCATGTTCTCTAGCAAGTGTTAATTTGTTCCCTGGAGAAGTCAATCAAATTGATTTCTCTCCTTGTTACCATTTTATTCATCCAGATCCTTTTGCTGGCTCGTGCAACGGAAGAGCTTGAGGCAGAGAAGGCGGCAAGAGAGGAAGAAAAGGTCCGCTACCTCGGAGAGAAGCTTCCACCACTGCAGCTAGCTGGTTTAAACGCGGAGGACCTTAATGTGAGCATCAGGAAAAACTGTCAGATGAGTCATGACAGCATACCACCTAAGAGAGTCTTGTACTTAAATAAGGTGTTCATGCTTGTATTTGTAGAAGCTCTGCAAGCAGATGCATGCAAAGATCAATATGGTGGATGAGGAACGTTACGACTGTGAGGCCAAAGTCTTCAAGAACCACAGAGATGTATGTTACAACTCGTGTTCAATGAAACACCACTTTTAAATCAAAAACATGAAGATATAAGTACATTGTAAAAAATGAGTTTTAATTAACTATAGTTCACCAGCTAAGCTTTGCACTATCTCCAGATCAATGAACTGAATCTAAAGGTTCAGGACCTCGGAGGAAAGTTCAAGAAACCAGCCCTGAGAAAGGTGAGAGTGTCGGCAGATGAGATGATGAGGGCTCTTTTTGGATCCAAAAACAAGGGCTCCATGGACCTGAGGGCAAACCTCAAGTCTGTAAAGAAAGAGGACATCAAACAAGAGAAGGTAAAGTCACTCAAGCAAACTTACATCAAAAATCTTCAAAAAAACCAAACAAACTACAAAGCCTAATGGTCTGTGTGGGGGTTTTGATACTACAGGAGCTGACCATGGAGGTGGGTGACTGGCGTAAGAATGTGGAAGCCATGTCTGGGATGGAGGGCAGGAAGAAGATGTTTGATGCATGAAGTTAGCAAGTAATAAGTAATTAAAAATTGGATCAAAGCTAAAATGAAGTCATAATAATTGACAAGACTCAGCTGCTGTTGATTTTGCCTCATTACCATGTTTCATGCACTGGACTAAAGGACTTAGTGTTTGCCAATAATTCTTAGAAGTATTTAGGAGCTGCAGCTGTTTCGACTCAAGTGTAATAAATAGAACGTTCAAGCCAAGATGGTGTGTACTCTGTTCTCAAAATGATAATATGTGAAATAGCTTTGTGAATGCTCAGTATATTACTGCTGTTATATAAAAAAAATACAATAAATCTGCACATACTGCCTCTCCTTTTGTTCCATGTCCTTTTGCAATGGATTTTGAGCGAATGTTAAATTTATTATTAAAAATTATTATTAAATTATGTTAAATTTTTCGGCTAAATGTAACCCCTACTGTAATTGTATATTACAGTAGGGGTTACTGTTTGTGAGATCTTAATTTATTTGACTATTGCAAAGAATCCTACAGACACAATATTGAAGTAGTGTATTTATTTGTTTGCACTTGACTTTTACATTTCTGTTTTCCTTTTCCACGGTTATGGAGAGGTTATTCAAGCTGTTTTCAAGTACAGTGACAAAGTGCCAGTGATTGTTTCTGTCAGGCTGAGGATATACTTAGCTGTTCCTCTTGACAGGAATGAATTCCTCTCCAATAATAAACATTGTCACACACTTGTAGCTGTCCTTGGACTGACATCATGTTGTCAGGAAGACGAAGGCTGAATGATTAAGGGTATTGGTATGGAGTCTGCAGCCTCCAAGTAATTTCAGAGTGCTCATGAGCAGCCTGTGCTTGTGTGAATGCCAGCGTACAGTCAGGTGGTTATTCTTGGTGTGTACAGCACACTCATACATCAGTTGTGCAGTCTCTCCCCGTTGTTTATTTTAAATGGACTTTTTTAGAGTTTTGGCCACACTCCTCTGAATCATCAGCAGTTATGAAATGGAAAAAGCTGCAACATCTAGTAGACCCAAACTGTTGACACCCATGACTCCATACAATACTAGAGGAAGAAGAAAAAGAAGAAGAAAAAGAAACTTTATTTATAGAGCACTTTTCAAATTTTCGACGGGAATTAAGACATCACTGCATCAGCTGACCAAATTTCCTCAGTCAGATAGTTTCAAAGCCTCAGGGCTCTGACTGCAAAAGCTTCATCCGTTCTAGTTTTCTTCTGGGAAATCTGGGACAAAAGTTAAGATCTTTTTTTTGAACATTTCAAACATGACAAAAGCATGACTGTTAAAGTTCTTCCAACAAGCTTGATAAATTCCTGGAGAACCAGCAGATGGCAGAATTTGCTTTGCCATGTGGCGTGACCCAGTGATAAAGATCTCTGTTTTGTTTGCTTAAACAACAAACTGTTAACAACAGGGAGCATTCCATCACTTTAATACAAAAATGCCTGTATTATATCAAGTGAGCTGGAAGATACTCTCATATTTAATACTGTTTCTAAAAGTTCAGAGAAGGCCATGGGCTAAAACTCATTAAAACTACAGTGTGTAACATTCTGGATTTTTCGTTATGTTTCCTGTTTTATTTTGTAGTCTTAACCTTGTGTGTCATTTCAGTTTCCTCTATTTTCCCGCCTTCCATCAACCTCACCTGTGG
>JAQNCA010000028.1:12844357-12857084 GCA_029783725.1 Acanthurus tractus
TTTTTGTTTGGAACATAACTGAGTTTCCTGTGTTTTCTCTGCACCTGAGTCCAAACATTACCAGAGTCGTTACACAGTGTCTTGTTGCTGTTGATGAAGATCATAGTGATTGACTCCTCTTCATCAGTAAACATTTCACGGACAGCATCACTTTCAGCTTAGAAGAAGAGATTGATTTACCCAATGAGTGGCGATTGTGAATAAAATTTTAGGATTATGCTGGGGGGCAGAAATAAGTTTTTATGAATGAGGTATTCTCTGTTCTTATCCTTAATCATATTACTGTAGCTTAATAATAATTCCTTCATATCATAATGTGCTTGGAGACCAGATTTTTTAATGATCTGTGTTGCATGGTATGCAACTACATTATTTATTTCAAAAGCTTGAATCACAATTTGTGATAATTCCATATCATCTAATCGTTATTATAGTTATTAAGTCCTTAGACATGTATTCTTCATAATACCTCTGTTTAGCAGTATCAGTTGGTCCTATATCGTCTTAGTTCACTATTTCCACAGCAGAAAACTACTGAAAAATAAATATGACAATGACGGAAAAATATATTTATTCGTAGTTCTGTCAAAGAAGTGAACAGAGTGTACTTCTTAAAACCCAAATCAATTCCCACATTCACTATTTCTGATCATCAACTCACTCACACAAAGCAAATCCAACACCCATGGTGTTATTATTTCACTCTCAACCCCCAAATTAATAACTGACTGCTGCCAGTAGACTTGACTAAAATCAATTAAAGTTGGGCTGTCACACAAATGTCCTTTCAGCTTAGTTAGACTTAAGCCTTTTTACCTGAAATACCTGGAACCTTCCCCTGAAGCCAAAGATTGAAAAGAGTTAGTTTCAAAAAAGTGCCAGCAATCTATTCACTTCCATTTACAATTTACATTACTGAGCCTGAGAAGGAAAATATATACACCAAAAATTATGTTTGTGTACAAAAACTGTGTAATGGTCAAAAACCAAATAAACACAAAAGCAAAAAAGTTGCAGTATGCAGAAACAGGTATTACAAAACTTCACAACAACTTCAAACTTTGTTTGACATTTGCACAAAAAGTTGCATCGAGAATGTTTAGTCACAGATCTGTTGAGAAAATTAAGCTACTCTTTGTGAAGAGAGCAGTAAAACATGTTAAAGACATGAAACTCAAAAAGACTAGGGACATGTCGGTCCTAATTTTGGACTGGACTCTGGACTTGCCTGCTTTAACCCAACTTAAGTGCAAAGACTTGAGACTTAGTTGTGATTTCCAAAACATTGACTTGGTCCCTGATGGAAAAAAATCTAAATCACTTAATCTAAGCTGGGACACAGGACAAGGATCCCCATTATCAACATACATTTTTTACCCTTTTTACAGAACCAAAATTTTCAACAATAAGCCAGAATTCCCACCATTATTTAATCTAAATGCTGATGACATCGGGCCCTATACACCCGGCGCAAATGCGGTGCGCCAGTGGCGCAAGAGTCTTCGCTATTGTACACCTGTCACAAATGCCAATTTTGCCACAAGTGTACGATAGCAAACTTGCGCCAGGTCTGTGCGCCGAAGGGCGGGAGGTCTGAGGTCAAATGTGCCAGGAGTTTAAATCAGCCGAAACCTGGTTAAAACGGAGGCACAGATGTAAAACAACATTTATGTGATCAGAAACACAAGGATTAAATAATGATTATTTATAACATGAACCCTGAGCCAAGAGTTATGTCTCCTCACTGCTGAATCGCCTTTCTTTGTTTGAATTCAATATCAACAAGCGGCTGAAAGAAAAACAGTCTGTCAACCATTAATTACCACGTGTATTCTTTTCACAAAATGAATAAAATTTTTAAGTGTGTGCCTGGGGGGATCAGCTGAAAGCTGTCTGACACAATACATTCATTGAGCGTTGTCCTTATGCAGCCGAATAAACGAATGAATGAATGAATGTATAAATAAATAAATAAATAATGAAATCCTTGTAGTTCAGAAGTGTTTGCGCTGGGTGTACGATAGCATTACGCCTGCGCCACTGGTGCATGGCGGAACCAGTCTTTAAAGGAAAAGAAAGCAAATTCTCCAATTGGTTCATGCACTTTGGCCACAGAAACACCCATGAAGTGATGAGATGATTCTACCCAGCTGATTGGACTACTGGCTGTGCGCCAGTGGTGCATTGGGTGGGGCAGAGCAGGATTCGTCTGCCGCTTTTGGAACAACATGACAAAGGTTGACCTAGAAACTTGACCTAGAAATTTTAAACTTCCCTGCCCAATGCACCACTGGCGCACAGCAGAAAGTGTACGATAGGGCCCATTTTGTTAAATATGACAAATCCTTCAACATCACATCCTTAGCAAGGTGTCCGGTTTCTCCTACTGAAACTCAATAGTTGCCACATTTTGGAGGAAAGGTTCAGGAAACCCTAACAATATGTCACACATGATGCACCAGATTTTACATTAACCTTTGTCTCCCACCAGCTTTAGGTTAACCAGTATCGGGCAAACAACTCCAGCATTGCTTGGCTTGATATATAATAGACCATCTGAAAAAAATGTCTCCCCCTTCAGCATATTGCATTTGTAAAGAAAATCAGGTGAGACCATCAGCAGCCCTAAAACTGAACCCCAACAATACCACTCTGTCAGGGGGAAAGCTAATGACATACATAACCCAAAGCTACACCTCTCCTGTCTCCAACATGGCAGGGCCCTAAGTTTAAAATCAACAAGGAGCTCCACAATCTACCTGAGGAGTAAGCAACCTGGAGAACCTTTGCAGCAGCACCTCATGACCTTTGACCCTCTCTCTCAAACATAACTTATGTGTGGTATCCCCACTCACCCTCCACCCTTTTTCCCTCTCTTTTTCTTTTTTGTTTTAATGTCTTTATATGTTTTCATTATTTTTTAATTACTCCTGTTGTAAGGATTAGGAAATATAAAATATATATAGGCAATGTAACTTATTTTTAAAAAATATTTCAAAAACCCTGTACCTTAGAAAATACAGACTCCAGAACAGTACAAGAAAGCAGAGGTAAACTCCCAAAAGTAAAGGAAAGACTGAGGTATATTTAAAAACATCAAAATAACAGCTGAAGAAGCCGTAATGGATCAAAAGGAAAAAAAAAAATCAACTATTCTGGTCAAGCAAGAGACCAAGTTTCAAAAGCATCAATGCTTTAACCAAGAAAAAAAAAAAGAAAAAGGTCACACATTTTTTGCTGCATTAGAAATAAAACCTAGCAACAAAACATAAGATCATGAATTCTGTTGTCTTTTATCACTCTCTATATGACTTCATATTAGTATTACTATTTCAAAGGAATAATAAGGCACATTGAGTTTGTTAAACCCATATGTGAAAACCATAAAACGGTGCCATTAGTCTAATCTTAAATGACAACAAAACAATTTAATAAATACACACGATTATTTGTCACCCACTACAGACCTTGTCTGTATTTTCAATGTTGACAGTGAAAACAATGTTTCCTAAAACTTAGCATGTGAATCAATAAAAAAATAGCATGAACTGGCTGCATGGGCATATTATTACAGTAAAACCACTGACTAAAAATTGCCCTTAATGTTATATTTACATTTACAGGAGCCTGTCATTTGAGAAAAAAACAAGCACTGCTTCTGGACTCTCCTGCACAAACATAAAACAGATGTCCTTCATCTCAACTTTAAACTCCTTGGCTGTCTTTGGTAAGTGGCTGTGTAGAATAACAGGCAGATATAAAGAAAATATTAAAAATCAACATAATATTGCATTGTTTCAATTTTCAGATATTTGGTCAATATTTCCCATGGCGTACCTCTCTGTATTCAAGTCATATATGAAAAGAACTGTTCTTATCTAATAAAACAAAATGCAACAATCGTGAACATTACTTAAATAATTAACAAGTATTCCTGATTAAAGCTTTTCCCAAACTACCCCTATGTGGCCCCTTTACCTGAATTAGACACATTCACAACAGAAGGCACATTTATAGTGAACACAACGAATAGAAGTAGGCACTTAAGTTAGGTATGCTTGTCTCAAATGTTTTTACAGATTTCTACACATGATATTAAACTCAAATGAAAAAAATGTCATACAACATGATGTAATAAAATAGTAATTTACAACATGACACAATAATGTATTTATGCTACACACAATGTGCTAGAAAATGCACATTTTACAATAATTCTCCTTCAAGTGAAGTCTCTTGTGCAAGGCTTGTGATCTCAATAACGAAGGACACATTTTATCACACACAGTTGTGTATACACATCCCTGGAGTGTGATCTGTCATTTAGTATATGTTTTGGATTTGGATCAGGTCAGTTCGTTGTAGACAGCAAGATTATCATAATGCACAGCAGCATCTTTGTTAGTGAGACCACACTCAGAGACCAGTACTCTTTCAGTAGTCTATAGCACATACAGTAAGTATATCAGTAGTATCTCCTCAACCGAAACATTTACAGCTGCAACTTGTTTTGTTTCAAAGAGCTTCAGTGACTAAGGACAGTATCGAGTCCTCTGTCCGCCTCCAGTTGTGTTGGTCAGCAGGTGTTATCACCATCCTGTTGCAAGAATCATTCTCTGGCCTTAAAGTGCTCTGGTTGCCGTGGTTGTAACCATGGCGGCCATGGTCATGTAGCAGTGGCGAGTGACGAGGTCACCTCTGGTTCCACATGCCACGTTTGGAGTGAAAGTAGTGAAAGAAGTTCCTCAAGTTGACCCTCTCCACTTCCAGTCCTGAGACCAGGATCCTAGAGCAGAGAGCAGAGGACAGATTTCATGTTGTCTGCTCCCCAAACCGTTCACAGGCAGTGCACCTTATTTCAGAGCACAATTCAGGCACTTTTAAGGTACCTAAACCACAACTGATCAGTCTCTCAAAGCCTTAATCATCAAATTTATTTGTGAAAAACAAGAAAACAGATAAAACTCTACTGTACACAGTTATAACCCTTGTAAGAAAACTCTGGCCATGGTGAAGAAAATCAGTCACTCTATTTGCAGTGTTGTTGTGTTGACAGGCAAAACAGCCCTTGCCCATGACTACAGATCGAGTGCTGATATCCTGTGTCTGACAGAGGTGTGTGCACCTTTATCTTCCTTGTTTCTAAGGGGAAGTACAGTGCTGAAGCTTACCTTAGCAGCATGGCTTTTGCAGGTGGGGCCTCTGGTTGACTTTGGCCTGATATATTTTTTTACAACATATAATTTGCCATTATGGCTTAGGCACAGGATCATAAATGCTGCCTATTGCCTTGCTCATGACATGCTTCACATGGGTTTTTTGCATTTTCAATTGGATGGGGATTAATTTAACCACACAACATGAGTCCAAGGACAAGTTTAACCATAAAGTAACAGAGAAAGAGCAAAGAACAAACCTGTCGAGGAGCTCCCAGTCTTCCCCTCCCCAGCGGTCCCTGTACTCCCTGGTGTTCATTCCTCCAATTGCATCCAGATCCGACTTATAGATCCCCAGCAGGCCAAATCCATTGATCTCCCAGTAACCTGCAACACAGGCGGTCGGTGGCATTTGTTGTCACTTATGTTCATATACATACAGGAGCCACAAACCATTAACCATATTTGGAACTGATGCTGTTCCCTCCTTTTATCCTGGAGACATAATGAGTACCAGTCAACATGTGGATGGACAACCAAGTTTACTGACCGTTTGTTTTATTAGTTATTGCTATTGTCCAAACAGTTTTGAACTGCGCTGGATATCGTTAACTAGCATTAGTCCAAACTGCTTGATGACTCGTGTAAAATGCTGAGAGGACAATAAAATGGTTTATTGGTGCTGACTCAGCAAATGTAACTCGGTACAGTATGTCAGAGATTAAAATTGCTGATAAGGTTTGGGTGTCTGATAAGGGAAGGAGGGATGGGTGGAGACAGAAGAGCTGTGTGTGTGTGCGTGCCTGCACCACACAAAATGAGTCAAGCATGTCAGAGTAGAATCAACAATAAAAGACATGAGCCTTGAGGGCACTGTTCTTCCTCTGCTTTGAACTGGGGCCATTTACAGAAGGCGGGGGGGGGGGCTTTGTAGACTTAAAAAAACGGACTCTGAGGTATCTTTACATTCACCTGTTGTGAACTGTTGTGATTAATCTCTCTTGGTTTACAGCTTACTAAAAGGGAAATGTACTTTACTTAATGAATGTACAGAGAGGTGAGTGGGAAAAAGAAAAGACTAAAAGTAAATAACTTAAACAAACAGCGTCAGGTGAGGCCGAACACAAACACTCACACTCACACAAGCCCTTGATGCTGCCAACGCTTTGCTATGTTAAGACTATATCCTTTCTTCTGGCTGTTTCGGATGAATAAACACCAAATAAGTTTACAGTCAAGCGGCCCCCACCTGTGGCATCTGATGGTGTAGCTCCGCAGTTCAGTCTCATGACCACCGGGGCAAAAGCCATGTGTCCCTCCACACAGGACTTCCTGATGACATCAACGATGGAGGAAGGGAAGTGGATGTGGAGGTCGAAGAGAAACACGATGCTGTGAGGATCCTGAGGGAGCAAACATTTATGTATCATTATGGTCTATTCATACACCCATCACTCCATCTTAATGCCCTATTGCTGAGAGAGATGTTGTGACACCCACCTTTATGAGATTGATACCTGCTTGCAGACCAGCGGAGCGCTCGAAGTTTCCAGTCAGCTTCACGTACTCGTATCTGATCAATTCACAAGCATAGTTGTAGCACAGACACGTGTTGTGTAATCAGCTGGTGAAAATGAGGCACAAACACGTACCTGTGCACTGAGGACTTCTCCAGAGCCTTCTTCACGTCCATGTCGGTGCTGTAGTCAGTAATGATGAGATTGAAGTTGGTGTCTTGAGTTTCTTCATACAGCCGTTCCATGTCTTCAATCAACTGATGCACCCATCGAGCCTGGTTTTTCACTGAGAGAGACGTGCAGACACATGATCAGCACTGAGGTGATGTATTGGTAGACCAAATGTAAAGAAGAAGAGGCTGTGAGCTTAAAATGACTGCAGCAGTGGTTATTGGTTGACGTGTTTTTTTATAATATGTATTTGCTTGAATCCAACAGTCCTGCAATCGGACCATCTACTCTGCATGATGCCAACCTTTAAGTTTTCCTTTTTGACTTTTTGCTTCTATGATCCTGTCCCATGTTGGCCGTCCAGCCGATTTTAACAACTAGCTGCTATGGCTCAGGGAGAGTTTTTTATGTTTACTTAGATTGGACACTGTATTAAGACTAAGATATGACAGACTTCCTTCCATAAATGGCGGAAACATTGAAGGCCTTTCTCTAAAGGATTGTATTTAAGGGTCTTATCAGTATTATTTTAAGTGTTGTCCTTTGTACGAGATCAAGTTAAAGTACAAGTTGGCACACAGAGGTGAGAATCTTGTCAACGATGTTACGAAAAATGTCCCATACCAAGAGGAAGAATGTTGATGTGAACAGCAAAAAGTCAGAGCAGAGGCAAAAACTTACACAAAGAAGCCCAGGAAAGAGTTGCTCGGGCGTACCTGCTACAACGAAGTGGACGGTGGCGGCAGGATTCCATTGAAAGCCAATCGGGTCACACAGCATCAGGTTAGGATTCTGCAGCTGGGTGGGGAATTCCTTTATGCGTTGGCTGCTCAGAGTGTAGATGTAATGCGACAGGCGCAGCAGCTGGCCGTTCACGTCTTCCACCTCCAGCTCCAGGAGGTAGCGGTCGCCCTTGACTCTGTCAACGCGCTTGACCACATTCATCACACGCACCAATTTGAACTGGCTGCAAAAGAAACAAACAGAGGAATGAAACTAAAAGGTTGAAATGTGCTGCAGAACTAGTTTGCAATTTGTGTATGTTGCTGTTTTTGCTACTTCATCGTACTGGAAGTGTAGATGATTCCAAAATATGATGCATTCATTCAAAAATAAAAGAAAACCTTAAAGAGTAGAAAAAAAAATTTACTGGATATTTTTAACATAAATGGTTACTCAACTTACAGCGTGTTGATAATAATATTTGGGTTAAGTGGTTCCAACTGAAGGGTTTTGGTCCAAAAAAAATGTTTTTTATGCGTTTTCAATGATGTGTCTTGATCAAAAACTTGGTAATTCAAATGATTAAAATTGGACTAAATTAACTTAACTTAATTAACTTTGACATTTAGTCAGTTAACTGGCTTATCCTTGCAGCTTTAAATATATACGACCTGTTAAAAGGGTTGCAAGTACATGCAACTAAATTTTAAGGAATCAAAGTTAATTGGAGAATTAGCTTCTATATTTAATCAATTTCTGTTCTACATGATGGAGAAAGTCAACAAAGAGATGAGGCCAATTCCTGCCATGGGTATCTTTCATTTTCAGGTAACTGAATCAGTTGATACACAGCTGCGTATTGAATGTCAGTACTTACCCGTTGTGCTTTTTGTTGAGTTGGTCCATAAAAGCTTTGACTAAGGGCGAAACTTCACTGGACTGGATCAGCAGGTTGCCTGTGATGTTGCAGTTAAAGTTGATCTTATCGGATCGCTGTGCATTGAGTTCTTGATGGCTGAACTGAAAGGTCTGGCTCCACTTGTCATCAGGGTCAAGAGGGTCACCCGGACTTTCAAAGTGTTCAACTTCCCAAACAGAATTTCTCTCATCCTCCCTGGTGTCTCTGCTGTTCACATCACGGAAGCGCATATCATATTCCTCCCATACACGGTCCTCCTTTATTATTGTATCTGCCTGATTTGGGTCTGTTTCTTCCCCAGTGATGATCTTTACTGTGTCAATGCTTTTATCTTGATCCTCTTGTAGAGGCATATTCATCTCTATCTCTTTATCCCTGAGGTGTTTTCTGTCGTCTGTCTCTCTCTGATTTAGCCTTAGCAAAGAGAAGTCTCTCTTCAGAGTGGTAAGACGCTCGTCCTTGGTTTTGAAACTCTGCCGCGAGGCCACTGTGGGTTTTTCAAGCAGAGGCACATTTTGCTCTTTGGGTTGAAGCTTTGAGTCTTTCGGTGCCTGGATAAGAACGTGGTTCTTGATGCGATACTGTTGCTCTGACTTAACAGCTGCTGATGCCTTTTTGTTTGTCTGCCCTGCTCTCACAGTCGTCTCTACTGGTTTGAGCTTTTGTCTCGTTTGAGGTCTCAGCTTTTGTTTTGGTTTTATCTGTTGGACTCCTTTAACCCATCGCTCTGTCTGGTTCTGTTGCAGGTGAGTTTTTGAGGCTTGTGTTGGCACTGACTGCAGAGGTTTAACTGATCTCTGTAACTTTGACCGAGGTTGCAAGGCACCTCTTTTCCCTCGCCTCCGCTGTGACTCAAGTATGTGCAGTTTTGAGTCAGAGCTGTTCTTCGGCGTATTGTCGTTGTCTTGCGTGCGTATGGAGAGGAGTTTGCGCTTTTGAACGTAATCATCGTAATCATCACCATAGTCCGAAATAAACCTCCTGTCTCTGAAGTCCCGCCTGAAGTCCCGCCTGAAGTCCCGCCTGTCTCCTCTTCGATGGTCTCCAATGTTAAACGTCCCCTCTCCATTAAGCACTTTTTTCTGGCTCTGGGCGCCAAAATCTAACATTCACCAAAAGAAAACACAGAGAGGCTGGTTGTAACTGACTGACAATGTAAGTCACTGAACTTTTTTAAAGAAAACAAAGGTTAAAAATACCTTTGCCTGTGTGCCCTTTTTTCTTGTTAACAGAGGAATCTGGAGACATGTATGCAGGGGACCTGAACCTGAAGTAGACAGAACACAAAATTATGCAAATTGATTTTACTGTAAAACACCACATTAAAAGCGACTGACAGACGTCACTGTCTCACTCACTCAACAAACAAAAACTTTATTCTGCCCTCTCCTTCTGTATGCATTTTCATTTATTGTGGAATATGAGGTCTCACCTCTTGTTGCCCCAGGAGCTTTCAGGGTAGTAGCAGCTCATCTGAGTCTCCATGTGTGTGAGTCGGGTGTAGTCATTGGGGTAGATGTATGACATGTAGACCTACAGAGAGATGATTTTTGATGTGTTGTTAAAGCTGTAAGAGTTTCATGTTGATTTTAAGATTTGATATAACAAAGGTTATCCAGCTTCACAAGGTGGGTGCAGATGAGAACAGAACAAACTGAAAGTTTTGTTTTTCTAGTACACATGGTTCCTATTTAATAAATTTCCAAATTCAAATATGCCTAGTTTTAAAGAACAGTTCAATTTTTTTTTGGGAAAACCTTCATATTTTCCTTCTTGCAATGGGTTGGATGAGAAGTACTATATAACAGTTATGTCTGTTGCATACAGATGAATATTATTCAAAGCATTTACTTAAGTAAAAGTATCTAAGAACATCAAGAAAATTTACATAAAGTATTAAAAACAGAAGTCATCAATGCAGACTGTGATTCAGTATTTTACACTTGTAGATCGTGAGAAAAGAGCTAAAACAACAAGGTAGAACTATTTTGTAGAGGACTAACAATTGTTTTCAATATGGAAATGTACGGACTAGTTCTCTGACTCCTTTACATGCTTGTTTAGTCAGCAGTCCAAACCTTAAAATGACTAAAAATGAATTAAAATGGTTACAAAGAAATATGAGTCTTTAGATTTGAGAAACAACAACAAAAAGCCAGTGTGATTTTACATTTAGAGAAATCTATTGGCAAAATATGCCAGAGAATGGAATACTGATAATTATTTTTTATTATTTGTTATTGCTTATTTCTTTATTTCATTAGTATAGAATGATCTGAAACTAAGAATTGTTATTGTTGTATGACACTGTAATGAGTTCTTCATAGCTACAGAGAGGGCCCTTTCCCTTGTAGGCTGCCATGTTGCACCACCATGTTCTACGGTAGCCCAGAATGGACAAACCAAGCACTGACTGTAAAGAGGATCCCTCTGGTGGGTGAAGGGACATTCAGTTGGTTTCAATCTGCAGCCTCACTGTTAGATGTCACTTTATCATCACACTGGACATTTTTGTTACTACAGTATGATAAAGCAACACTTTGAGGTCTTAGAGCTTACTTTTGCGAAGGACTATTTCTACGACGAGCAGTGACATCCTGGAGTCTCGTCTTCACCATGGGGTTGCTAGGCAACTCCAGGAAGTGACTGCACCCTGACTAAAGATGAGACTTTAATAAAACTGGTTGTAAAATCAACCGAGAGAAAGCAGAAGCAGTGCTACCAAATGTTTGTTTTTCGAATGGGTGCAGGACGTCTTGAGTTACTTTAAAATGAACATAAAGACCCTTGTATGTTGGCATAATGTAATAGACAGCGCTGCTTGGCACAACAGGAGCAAAAACAAAATAGGAGATGCTGATGTCAGATTATAACTTCCTGTGTCTTTCTGTCACAACATAATCACACAGATGTTTATGAGGTACAATCCAGTTTTCTTTAACTTAGATAGTTTTTTTTTTCCTTTTAGGAGATTTGGTGATAAAGATGTAAGATGAAGTTTAACCAATGAAACACAGAAAAATTGTTAATACATACAAAATGCAAGCCTTGGTAGCGGCTCAGACGAATGCCTTTAATTGTGTAGCTGGGTTTGTACGAGCATTTGGGCAGAACACCTTGCAGGAACTTTCTGTCTATCAAGGGCACTGGAAAAAAAACAACAACAACAAAAAGATCTGAGATGAGATTACTTTGTGCATTCAACAGGAGGAAATAGGTTGCAAAACAATCGCATCTAAGATGGGAGGAAATGAGTGGCTCATCTGCCGTGTGGCACAGAAATTGCATCAGAGTGACGGCTCCCACCTCGGTGGAAGGTATCACGCGGATCTTCCCTCAGCATGTCTGCCGCGGCTGTGTGCTGTTTTGTCAGGTTGCGCTTGTGGCTTGCAAACGTCTGTGGTATGTGAGCAACATCACTCGGCAAGAAGGCAGACTCATCTGTAGGATGAAGGCGCAGGACATAAAAATGCAGCTCTCTGCAAATATTGTGCAACAAAACTAATGTAAATTTGTTTTATATTATTTGGCATCACTGCCAAATAATAAAAGCATTGAGACACCATGTAACTGCTGTTTGCTCGAGACCAATACAGTTTCCATGCGGCAGCTAGAGTGGCGTGAGTTTTTGTTTACTTACCAACATAAAGGGAGATGTGCTTAGATTGGATAACCATGAACTTTACGTCTTGATCCAGGCGCCGCCACTGTGTGCAAACACAAAAGACTGTATGTCTAGCACTTTATTACTGCACATGAGAGAAAGAGTTGAAACACAATGAAAGGAAACAAAGAAAGAGATAAAGAGAAAGTTTTTTACTGTCCAACTACTTACCGCCACCTCCACATGGTCAGTCCCTTCTTGATTTTGCTGGTGGATAACTTCAAAAAAGTACTTCCTCTGAGCAGACAGCCTGTCAGACAACACACCAGTTTCACATCCCAGTCACATCAGACACACCCACTCAACTAGACTTCAAAGAAACACAATCATGTGGCAGATAAAAAAAAAAAAAAAATCTGAGTAGCAGTTAAGATTTCTTTGAGTTACTTTGTTGGTGCATTTTTCTGATTTCTCTGTATATATGTGTGTGTAAGTTCCCTCAATGCTTTAAGAGAATAGAAGCAAAACAGTTAAAAAAGGTATTAATTCTTTAACATCTAGGGGCTCTAATTTCGCGGCGCAACTCAAGGCGGCGCAGGCGAAGCGCACCCGGCGAACCCCCCGCAGTGGTAATTTC
>JAQNCA010000028.1:12860466-12874337 GCA_029783725.1 Acanthurus tractus
ATCACTGGAATGGTGGCACACATTTTCTTTTTCTTAAACTTTATGACTTTAATGAAAGCTTGTAGGAAACACTGGAACGAACACACACAAACACACACACACACACACACATTGATGTTCTGTAAACACACACCAGTGTGACATCTGCCACACAGGCCGTGTTATCTAATCCATGTGTGGCGAAGGCAGCACAAGGAAAAAATAATGCAGGTATCAGCCAAAGCCTCTGTCTTACCTGTCTGGCAGCTCCTCACATATTCCTCATGGTCAATCTGAATAATCTGCTGTGCTGTCGCCACAGTCAGGTAATCATTAGGTTATGTTTTTTGGTTTTTTTTATGTTTTTCATGTCTGTGATCAGGGGTCATTCAACTGGAAGTCGAGCTCAGTCTAATTTTGTATCTAGGCAAAGAGGGAAGATTGCTTTTTTACCTGTAATTACAGGTAATAGCAGAAATGAATTATTATTTTGGTCACTGGTGTCATATAATTTCTGATAGAAAACACAGCATCAGATGGGACAAACATGGTATCAGAGTATCCGATGGGAAGAAACAGATGGAACAAAATTGCATAAATCGATCAAATGAGGGGGTCCTTGACTTGAAAAAAGATCAAGAACCACTGGTGTAAATACAATCTAATAACCAAGAGAGCACTCCGACAAACAGGATGACTGGGACTACCACAGTGCTTATGTAACGTTTGGTTACAATGGTCTCCTGAGTCACACAGAGCAACAGCTTCCCACAAACAAGAAGTATGAGGTGCAACAAGAGGCCAGAGCACCACAGTGCTTCGTATAGTGGAAATATGGGGAATGCAATACAGAGCAAAGGAAGCTTCTGAAGCAGGCTGTGCTGCAGCAGATACAGCGTTCACAGACACAAATGATATAGGAGGGAACTGGGCAGGCCTGGGCAGGTTATTCAGACTTTAGAAGCGGTGAGACAAAGTGTTTCAACACAGGCAAATTACGGACACACATGTAACACATGTATACTTCAGTACTTGTGTGAATCTTCAATGCCATCTTTCCACAACTCCGCAGGCTAACTATCACAATGAAGTGGCAAACTCCTATTTCTTACCTAAACCTTAGAACCAAGTCTGAGCCCTCGGTCTTTTGAAAGTTAGGGCTAGGGTTAGTCCACACTTTCAGAGTTTAAAACTCAAACTGGTTCTCACATAGATAGTTGCACACAAAAACACACCTCTGGTTTCCAGGCTTGTGGAGTGAAGCTGGTTTTCCAAGAAGATGACTCCTCTAGGGTGTCTGTTTGAAAGTTCTGTCTGACCTGAAAAACCCATAGAACCACAAACAGACACACACACACACACACACACACACACACACGCAAACATGCATGCACACACACGCGCACAAACGATAATAACTCACTTTAGCTTGTTTTCCTCCACTCCTCCCTGTGTAAAAACACTTCCTTAATAACCATTTTTTCAGTTCTCTAGTTTGCCGATGCTCACTCCTTACCTTCTCGTCATACTTGGATCTCAACAAGCCGCTGGCGTTAGTGTGAGAGATCTGATCTGAGGAAGGAGATGAGAATAATCAGAGCAGATCAGGGCTCACAGACAAAAAAAGCAGCGACTGTAAATACATTTACAATTACACTGTCACATGGTCTCTTCAACAAATTTCAGTGAACTTTGTAATTCCCCCCAGGAAGTGGAACAGCTTGTTGTTCATGCACTGACCCTCTGATTTTACATTCAAACGAAATGAATTCTAAAGTAGTTTGTATAAACATGCATAGTTGGTGTCACTGAAAAGTCCGTAAACTTAAAGCCTGAGTTATGGAGATGAGTGGTGAGGAGAGGACGCACAGAGGAGGAACTCCACCCCTTTTAATGCTGTTTCAGTAACAGTGAAAAATGTTTGGTAGTCAGTGGAGAGGCAGGTTTTTTTGCTTTTTTATCCTCCTGAATCGTGCCATTGGTTAAATGATTACACATTTGCTGTTCAGTTTGAAAAACAGTTTTGCAAAATTAGAGTTGCACTTTTTGCAACAGAAAAAAAATTATATTTTAAAAGAATTTGCAGGCAAAAGTCGAAAGTAAGTATCATTATCAATTATTGTTCTCTTAAAGAACCAACTCTTCTCCTTTTGCTTAGAACAGGCACATAAAATGGCCAGGCTTCTTCTGTTTTTAAACTATTGTTCATCAGTTTTCCTTTTTCCTGATGGCGACAGACATGACAGTGCTGATCAAGTGTTTCGTGTGAAGCCTTATTGATTTACAAGATTATTATTTAGATTGACACGGAAGAAGTGAAACTGATGAAACAATGATCAAAACACTGGATCATGTGTGCATCAGGAGCTTAAAAGCACACATGCCAACTGAAATCTTGATCCGTAACAAACACACAAAAGCAAACCACAACTCCTCTGCTGATGGATTAAGTGACAGGGCCTTAAAGGGGAAACTAAAACCTCTCAAACAACCTCTGTTGTCTGGCCACACAATAAATCAAAAGCCCCACCCCTCAAAAGTCCACAGATCCGACTTGATGCAAATGAAACAAAATGTTTTTTGGCTTCATTATTGTGGGAGGACGAGACTTGTACAGCTTTTATACAGTCATTGGTCATATTCTCAAGGAAGTGCTGCTCCTGGGGGAGAGGAACAAAATTAGTTTTTTTCCTCTAAACTCTTCCCTCAGCTGTATGATTATAAAGAATATGATAAAAATGTTCCTTTATGAGCTCATGGTTTGTTTGCCTAAATTGGGGTTGCAGTGCTTGGAACTCAGGGTCTGTCATTATCACCAGGGTGGAGAACTCCAAACACACACCCTGAAGACATCAGAGGACCATTTTGGCAACACGAGTAATTCTAGAGTGGTGGTTAGGGAAGAGAGGAATATTTTTACCTCCGTCTGAATACATCCTGTCTTTAACCTTCTCTTGCTGCCCTTTTCTCATAATATTCACCAGAGCTCTGATAATGTACTTGTTTCCAATCGTTTTAAAATGTCTGTTGGTGCTTTGTCGGGTGAAATTTAATGTTAAAGAGTGCATATGTTTCCGTAAATGAAAAAGGAAAATTACAGGTATTGAATGTTGATGCAAAGCACACAAATGACGTCTAAAATAAAAACGAGACTGGAGGCCTTTCTCTGATCTTATTGTCTATTCAGTCTCTTTCAGGTGCTACTCCCATGGGGGAAAAAAAAAGTGGAAACTTTGCTTGAGTTAGGTGACTACACTGTGGCACTTGTATGTTAACTCCAGGGGAGAAGCTATGTAAAATAAACTACAGAGTACAGGAAGTCAAATATGTGGTTTACATAGTTTAACATTCGTATTCAGTAAGAAAAGAAGTAGCCCATTTCAAAGTAACAACCGAATGTTGTTACAAGGAAATATTTTCATATGATTAGAAGCTCTGCTACGACTGTTTCTACCAAGGGATTATCAAAAAAGAAAAACTGAGAGTTGTCTTGCAGAGACAATCATCACAAAACATTAACACCTTCACACGTGCAGCCATTTTTCCATCGAGACATTTATTAACTTCTGTTTGGGAGGTTAACGAGTGCTTAGGAGCATAAATAACTTTGTTATCTATGTTCTTAAGAGCCCATGTGATCTACATGTGAGACAAGCCATCTCCTAAAGACTCATATAGGGGCCAAGCCTATGAGCTGCGTCTGCCGGTCTCAGCAGTCTTAGTCATCAAGTTTCCTCTCTATAGTTGAACTGAACATGTTGCTGCCATGCTGCACAGGAGGAAGCCACAGCCATTTCCATGTGCTGTGAGAAGGTTGCTTGGCTTTTGTGGTGGACGCAGTGAGCCCGAGAGATTTCTTTTTTTATAGAAACTCTGGACTCCCTTGTTTAGTTGAACAAACTCAAACTAAAGATTTTCTGAGGGGCCATATGTTGTAGACTGATGCGTTTCCTTTCCTTCTCTTTTGTGTATGTAATGTGTGTGCACAAGCTGCAGTGAACAATGAGCCAAAGTGTTTAGTTGTAAAGTGAAGCAGGGTTGAATATGAAAGGATGATGCATTTAAGGGCAAAAACATATTTTCATATTTTAACTGATTTAAATGTGAAACCGGGAGATATCATTAGAATTTCAAATAACTTGTGACTTGTTTGACCTTCAGCGGGGACTCGACTTAACTTGCCTGACTCTCGCCACTGTAACTTGGACATGCTTGGGACTTTTAAGTTGAGACTTGAGACTTGCTTATGACTTGTACATGTTTAATATGTCTCCATGTCTTCCACCTTTAGATTTCAACAAAAGTTCATAAAGGACTCCTAAACATTTTTCGAAATGACACAATAATACCAGACCAACAATTCAAGGGAATTCATGTTCCCTCGGGTGCAGAAGACACACTGCGATGAACAATGAAACCTAGTGTCAATTTAATTACGGATACATCATAGCTTTAATTGAACTTGGAAGACTGCAACATGCCTTGATCATATGCCAACTTACAGTGCAGTCAAAACATATGCAGGAAATGAGAGATATAAAAGCAAACGCAAACCGAAACTTTCAAAGAACTAAAGTATGACTCAGGCTACTCATGTACAACTGCAGCTGGAGTGCTAACTTTGTCTGTGCACATCCAGCTGAAACCTTCACTTTCTTCCACAAAGTGTATCTCTGTTCCAATATGTGTAATTCATATAAGCTGTTTTGGAACCATGGAAATGTGAAAAAAAAAAAAGTGTATCATTGTCAGTAGTAGCAGCCTAATGAGCATATTCTCTGCCACAACTTCACTGAATCTAGTTCTGGCATTTTTTATAACAATCGCAACTATGTCAAAGCTCCTAAATCATCTGCTGTTTTATCTGCATTTCCTCCTGTGATTTGCTGACATTTTAATGAGAAAAATAGTTGCTGTAAGCTGGAATTACTTTCTTTGTGTGTGTGACATTTTTTTTCCACCAGAAATCAAAACAAGGCATTTCAACAACTTATTTATAGGACTGCATGATATGAATTCCCAGTCATATCACAATAAACACCTCACGTCTGCTTCGGTTGAGTGTAAGCAAAAAAAAGGACTTTGAAACCAGACTGGCTTTCACGCTTGATAAATGAGCATATCTGATGTACATTCTTCACATCTTTACTTCTGTGTCCATTTCGCCGGCTCTCTAGTTGAGAATGACATCTTCAAATATCTCTGTCAGCTCTGTTTAAGGGTACATTGAGTCCTTTACTTGAAAATATCCCAGTTTGATGCAGCAACTGAAGAATGCAGATAGCTAGGCCCTTTAATGTATGACTCAGGCGTGCATTTACACGTCAGGCCTTGTACAAGGTGTCTCATGATTTATTATTTCTCTTTTGTCAGCAGACCCCAGCATGACTGTTTTCACTGCGATCACGGCCGACCACGCCACTGTGCAATATGTGTGTGAACACATTTCAGCAGACGAAAAGTTCAAGCTGAGGTTGAGCTTCGTTTCAGAGCAGGAAACTTGGTTACCCCATGCGAGACAATACTTCCGACTAAGTGTAAACCTACTGTCTGACCCCCCCCCACCCTTTTTTCCCTTGCTTTAAAACACACATACACACTGCTCCTTCTCATCCCTTAAACCTGTTGTCTCATCTGTTGCTAATTCCTGTTTCCTGTGCAAATACGTCCAGCATAAGAAAAGGTGAAAGCAGATGTGCAGCACTTTCCTGTCAGCACTCACAAAGACACTTTAGAAATATCTGTAGTCCTTTGTTGACAGTTATCTACATTGTGCATACAGTCTTTGTCAAGCGGGACCTTTGTGAGACAAACTCACACCTTCTCTGCAAATGGGGGAAAAAAAGGTCTCTCTTTAAACATTTGTACTGCAGCACTTAAGCTGGTGCTGTGTCTTTATAGAAGATAGCTGCTACTTACAAGTACATAAAATGTTTAAGAGCGATGGTGCAAGAGTGAGTTGAAAATCCATCCTCAAGTAAAAGTGTGATTGCTCCCATTAAAAACTACTCAAGTGACAGTAAAACAAACCCTGTTTAATAAACTTATCACAGTACATGTCAGTTTCTATTCTAATATTCATTTTCAGTCAGTATGGTCAGTATTTTTTTTTTAGTTTGACTCAAAGAAGGCTACAGCTGGAGGATTAACGAATGGGATTATCAAAACTCCCAGTTTTACACCTTACAGGAAACAGTTGACAACTTTAGTAAGTCACAGGCAAACCGCACTGTCGGCCACAGTGCGTGCAACACAGCTTACTTAATTGTGCTTGTGGAGGTTAGAGGAGGAGTTTTGAAAAGATAAACATCTCTCTTATCGGAAAGCGTGCTGTTTTTTTCTTCTCTCTTTTTTTTGAGGAATTTCGTATGACCGTCAGCATCACTACACCGCTTCTTCTACACGCAGACAGCTGACAAGTTGCTCACATCAGAGGGGGGTGCCGGATGCCCCCCCCCCCACACACACACACCGCATCCAATCCCCACATTTAGATCAGATAAATGTAGTTTGATCACTTATACTAGTTTGACAAATGTAGTTTTGTCCAAAAAAAGGGGGGGAAAAGCAGCTCTCTGCCTTAAAATAACACCCGCATAGATAGATGTAAAAAGTAAAAAAGTACCACAGTATTTCGTTCATTTAAAGAGAAAATTGGCCATGTGCTTCACTTGTACTGTGTTATCATCCACCCCTGCAACAAAGCAGGATTAAGTCTGGCTAAAAAAAACACTGAATTATGAAATCAATTATTTAATTAGTTGGTTGATATACTAATTAATTAAAAACAATCAAAATGTTGCGATACGACAGCGACAATACTCCGCTGTATAGAACTTTACACACAATCAATGACGAGAAATACACAAACCTTGTGAAATAAAATCCAACGCAACATGCCGGAGAAAAAGAAAAAGAAAAAGATGAAAGTGGCTGACACTTCTAACAGTTTATTACAACGTCTCAGACTGCTGCTCGTGCCATTACAGAGCGGTGATGACTCGGGTCTGTGCCTGAAGCTGCACTTTGTTTTGTTGCATTACCTTACATTTTATTTTAGGCTGTTTTTTTTAAAGTTTTGAGCTCGACTAAATCAGTTTATGGGCTGCATTAAATGGACAAAGCAACTTTGGAAAAAAAAAAAACAGGTTGCAAGTTAGTTACGAGTTATTTAGGATCTCAAGCTTATAAATGATACATGACATTAATAACAGTTCAGAAGACACCACTTGTGGAGTTACACTCATCGTTAACAGTGTAACGGAGTGTGTAAACACAAACTTACTGGTGGTGCTGCTCCACACGTTCAGCAAAAGCATCTGATGGTAGACGGCGAGAACCACCACCATCAGCAGCGCTCCGAACAGAACATATTTGCCCTTTCGCCGCACTTTTTTGCAGAGGACAAGATCCGAGATCATCTTGGATTTCGGCTCGAACGCTCCCTACCGTCGTGTCATCAGGTGGGGGTCGACCCCAGTGAGAGCCCGTCCGCCTGCCACCCACCCGCCGCTCCCACTTGCTGCGCACTACCGGCGTCCTGGATATCACCAATGCGCACGACCCCGAGTGGCTCTCATCCCGTGAAAAATCCCACCCTGACCTGTGGAAGATGATACTCTGTGCTCAGGAGTGTCTCCCGCCTTACACTTTTACAAGATCTCGTCTTACTCCTTATCACGACGTGCTGTCGTCCCGGTCGGAGTTTGGCAGTAGTGTGGCACATATAGCTGACCGGGTGCTGAAATGGAACACCGGCTCTTAAAGCTGAAGAAGATGCGAGAGATGAATCGGAACAGAGACAGTTTTGCCTTTCAAAGTAAAAGAATGTGTATAATGAGCAGTAGGACGTACCGTGTTCGGGCAAACATCAGCATCCTTTAGTTTGAAAATATCTACCTGAATCTCTATAATCTATGCATGATTTGTGGCTTGTGAATACAAAAGATTGGAGGGAGGAGCGTCCATGAGCACCGCAGGCTACCTGTCACAGAAAACTTAATTAGCCACATTTGCAAATGCGCAAATTAGTTATTTCTAACTTTTCATATTTGACAAACATCCATCCATTGCTATCAAAACCTTATATGGCCCATAACCGACTGGAAAAAACAGGACGTGTCACTGTTGACGCGTCTTGCAGGATGTCCATTGTTAGTTTACTGTCTTTGAATTTCAGCCTATTTACTCCTGTGTACAACTGAACACGAGAGGGTGTTGACTATTGTATGGAAAAAATAGACCAACCCATATTATTTGCATAGGCCTTTTTTGTTTATATCGGCCACCTTTCTTTCCAGACAAATAGTGTGATGAAATAACAACAACCTGAAGAAAATGTCGCAAACTAGCCTGGAATAAATAACATGCTGGAAAATAATAATAATAATAATGAAAAAAAAAAGATGAGCTCTTTCACTTTTCATTCACCTGGAGAGCTGGGCCGTAATCCTAACGGTGGCGGATGTGCCCCCCCCCCTCACCTGTAAACTGACACTGGGGCGCTCCTGGAACAGATCAGACCAGATAATGTTCAGCCTCTGAAAAGGGCAAGTAGACACACCTGGAAACCTAACAACTTCTTACAATATTCTTCTTGGAAAGTCACAAACATCAAAAGACAAAACAAAGTTTCTTAAATTAAAGAAAACAAACAAACGAACAAACATAAAAACATGATGCACATAACCCGTTTCTGTGGCTTAAATCGCCAGACTGATTTGTAGACTGGGTCAGTGAGGTCACTGCTCTTCCTATGCGTTGTGTTTTTCAAAATCATGCCCAACTGTGTCCTCATGGCTCTGTTTCTTATAATACACATTGAAGTTGTCCCGGAAGTGATCAAGACTCAGAAGTGGGCGGCCATCTGACGGGACCTGTGTGGTTAAGAGAAAGAGAGAGCAAGAGCGAGAGAGGGAGTGAATGAGATAGAGACGGAGAAGAAGAAAGAGAGAGAGAGAGGGGGGAAGGTGAGGGGGAGTGAGAGACATAGAGATAGATTGGGGGGGGGGGGGGGGGGGGAGATGGAGAAGAGAAAGAAGCAGAGAGAAGAAAGAAAGAGAGAGAAGCAGGACAAAGGAGAGGTGTGGGGACACAGATACACAGAAAACAGTAAGACCACAAAACTTTGATGGTAGAAATTTAAGTGATGCCACATAAAAAAAATGTAGACAGCATGATCACCAGTCCAGGCACAACTATGATCCAATGTATAAGGGGAAAAAGCAGGAGGACTCAGGGGAAGATTACAAGTTAGTAACAAGTGTTAGTGGTATGTAAATGCTAAGCAGATTAAGAGATATGAGGAGGAGGGAGGAGGAAGAAGAGAAGAGAAGAGAAGAGAAGAGAAGAGAAGAGAAGAGAAGAGAAGAGAAGAGAAGAGAAGAGAAGAGAAGAGAAAAGAAGAGAAGAGAAAAAGGGAAGTGTGTCATGGGAGCCTCCCAGCAGCCTAAGCTCATATTCCGCAGCTCTACTAAGCGCTGATCCAAGGCCAGCCTGAGCCAGCCCTTACTATAAGCTTTATCAAAAAGGAAAGTGAAGTCTACTCTTAAATGTGGGGAGGCCTTCTGACACCCAGACTGTTTTTCAAAGTTGTTTCCACAGGAGGAGCTTGATAGCTGAAGGCTGTGGTTCCCTTTCTACATTTGGAAACTTTAGGAACCACGAGGAAGTCTACATCCTGGGACAACAGAGTTCTAGGTGGGCAGTAAGGTGTAATAAGCTCCTTATAAGCACTTATAAGGAATACTTGACTGGTTGGACATTTTACTTTGCATTTGCAACACTTCCACATCTCCACACAAACTCAGGGAGTTGTTGCATCACGCTTTGTGCATGAATGTCACCTTAAGGCCACACCAAGCAACCTGACCATCATCGTATTTAAAGTAAGCAGCAGAACAACAACTTTACTCCACTCAAAGGTTGACCCTAACCCCTTTGAACCTCAAATTTAGCCAAACCAGATAAAATAAATTACACACTAACATGAATGTTAGTAATGTAAATGTCAAAGCCCTCAGGCACATCATGGATGGTTCTGCACCCTGTTATTGCTGCATCACTGGATTGATCACTAAAGCTGTTGCAGACGTCCCAGGAATGAATACTTTGATAATTACTGTTGTTTCATTACTTAAGTGACTGCAATTATTAACAGTCAGAATTTAAGAATCAGAAAAATAGTCTTTAACATATTTTTTAATAAAAAAAAATATAATAGACCATTTGGTGTCAGTAGAAGCAGTAATCAGCATATCACCTGTTCATCCCTCAGTCTTGTAAATGGACAGCTGTATAACTTCATGCATGACATGCTGTATTTACAGCAACAGCAATTTGTCATAGCATTTCACAAAGCTATATAAAGGTTGTCTTTATGCAAAATCTCACGTTGTGCAAATATTTTAAGGTGGTTGGAGAATGACACAAAGGTGCTTTGAAGGCTATTGGTTACTCTAGTATCAAAAAATAACTATGCAGACTTAATTTAAATGCTGAAATCATTTGAAAGAGTGTTCAAACTGCTGCTTGAGGTTGGTGGGTACTTTCAGATAAGACTGTAATACAGCAGACAGGCCAGTGAGGCAATAAAAGAAAAGGTTAGAGAGCAGTTAGTGCATGTTGACTGGAACATGGAAAAGTAAAGAATCACACACAATAAGGTTGAAGCTATTATTTATTATATCCATCTCTCAGGGCAGACCAAGCAGTGACCCTTCCAACAAAACAGAAACGCAATACGGAAACACAGCCTCGTTTTAAATTAACTCCCTAGATCAGTTTCTGCCCCACATCTATAAGTGCTGTTGACTAAAGTGAACATACAAGGCTCACATCTTCTTTTGGTGTACCATCATTAAAAGCCTGAATCTGAATATGCACAAATATGCACACATCCGTACATAGAACTTCTACAGTAAATTAAGACTCAGACTGAACTGTTTATTACTTGAGTGTCCAAAATAACTGATAAATGTCATTTCTAGTTATTTTAAGATGCACATATTCCAGTTAAGCAATTTGTTGTTTTCATCATTTTGAGAACAATAAAGAAATTACAAGCACAACACTGGAAAAAAAAAAAAAAGTACAAAGTCAGTATTTCCAAAGAAAAGGTGAACAGTCCTGTACCCCGGGGCTTCGGGGAGCTCCATATTTAGATTGAGAGAAAAGCTCCAACTCCTCAGCTATTCCAGGTTGATGTCTTGTTACTCCACCTATCCACAGTGCTGCTACATACGTACTTTGGGACACAAGCACTCCAACATTCAGACAGATCATATCTATGCACACAACCATCACAACTCCAGGTATTGATCAGTAGGCCCATGAGGAGGGTTGGATGGATAGCATAAAACATGAGGGTTAGAGGACAGAGGGGTAGTGCAAGGTGAATGGTCTAGCCCTTGACAGGTGAGGGTTTGAAATTCTGCGTTAAACACTTTGATGCACTTTTTTTTTCATACCCAGAATGCCGTGAAAGCACATGCACAGTTCAAAGCTGTGGTTTGAGAGGGTTCGGGAGTGGGGTTGTGGCACGCAGTTTATTTCTTTAAAACCACAATTTCACAGTGCCATCAGCTGGGGAAGCCCCACCCACTCTGCTAGCAGCCACAGCAAAAAAGCTCAGACACAGAAAGACAGAGAAGATACGCCCAAAATCAGTGCTCTCCTTGACATGCTCGTTCTCTCTCTCTCTCTCTCTCTCACATCCATACACAACACACACACACATCTTAAACACAAATGGCTGAAGTTACAAAATCTGAAGAACAGATGAACCATAATAGTCACATCTTCGTCTATGCCTTTGCTTCACTTTCTCCGTTCTCAGTCTCCATCTCTTCATCGCCGTTCTCCTTGCTTGCACTCTTCACCTTCTCTGCTTCCTTCTGTTTATAAGAAATAAAAAAACAGCAACAACATCAGAACTCTTCTTACTTTCAGTGAGTCTCTTGAACAATCCAAAAACATGCTTAATCCCCCTCTGGTGGCGACTGTAGAAAACACAATCGTTTACCTTTGAATCCCTTTCTGCAAATTTCTGAAACATGTTGGCGTAGATGCGTTTGTCCTTCTCATGCTGCTCCTTAATATGTTTCTGGCAAAGAACAACCTGACAGGTGATAACAAAGAACATGTTATAGTGAAATATGACAAATCTTTCTGACAGCCAAAAGAAACAAGATTAACAGTACAGCTGGATTTTAACTGCACTTCTGTTAGATGTCATTCATCAAAAACCTGTTTAACAAGAGATTAAGGACAGTGAGGCAGGGTGAGACCTTACTACCTCAGTTACAGACTCAGAGGGACCTGAAATAACCTCCCAACCTAAGTTACAGACTCAGACACCTGAAATAACCTCACTACCTCAGTTACAGACTCAGACCCAGCAAATTGACTGCAGCAAAAGTTTATTTACCAAAAGAGTTCATGTCAATAATGTATCTTACAGAGCAGCATTTATTGGCTTAATTTTGGATGACAGCACAACAAATATAACCAGACCTCATAACAAATTAATCTTGACTTTATAAAATCAGTTTATCTCTATTAACATTTTCCTTCTTAAAAAACTTTTGTGAAAGTTGAAATTGGTCTTTAAGACATCATACCTGGCTCTTGGCAGCTTTGTTATTAGGATACAGCTGAATAACTTGTTGGAAGTCATCTCTTGCCCTGTCAAACTCTTTCATACCAAAGAGGGCTTCTCCCCTTCGGAACAAAGCCTTCTCATTGGATGCATCCAACTCCAGAGCCTATTATTACAAACAGAGAAACAGAAAACAAATATAGTACTTAAACACATTAATATTCAGCTATTACATTAAAGCTTACAAAATGTAAGAGCCATTTCAAAGGGATAAGGGTGTGTGTGTGTAGAACACTAAATTGTCACCTTGTGTCACATGCCTACTTAGGTAGGAACCTGCTATCAGGTGACAGGTGTTGCAAGACGGTGAGCGCAAATTGTTTTTTGACTGCAACGCCGGCACGCCAGGCCAGGTGTAGTGTGTAATGTAATTATGTTTGATGAATTTATGGATTTATGGACACTGATCATTTTGGATTCACCAAGGGTGAGCAATAAATAATCTATAAAACCAAAGAGGAATACGTCGTTTTACACCACAATACATAACGAAGCGGTACACGGCTAAGCGCGTCAATTATGTTTAGCCCGTCTATGCAGCCCTCAATGGCTTTAAGTGTTGTGTTGTACACAAAATATGTTCAATGTAACAGAATACTGAGATACTTCTCACTCTGACACCAAGGGCCCTATTATACACTTTTTGCCGTGCGCCAGCTGTGCATTGGGCAGGGAAGTTTAAAATTTATTCAGGGGAGCTTCTAGGTCAACCTTTGCCACCTTGTTTTTAGGAGCAGCAAAGAAAACCTGCTCTGCCCCACCCAATGCACTACTGGCACACAGCCAGAAGTCCAATCAGCTGCATAGAATCATCTCATCAATTCAAAGGTGTTTCATGGGTTTTTCTCTGGCCAAAAATGTGTGAACTAATCAGAATCCTCATCTCATTTCCTTTAATAACAGGTTCCGCCGTGCGCCAGTGATGCAGGCGTAATGCTATCATACACCCCGCGTAAACGGCTGAACTACAAGAATTTATTTCTTAATTTATTCATTCATTCGTTTATTCAGCTGGGCAGGGACAACGCTCAATTAAAGGGTGTACGATAGCAAAGACTCCTGCACCATTGCTGAGTGTACGATAGGGCCCCATGTCTCTCAACCTCGAAATACTGAATGAATTGTTGACTAAAGTCATTCCTTAAAGATCACCTGTCATCACCTGTCATACCTTATCACAGCTCTCTAGGGCTTGGTTTGGCTCCTGCAGTTTAAGGAAGCACATGGCCAAGTT
>JAQNCA010000028.1:12914734-12929930 GCA_029783725.1 Acanthurus tractus
CACTCGCGCATGCTCGCTCACTCACCTTCTCATTATAGTGACACACTACAACAAAACCTTGTCTCACTCTCTCTTCTCTTTTGCTTCCCCTTTGTCTCCCTGCCTGTCCCTTCATAGCTGCGTCGTGGATGAGATGGATTTCTCAGGCATGGAGCTCGACGAAGCCCTGAGAAAGTTCCAAGCTCACGTTCGTGTTCAGGGAGAAGCGCAGAAAGTGGAGAGACTCATCGAAGCCTTTAGGTGAGACTGTCAGCTTACTCACAACCAGGCCACACTGACTAACTGTCCCTGGCTCCAGTTTCTAGTACAATTCAACACAACAACAGTCCATCACATGACTGAGCAGGGCTTGTAAGGGCACTCTGAGCTTTTTAAAATTAATAGAAATCTTGCCTATGGCCACCTATGCAAAACAAGAAAAGAACAATGGCACCTAAACAAGCTAATTTTATAATAACATAGAAGCAAAAGGAATAAATGAATTCAAAACAATAATTTTCTGATCTCACCAACTTATAGCAGCCTTGGGGTTGCAGACGTATTTAGAATTGCATATTAATAGGCTGACTTTACAGACAAAGTGTTTAACTGATTCAGCTTTGTCACTGTGGCAGGCTGCGATGAGACCAAAGCCTTTTATTATTAACAAATTACACTGATTGTCTGTGACCTATGACTTAGCTCAGCAGTGTTTGATTGTGAGCCAATCATGACGGAGATACGCGCTGCAGACAATCAGCGTGCGCTCCATCAAGACAAGAATAGGTGCTCTATTTCACAGCTTTCTCCCCTGAATGACGCATAGAGACCTTTCGGCTTTGTCGGTTTTTTGGTGTGTGCTCGACAGTTGCATGTCCATTTCCATCCGAAGTTACATATTAATTATGTTAAAGTGCATGTTTGACTTTCATAGTGTTTTAGGCTCTGTTTACTGCTTATTTTGTCGGGGCTGACTCTTGCCCTCCGGCCACTTAAATTCATGAACATAACTAGTGAAGAGGACTCTTCTAAATACATAGAGAGCCTTGAGAGCTCCTATATAGCTTTAACACTGCTTATGTGCCTTTTAGTGGACTGTCTAGCATTGAATCCAACAAATTGCTTGACAGAAACAATCTTTTTCATTATGTTTTTTTACCTTCTGACCAAAAATTCTCTGAGACCAAAACAGACAGCAAAAAGCAACTGGTGCTATCTGCTGGCAGCCGCCGACCTTGAAATGTGCTGGTAATATCTAAAGATTGCTGCTGAGACTAAAAATGCAATAAAAATGGCCATCGTTGTTTTCTATTTTGGAGTAATTGGTTGCATTACTGTGTACATTTTATCATCTTCAGCTGATGTGCTGCTCTTTCCCTCAGGATACCAACAATGTCACCACCAGCACATGAGTTTAGCCACTGCCCCTTCCAAGTCATTAACCAAGATGTCCTCCTGAATTACACAACTGCTGGTAGCCTATAATTCAATGTTACAACAACATTAGTGTAATAACCACATTAAATGTGCTGCATATAGTTTCGCTATCAAACTCTTTTGTTTATCTACGATGTGTGATTGTTGTTTGTCTGAGCTGCTGACTTGGATGTTGTCTTTTTATTGTATTCAAGCTGATAACTTAGCTTTTTGGCTTCTTATTTCTGTCAAAAAAAAAAAAAACATTTAAAATTCATTATATTTTAGCCTGTTTCTAAATATGTTTCAGCTTTCTTTAAAGTGTCTGTGGCACTCACCTCATAGACTCTAATTTAAACCTTTAACAAGACTGAGAGTCTACAGCCTTACTGGTGGCTCAGTGAGGCTGCGCACTGTTGCCTTCATAGGCGGTGCACAGTGGTGCTTTAAGCTAAATGCTAAAATCACCGTGCTAACATTCTCAAAATGACATGTTAACATGGGGATGTTTAGCAAGTATAATGTTCACAATGTTCACTATTTTTGTTTTGCTTGTTAGCTTGCTAACATTTCCGGGAAGTGATGATTGAGTACATGGCCTAAGGTTGAAGGAGATGAATTATACAGCTCTTGTTAAGTGCCTGTGCAGCTCACCTGTTTGAGTGGCTATAGGTTAATAACTTTTGCCGTATTTCTCTTTTGAGTGGGCCTCATTAAAAAAATTGCAAGTCAGCACTGAGAAGTTTAACAATAACATCCTTCATAAAGTCGGCTGTGACCTTCAACGTAAGAATTCATGGGAGGAGGTCCATGAGGAAATGTAGGAAACACTATGTAATGGTGCCCCTTCTTCTTCTGGTGAGGAGGTTGGCTTCTGAACTCAAACATGGCAGAGAGATGAATTAATTAAAAATCTTTTTTTTTCTTTTTTTCAATCAGTGCTTACTTTCAAATTTCAATGACACAGAAATACCAGAACAGTTGTGAACATCAAGCTTTCAACATAATAGGGTTGAACTGCCAGTGATTGCAACAAGAGTTGTATTAATCATCATCTTCTGCCCTAGGCCACTAGCTGATCAATCACCCCTTGTGCTGATTAGCACAAAACGCAAACAATATAAGGGCCGTCATTAGTTTTGTAGGTATTCAGTCATATATCAAGCTGGCATGGCTGAGAAAAAGAAGTCTTTAATATGTATTTCATTTTCATAAATTTGCTTAAACAACCAGGCATTTTAGTTTTAAGCAAGCATTGATATGACAGGAATAATTAGCATGTATGTTGGGGACTATTTTAAGCTCCGGATTACTCCACATTAGATGCTGCAGTAAGAATGTACAGCATAGAAAGCAGCATAGAGGGGAATTGAATCATAAAAGACGCAATTTTTTATGTTCGCCATAATAAAGAAACATGTCACCTTGTGAAGTGTGGCTCATTTATGTATTTTAATAGCTGCGGCATCCTGTTGAAAAACATAAGCATTACCTGTTAGCAGGATCAATTCACCGTTAGTTTTGGTCTTTTTAATGGATTCTATTATCAGAATTGAAAAATATAGCCTATCAGCTGTCCTTTCTATTAAAGAAAATGACTTCTTACTCTAAGCAATTAGTGGTGAGGGAAGAGAGGAAAAGGAGCAGTCATGACACTTCCCCTCTCTGCTTCTGATTTGAGGGCCAATCAGAACACCCACCGCTGTCATCAGTTAATCACATCACACTCAATCATACGTGCTGAGCCCCTGGGTGCAGATTACAAATTCATCAGCGATCTGAGACCACACTGTCTGTAGTTGAAACCGTAGTATAGGTCAGAAATGAGCGGGCTTTATGGGGACAGCCAGACATCTGATGCCATGTCTGTTACGTAACACTTGTTATGTCATCTGTTTGAAGCGTGTTGTACTCTTGTCGTGAGTAGTTCCTTTTATACGAAGTGGTATTTGTGCCAGCTGGCATGCAACTTTCATATGCAGATATGAAGATAAGAGATGGGGAGCTTGTGTTTAAATGAACTGGTTATATAAGATGGGGATACGCACTTAGAGAATGTGTGAATGAAGCACAAACACACGCACACGCAATGCTTTATTTAGTCCCTGAACTGTTACTCAGTCAGTTCATAAACATGATATATGCTCCTGCACGCCTATGCATATGTTGCATACATACACGCTCGCACACACAGAAGCTCTTGCCTTGCATTCGGTCTTTGATGAATATTCCACAGAGTTGCATCAAGCTGGCGAACCAGGGGGCTCATTTGCGCCTTTGTGTGTCTATGTCAATGTATGAGTAAATCACATCTGCAGCAGCAGGATTTATCCTCCCTTAAACAAAGGCATCGCCACTGTACTGGGCTCTTGTTGATTGTTACCCTGTGAGTTCTCTGGCCTTAGATCTTGTGTGGGGGTCTGGGACAAGACTTTTCTGGTTGTTCAGGTCTCAGATGTGGCCTCTCGCTTGCATACACTCTGACAAGTACATAGTCCTCTGGAGCAGAGCAGCCCTCTCCATGTCTGCATCCTGCCTGGCTGCAGAGATAAAAGCCTCCCACCACTGAAATGTCCCACTGTGTAAGCGTAAGTGACAGTAAGAAAGGGAGATGTGGGGGAGTGGGGGTGGGGGGGTAGAAGTGAGAGTTTGTGAAGCCTGTGGGCAGTGAAGGAGCAAAGCAAGTCCAAATGCAGCATCCCTGGTTCCAAAGCAGACCGGACAGTGTTACCTCACCTAGGGCAGAACCATTTTGGACTGTCAAATGTCTCCTGCATCCTGTCAGTATCATTTATGGTAGAATGATTTCTCCTCACGTCTGAGTAAGTTACAGTCAGTCTCTGAATACAATAATCAAATCATAAACTTGTGCAGTTTGCATGGTGACATATCAACCTTATACTCAGTTTGAACACCTCTATTCTACAGCAGAAACAGGCTACGTTTTTAAAGGGCAATCGCTATATTGCCATTAAAATGTAACAATTTGTACTCATCCATTAGTTGTAACGATGCCCAACTGCTTTCTACAAATGCCAAGATTTCCTCCCAGCTTACTGTTGATATTTTAAAACATAACACAGTTCGAGCTGAGAGGAAATCTGGCGATTTGAGGGAGCAATTTGGCAAAATAAGGAAAGTCAGTGAGAACATTATTAAGATTTGGTACACTGGCTGTGTGAGCCTGCAGATAGATGGGTGTTAAGAGGTGTTTCAAATACTCAGTATTCCCCTATTGATTATAAATGGAGTAGACCAAATATAATAAAGCACTGCAAATAAACATCAGCACAAACTCCATCCTCCAAATACCCACAGAGTTTATTTGTTCATCTCTAAAACAGTTACACTGTAAAACACTTCTGTGCATCTCTTAACGATTATTTAAACCTTCGTGAAGGTTAAGGATTTATTTTTTAAGTCTTGTATTAGATTTTACTAGTTTATGTTGTATATAACTGGGAACTAAGGCTGATCTGACAACAGCTCAGCAGTTGTCTATATGTACCGATGATCTTACTGACTGCAGCACTGAACGGGTTGATCGGTTAAGGATTACATGTACAATTGGGATTACGTAATTAGATTACAAAATTAGCAATTATACTCGGCCCAAATTACATTTGAAATGTGTGATTAAAATAAAGTGGCATTGACGAGGATTACTTGTTCAAGGTTTCTTTATTGTCTTACATGGGGAAAAATGTCATGCAGCAAGGGCCCAAATAAAAACAAAACAACAACAAATAGGAACATGAACAACAAATAACAACAATAAATCACAGTAATCAAAAATGTACTAAATTTTGTTTTGGTTACCTCTTCAAAATGTTGCAATTTTCAAAATTATCATAATTTTTTCTTATAATAACCCTTGCTCTTTCACCTGATGGAGAGAGTGTGACTGTGCTCCACTGTGTGGCAGATCTAGCGAGTGAATTAAGAGTGATGCTGGAAATTCAAGCTGCAGCATTTCTTCTCAAGCAGACTTCCACTCCTGGAAATATTGCAACACACACATTTTTATGTCCAGTGAAACTTCTGCAATAGAGTGCAATATTTGATTTTAAGTAATTCAAAAGTATTCCAATTTTGTAATCCAGTGGATTACCATTACTAATTCCAAAAACCTCTGTGTAAATTGTAGTTAGTAATTGACCTCATTTTACAGGAATCTGACATACACAGTGTACTGAATGCTGTCAAATATGCTACAGTGTGTCGATGAAGCCAAATAACTTGATTTATCCAGGATGCATTAAATCCGTAAATATAACATTTACAAGTAACATAAATGCTGGTTTATTATTATACACCTAACTTGATGAAACCTGTCCCTTATTTTATTTGTCCTGTATTTTGTTTCCTTGTCATCCTGTTGCTACATAGGAGACAGCAGTTTAGCTAGTTCATATGCTGTTACGCTGTTTTTGTAGTCAGTGCCGTTATACACTGGGTACCTACAGCATATCTTTTTTATTCTATAATAGTGCTATAACGGCCAAGAAAACAGACCAATTTTGTTGGTGAGATGTGACAAAGAAACACGTAGCCAGACATGTGCTTATTTTCCCTCCACAGCCAGAGGTACTGCATGTGTAACCCTGATGTGGTGCAACAGTTTCACAACCCAGACACCATCTTCATCCTGGCCTTCGCTGTGGTCCTTCTCAACACTGACATGTACTCACCTAACATCAAACCCCAGCGCAAAATGGGCCTGGACGACTTCATACGCAACCTAAGAGGTCAGTTTGTCCTCGTGCAGTATGTGTGCATGAATGAGAGAGATGTGGTGTGTGTTTATTTAGTGGCTGTATGGAATGGACTGAGTATGGGCACGATGAATGCAGGCATGTTGAACATTTATGACAAGTGGTTTCATTATGTGTTAACAGTTTGAGCATTGACTATATACAGTAACCACAATGACACACACATGCCCGTTTCAAACCTTTTACTGCAGATCACTGCAGAGATACATCAGCAGGAAGGAAGAGAAAAAAGAGAGCAGAGGGGAAGTTTTTGCAGCTAACACTCTCTTATTGACCTCACTATCAGTAATTTGAGTGACAGCTTCTTGAAGTGAAATAAATTACTCAAAGAGGCAGCGGATGCTCGCCTCTGCTCGCTACCATCAAGAAAACCATCAGCTGTGCAGGAGGAGATTTCTGATATCCTTGAGTCAGAGCTCTGCCCCAGAGACTGTGGCGCCGACCCATTTAATTGAGGTTCACTTAGCGTTAGATTTAACGATATGAGCTCTGGTTTCCGGAAGCATCTCATCACCTGTGCTCCCTGAGGCTCTCAACACATTCCCTGTCCATCGGTTGAACAGATATCAGCATTTACTGCAGCCAGAGCTTGAAGAGCAGTTTGACTTTTACCTTCAGCTGGTGGAAAAATCCACTCTAAAATACATCTAAATATCTTTTTTCATGTAATATTGGACAGCACAGGTTTAATTCAACTGGTTTCTGCAACAGTGTTGACAGTCTGTATTGAGTATGTCGTTGTGCTGCTCCATAGCGATAACAGAATAACACAATGACAGCTCCCATAGGCCTACTGGGATAAAAGCACATTTTCTAAATCACAGCTGCCAACGCTACAGTGAAATGAAACTAATTTGGCTGTAATATCCCAGACAAAAAAATATGAGCCTAAACAGCCAATCTCAAATTCAGAGACTATTATTCATGTAGTTTGGATCCGCATTAAGTTCCACTGTGGCCATTGCTAATCTTCTGGAGGATCCACACAGTGAAATGATTTAATTCACAATCACCCTCTGTGAATAATAGAAAAGATTAATTAAATAAATGATAATTAAATGTTTTAATTTTAGAGTTCTGACATTGATTTAGAGTTACTGGTTCACATTACATGAAGCTATTGAATTAGCTGCCATCTTTTCCCGCCCCACTGCATGAATTACAGCTTTGTAACCAAAATACATGTGCTACATGAGACCAATTTAGTTTGAGTTTTTGACCATAAGACATATGAGGCAACATGAATATACTGTAAAATGGCTTCAGCATTGTGGCACTGCCCGTCTGCCACCAACACAGGGTAACTGTGGACAAAGGCACCGCCATCCGGATTAAATATCTGTTGAATATCTTTGAACAAACTTTGCCATGGTTTTAAAAACAAAAGGTCAGCTGGAACATTTAAAGAGTCAGGTAGAGACGGTGTTTTCAACCATCTCTGCAGAAGTAAACATAATATAGATAGAGTTTGCAAAACTTATTTCATCCCCCTGACTGATACAGTCAGATTGTTAAAACTGAGAATGTGTTAATGCTATAATTTAGTCTTGAAGCTGCTAAAGTTTGAGCTAGTTTTACTTTTTTAGGTACTTTTTAGGTATTTTAGTGGTTCCCTGCCAAAAAAAGTTCTGTTACACAAATTTGCAATCAGCTTTTAAGCTTTGGAAAAAAAATTGTACCAAAAAAAAAAAATCAGATAATATTACCTCCATAGACTTCAAATAATCTTTTTGTTTGTTTGTTTTAATTGATTTAATTGTTTGTTTAATTGTCTGTGTGGCTGAACTGCTAACAGCTCATAAGCATTTGAATTATGAACCAATAAACTAAAAAACTGCACACTTGTTTTAAGATCTTTACAGGATTTTTTGCTTCAAGAAAAAATATTCGTATGCATGTCTTGCTGCTTCAGCTGTAAAGAAATGTAATGTAATGTAATAAAAGTACAAAGTAAGATGTTTCCAGTGTAAATAAAAATGTTTTGTAATGTAAAAGTACAAAGCAGGATAGATTGGAAACACTCGAAATTCAAGTGCGTTGAGTCTGTGCAGATTCTCAGTCATCCAGGTCATGGTAATCCAAAAGGGTGCATTGCAGGCAATTTGATTTTTTTTTATTGAAGATGCTTCTTTCATCCTCTCATCCAAAAGGCTTCTTCAGTTCTGAACTGAACTGAAACATCTTCAAGTAAAAAGAAGTCCAGTTGCCTGCGATCCGACCTTTTGGACATGTGTTAAGATTTTTCTTCTATGTGTAAAAAACATTTTCACATCAAAAGGTCTCAAAACGACTTTATCCTTGCTAAGCATTTTGTTCAGTAATGTACTTCAATTATTTAAAATGTTTCCAACAATTTTCAAAACCAAACGAATATTTAGGTTGATATTTAGGACAGAATTCAGCAAGCATGACCAAATGTGACCTAAGTAAAACTTAAATGCATTACCTTATCTCTGAACATAGCAAAGAGTCAAAAGTCAGAAGACAATAGCAGATGTAGCTATTCAACGATTACATGAACAATTCCCTTGATTCCTTGCTTTTATTCATAGTGTCATCAGACTGTGTCTCTGGATTTTAGTGAGAAACCCTGAGTGGCAGAAAGAACATGTTGTGCATTAGTTCAGTGCTGGTGAAGTGACTTCCCATCTCTGAAGTAAAGGGCCAGGATTTAGCAAACAGCATTTAGCATATAGACTAATTACACTGTTGAACTATACACTGTTTCTTCAGGTGTGGATGACGGAGCAGACATTCCCAGAGACATGGTCGCAGGCATTTATGAGAGGATCCAACAAAGAGAGCTCCGCTCCAATGAAGACCACGTCACCTACGTGAGCCGTGTGGAGCAGTCCATCCTGGGCCTGAAGACTGTGAGTGATATTTGTGTGCAAAATCTTTCTGCTTTCTTCTCATTTCAGTGAGTCGTCTGCACGTGTTTGTACTATCTCCTCTCTCATGTTTCATGCACGATTTCGCTGTGGTATCTGTCATCTCTGTCTCTGTTACTTTGGCCTCTGCAGATCCTGGCTGTGCCCCACAGACGTCTGGTGTGCTGCTGTCGTCTGTTTGAGGTGCCTGACGCCAACAAGGCTCACAAACAGAAACTTTCCCAGCTCCAGAGAGAGGTCTTTCTCTTTAATGACCTGCTTCTGGTAAGAACTCTATTCGGTGACTCACTACATTACCCTTAATATACACTTTCAGCCACCCCCAACCAGATGTAATTGGAAAGCCAATGTGTCAATTCAGCCATGTTTTGTGTTGTGTCTCCGCTGCAGATCCTGAAGCTGTGTCCCAAGAAGAAAAGCTCGGCCTCATACACCTTCTGTAAAGCTATGGGTCTTCTGGGAATGCAGTTTCACCTCTTCAGCAATGATTGTAAGATGCTGTTTTACTCTGCAGCAGTTTATTCTTAGTACAGATGCATTCCAGTGCTGGAAAAATATGGAGCTAAGTGTCAGGGCTGTCCGTCAGTTCAGAGGATCAAGACCTCCGACTTTGACTGAATTGCTGAGTGGTTGCCAGTAAAACAACACTAATTCACTGTGATGTGAACTTACAGTAAATATCTTTCAGGAAAGTTGCTTGCACAAATTTAAGTTTTAAAGGACATGTTTTTCATTATTTGAGCATCTGACAGTAATAAAAGACAATTTCGATGCTAATGAACCTGTAATAGACACCACATTTCAGTCAAGAATATTTCATACCATCTCTCTGTGTACATATTTGACACAACTGCTGCATGAAAAGGATCTTTTTCATTTTTTTGCTTCAAGTCATCAAATATAAGTGTCCCAAAAGGACTTTACTTGTCCATGGTGGTATGTGAACTCAGTGCTAACAGCAGCGGGCCAGCATGCTCACAATGACAACGCTAATGGTGATTTTTGGCTGGTAAAATGCTCACCTTGTTTACCATCCTAGATTACTAACGTTTGGTTATAAGCATCCGACAGATGAGGCTGAAAGGAATTCATGGTGAAAGTGTTTTCTTATTCTGTTAAACACTTTGGATTTCTCATCAGATTATGCCCACGGCATCACCATGCTGAGCCCATTTACCTCAGAGAAGAAGCAGCTGGTAAGTTTCTGCTCCCCGAGCGGAGAAGAGCTCAGGAAGTTTGCCGAGGAGCTCCGAGAAGCTATCACAGAGGTCAACGAGATGGAGCAGATACACATCCAGTGTGAGGATTGAAGCACACACACACTCGACAAATTTAAATGCAAACGAGAATATACTGCACTGTAATGTGTACAGCTGGCCGTAATCTCTCTTCCATGCATTGTAGGGGAATTGGAGAGGCAACAGGGCATCCAGCCACACGGCATACACACCAATGGCGGGCAAGTGGACACACACACAGGACACGGCTCTCCCTCAGGTGCTGGATTTGCTCGAGCAACATAAAATGCACAACGCAGCATACATTACGCGTAACAATGCAAGCATAACTCAAGGCGATGTAGAAAATAGGACAACTTCATGGAATAAAAAAAAAAACTCTGCCACACTGACAAAGAAAATGAAATAGATGTGCATGATAATCAGAGAGCTAAAAAGTTTTACTTTTGCTATCATTGTCGCTGTATGATTAAAGTAACGCATAGTTACAGCAATTAGCATTCCCTGAAAATCAGATATTGATGTTTGATTTTTTTAAAGTTTCTATTTGAATCAAAGGTCCAGTGTGTAACATTATGTAGCATCTGTTGGCAAAGTCGCAGTTTGCATGCGGCTGAATATCCCTCCACTCGACCTCGCCTCCAGGCTTGTAGGAAAATTCGCGGTGGCGGCAAAATTTGCACTTCCCCTTTTTAGAGACACTGTTTGCTTTGTCTTTTGTGAGACACCACAGACATATGGTGGTGCAACATAACGGTCATATCTACAGAAGACGCACTTTCTCTTTGATATAAAAGGCTCATTTTCAAGGTGATAAAATCACAGAGATTCTTTTATTTCAGGTGATTGCACAATGATAACATACTTATGAAGATTAAATTTAATTTCTACTATATTCTACAAATAGATCTCCCTAAATCTTACACACTGGACCTTTATGTGAACAAGATATGAGATGATTAGTTGAGCTTGAAAGGTGCTCGGTGGATAGATTGAGAGCTCAAGAGTTTTTCTTGGCTCCTTGCTTAATATTTATACAAACTGCTAGTTTTAACTACATATTTACTCTCAGCAACCAAGTCAGTAAGTGTGTTTCTACAATGCTGAGCTTTTCTCGCATACAAATTGCCTGCTGTAAAGTCATTAGTATACATTGAAACATGTGCTTTTGACCGAACCGGGCAAGTAGTTTCCCTCCGGCCTCTAATCTTTCTGCTAAGCTAAACATGTTCAGACTCCCAGAGCAGTATTGATCTCAGCATCTCACTCTCAGAAATGAAGAGAACAAACAGTAAACAGGAGACAGTCCACCATATGAAGAACCGCTACCTCTTATTTTTTGACATTCTGTATATGAAGCTGATACCTGCCTGTTGAGTTATAAAACAGACCTGTTTCTTCCCGCAGGCCAACAGGATCTGTACGATAAAACCGGCAACAACAACACAGTAGAGGTAAGTGCTAAAGCCATACTTGTCTCCCTCAGGTAAGTGCCTGCATCTCCAGCTTTGTGGGTGTGGTTTTTGTATCTGAGGGTGTACGTGTGAGAGTGTGTGTGTGTGTGTGTGTGTGTGTGTGTGTGTGTGGTTAGACAGGGACTGTGCCTCATCCTTAAAAGAAAGTCTGCTTTGTGCTTTGCTTTAAAAGAGCACCGCCTCAGGCACATCCCCACTATGCAGCCTGGGATACAAAGGCCACTGAGAGGAGTCTGCTGTAGTGACGCTACAAACAGTCTCTTTCTGTGCCTCACGAGTGGATCAGCAGCCATTCTACTCGCTATACAACATACCTTCTTTCATCAGCTGCTGCTTGCCAGCCTTACTCTATAAGCCTTTGCAAGCCACCATAAGCCTTGCTGGCTCCTAGAATACCATCTACAAAGCCAGATAAGCTTGATACTGTTAACAGTCTGTTGAGTGTGTGTGTGGGAGGGTGTGTGTCTCTGGAAAACCAGCCCTTTCTTTAACTAAGCATAGTGATAAAAAGCTGTTTTTCTCTTTCTACTTTTTTCTCTCTGTTTTTATTCCTTTGCCCATTTTTTCTCCTCTTCCTCTCCTGCCACTCGGTCAATCCTTTAGAGTTGTAAATGAGTGTGTTAGGGAGACACCACGCCCTCGGTGTCACCTCTCTCCTCTCCTGACACTCCCTGTATCTTTTAGCTTCTCATTCTGCCACTCATCGACCATGTTTGCTCACACACAGACACACACACACACACACACACACACACACACACACGCACGGACATCAAATTGGAGAACATTCCTGCCATGATCTCTGACCAAAAATCTTTTCTCATCCCGTAATCCCTTTTCTCTTTCTGGGCTGGTGTGTGTAAAAAAAAAACCATAATTGAGAGAAAGTTTAAATCATGTAAAGACATGATTGAAGGGAGAAAGAGAGAGTGTGTATTTTGCATGCGCTCGCTCTGCATGTTACCTACTTGCATGCCTGCATGCCCATGTGCATAACACACCAGAGGGCTGCGTAGAGGCTGCGTTCAGGCTGGTAACTCCTCATGCATTCTCTGACTGTTCCTAAACTAGGTGTCAATTCACAACAGGCTGCAGACCTATCAACTGAGCCAGCCCAGCATTGAGTCCACGCCTCTGGCCCTGGCCGCACCGCCCACCCTGCTCAGTCCCGTCCAGCCCGGGGAGCTCCGTCCTGAAACACTCATCCAATGCCAGCAGATCGTCAAGGTGATTGTTGTGGACCAGAGCGGCAGAGGGCGGATGGAGGCCTTCCTCAGCCAAGGCCCGGCCACCCATCAGCTCATCCAGTCGGCAATGTCCACACCCGTGCGTGTCAGGGAGGGCGACGGCCCTCAGCCCCCTCTGCCGCCCCCTCCTCCACCGTACAACCACCCCCACCAGTTCTGTCCCCCAGACTCACCCATCCCCCTCCACCACACCATGCCCCTCACCCGCAGACGCAACTCCAGCGGCTCCCGCAGCATCGTCTGAGTCGCCGGCTGTTTTACAAACCCTGTGGGCCAGACCCTCATGCTCACACACAGCAACACACACTTTGACTGGTAAGATAAAAGCATCTGAAGGAATATTTGGTATGAGTGGAATAAAAGGACAAAGGGAACCAACAAGAAACTTTTCATAGTCTCGACTGAGCGGTGTTGTTTTCGCACATGGAGTGGTTTTGATGTTATTTCTGAAAGACTTTTCTTCTTTCTTTTGTCTCCAACATGTCACCCAGTAGCTGATGATGTTGTCATTCTGGATTTCACACTCCTTTTAAAGAGATCTTGTGACTTTGCATTTTTAAATGTCACCTTTCAAACAAAAGCGTTTGCTAGCTAAGCATTGAAACAGAAGACGATGTCAGAGAAGCTAACTGCAGCAGCCGCGAACGGACAAAGGATCACTTTAACTGTTGATGTTAAGCTCACACCTCTTTATTTGGTCCAGGTTTTCAGTATTAATACCAAACTCATTGAGGAAATATTTCAGCAGAGCTAATCTGGCTTCTCCAGCAGTGTAATCTTTTTCTTTTCTCATCTCTGCATAATGTGAAGAAATTAAAGAACTAACTTATTTGTTTCCTTAATTTTCTAGGAAACAGATGATCGGTACGTTCGAGTAAGAAAGTGAAGAAAAAGGGTGAAAGACTCTTACACCTCTGTCATGTGCAGTGAAGTGTAGTGAGCAAGACCGTTGCTACTCGCTAAACGAACCTAAAACCATATCCTGACGACAATCATGCGTTCCTGTGCTTCACTGTTGTGTTTTTTCGCTAAACTTGTGTGAGCAGATATCTTCACAGTAGCGTGTGACCGCCCTGATTCTGTAGCGTTTTGCTCTCACAGAGCTCAGTAAAGGATTTGCTGCACTGTAAACATGTAATTTCTGTACCTCGGAGTTGTGCTGAGAGCAGCGTGCTGCTTGTGTGCTGTGTGTTCAATCTGCTTACTCATGGCAGCAGAGAGTAGCAGGCTGGTAATTCATCCGAAACAAGGCGGAAACAGCCAGCTGAAGCCTTTCTTCTCCTGTATATTTACCCCTAATGGGTTACCTAGTGTGAATATTGTTGTTACCTTTGGATTAAGGCAATATCCCTGCCCAGAAAACTTTTAGCTATAGTTTAAAAATTAATATAAAGTGCTCCACGCAGGGTAGACCGAGGCACCTCACAAAAACATCACTCCCCTCTTACGTGTTATATTTTTCCTCGCACACTAAAGATGTTTTAAAAGCAGAGATGCATCCCTTTGCTGTATGTTTATCAGAGGGGAAAACCGAAGATGTCCATGAAATATTAATTGATTTTCGTCACCACGTCGTCTGTCCGGTGTTGATGGTTCAAGCCTGAGCCAGTTTGTACAGCGAATCACAAATAATCCAACCGAGACACACCGAACGCATCTTGTACCTTTTTTGCACCACAGAATATATTGGATATATTGTAAATAGATAATATAGATTTATTCTGAAAAAAAGTGATTGGTTTGCCCAGTGTGTGTATCTGCGTATGTATTTGTACAGAGAAGATCTAGTTTAAAAGAGAAAAAAAGGATATTATAGTTATTATAGTTATTATTATTATTCACATTTAATATCAGGGGATGTCCTAAATCCTACTGCGATGTGAGAGAGGAAACAGGCAGCTTTTATAGAATACACTTCAGTTACCATGGTAACACACACTGATATTATTACAGATCTACATTCATCATTAAATTACCATGTCATATTATTATAGGATTATTAGGAGATGGCTGTGTCACCTGTTATGGTGTGTAAAGGGCTATGCTGTATTGGTGAATACGTACAGTAAATCACAGGCCATGCACACACACACACACACACACACACACACACACACACACACACACACACATACATACACAAAGGGTACATATATGTAATTGCCTACACAATCA
>JAQNCA010000028.1:12970257-12980396 GCA_029783725.1 Acanthurus tractus
GGCTCTCAGTGAAAACTGTTTCCTCCTGTTGCTCTTTTTAACCTCTGCTAAAATGTTTGTTTCTGTAAAAAGTCTACCTGCCGGTCGTTGAGTCCCGTCCACAGCAGCAGCAGGTTGTTGTGGCTCAGCAGGCGAGATGATATAAAAAGCAGATCTTCCAGAGTTTTCAGGTCAGCAAGGTGACTTCCAGCTGCTCGGTGTCTGCAGCCGTCCTGGGCATCACTCCAGCTCCGACCTGCCCTGCTCACAGTGTAGCAGCTTCTCCCATTGGCCCACCAGTTAGGGGCGCACTTCGCTATAGAGAGAAATTATTGTCAACTAATGCCTGCAGATTCCAGATGGCTATGTTGTGTTATGTTGTGTGCGGTCATAAAGCAAATGTGCACAATACCTGTTTCCATGCTGATGCTGAATCTCTGCCTCAGTGTCATATCAAGGTGTTTGTGGAGAGTTCTCACTGTAACTTCGGCCTTGAAGCGAGTGCCAGGCTGGAGATCCTTCACTGTGTATTGAGACTTTGCCGCTGTTGAGTTGATGTTGAAGATGTGTGTGTGAGACTGTGTGTGAGTGTTGTAAAGGCTCAAGGCAGAAAGGCTTTGTTGGCTGTGAAGTTTCCATGTCAGGAGAGCAGTAGTCATTGTGCTGTGTGCATGAAGGGAGGACAGGGAGGCTGGAACTAGACACAAATACAGAGGAAAGGAAAGGAGGGAAGATGAGAGATTGTTATATTAAATAGCATTGATTAATAGGAAAGTATGCCATTTTTGTTTCTCATGGCTATGGTAAAGGTTCTCAGACACTCACTGAAGTGAAAAGATTTTGCCTCCAGTGGGACATTATTTCTGTTGGCACTTAATGTAATGTTGTATCCTCTTGGGTCCTCAACCAATCGCATTGAGATTCTGCAGTCAGGGGAGCATGCTGAATGATCAACTGGCTCCACATACACCTGCAGAGATGTCGGGAAAAATGAATAAATTCTTCAACTCAATAAGCCCAAATTGCTGAAAATGGACAGTTTATCTGAAATTAGCACCTGCACAGGTGTTCTTACCAGGTGGTTGCTTGCAGTTCTGCAGGTGACTGTGAAGGTGTCCGTATCTTGAGCCAAATGGAAGGACTGAAACACAAGTTCGACCTCAGCGGGGGTTAAATGCCATTCACAGGTCTGCAAGGTCACCTGAGGAAGACGACAATAACATCCAGTCACGGAAACCAATCCTTTGTGTCATGAATACAATAGCAGATATTAAACATTTAAGTTTTTTAGAGAACAGAAAGTTTTGCAGGCCTTGCTCTTACCTGACAGAAGCTAACAAGCAGCCACAAACGTTGTGCTCCACCCATTGGAAATGTCACCAATGTCCATCTCATTAAGCTGCCAGCTCCCAGCAGTCATCGATCCAGCAGGAGAGAGTCGGTCAGTGCCAAGGTGAAAAATAACGGATCCTGGCTGGGCTTTTTGTAGACTCATAAGTAAACCCAAGACAGCTGTGCAAAAACATCAGTTGCGGAAAGTCCCGGGCTATTTAAGTCGCTGACGCACAGCTGAGCTGTTAAGTTAACTCTTTAACGTTGTTTTAAGACTTGGAAAGTATCTGAATTTGGTTTTTAACTGCGCGGGTGTCATAAATCCTGAGAAGTCTCTTCATGTTGGCGCCTCAGTTTCATGCAGAGCCTGGACTTTGAATTTAGCGCTCACTCAAAGTCAGTGTCAATGGTCAATGGCTGTTTTCCACTAGACGCAAACCCTTTTTTGAGGATGGAGGCAGTCTCTGTGAGAGGGAAGCAGAGAGAGAGAAAGAGAGAGAGAGAGAGAGAGAGATGAATGTATAAGCTGAGCCCTATCGGGTCTGGCTCTTTGTTGGGATAAGAGCAGCTCACCATGGAAACCGCGGGCACATGGCCACTCCAAAGCAGGACTCCTGAGGAGAGGAGCTCAGGGATGTGGGGCATACTGAGGGGAGGAGGAGAGCAAGAAAAGATGCAATGAGGTTTATGTGAAATTGAGATGTGCCCAGCGGGCAAAGCCACCAGCTGCATGCCTCTGAATGAGTGAAAGACAGGCAGGTTCTCGCTAAGATTTTGTTCTCACGAGTTCTTTTGATATTTCAAATAAGCATGTGCTGCAAGTTGTTCAGAATGGTGCAGTTGTGAGAATGGTTTGGCTCGGACGTGGGGTGTGGCGTGCTGGAAGTAGTGGCCTGTGTGGAATGACAGGAATGTGGAAGGGAGAAATGATTGACAGACAGAAAGCGGAGTTCACTGAGGGGCTGTGTTATGAAGAAGGTGACTCCCACACAGCAATAACGTCTCAGGAGGTGAAACACAAACACATGTCAGCACCACAAATGCTGAATCAGATTGAACGTTTGAGTGTAATAAGGTTTTGAAAACAAAAGGCTCGGAGGGCGAGTGAAGAGAACACATGCAGGTCAGTCTTACAATAATTCAAAGCCCCTGCTGAATCTTTTATTCACCTACTTTATTTCAAAATGAAGGAGAAGAAGGCAGGATTACACGTTAGAAACTCATTATACTTTTCCAAGGGAACAAAGCATTGCATTAACACTTTCATTTGTACAAAGGCTCAATTTATCTTCTAAGATTGACCAAAAATGCACATGCAGTGTTTGAACCCGACAGCGGGTATATAAAAAATGCAACAACTGCCGTGTCAACATCATATCAATTGTTAATATACAGTCGATAAGAGACTAATGGCATCTCACTTGAAAGCACTTAAAAGCTGTAGAGAGCTGACTGGGAGTATAAAGACTAATGAGCAGACAAAGCTACTTGGAAACAGTCTCCCACTTACATCAGTTCTTTTTCAATATCTCTTAGTTAGAACTACATTTCAAGGTCAGAGTTGTACAATGAAACTACAGAGACAAACACGTTGAAACATGGCTGTTTTTCAGTACGTTAATAATCTGGTCCTGCATCATTAAACCCTCTATTATACATTCTCTTCATTTCTTATAGTTTCATTCATTTCCCTGCCTGGACTCCTGTTTTCAGTTCCACTGGCAGGAACAGTCCAGAGGCTCTTGGAAGTTGTACTCCACAACAGTTGCGTTGCGAGAGCAGTAGAGTGTGACGGAGCGAGTCTGCAGTCCACTCTCGCGGCAGCACTTACAGAACCGGGCATGACTGTTGATGTTGAAGTTGAATATGGTGGCAGACGGACATTTTCCATCGCAGGAGTAGACTGTTACCTGTAAGAGGAGAGAGGCAGGATGATGGCAGAAGGAGGCACAAGGCAACTCAGCTGTAATGATTTTCTGTCCGTGTGTCTCTCCTCTCTCACCGGTGCATTACTCCTGCAGTCATCTTTTCTTATGGTCGTCCGAATAGCTACACGTTTGCACGTCTTACCGTCCTCTTTACCTACACGTGTTAACACCACAGTAAGATGCGTACACAGTGTAACATTTAGAAGCTACAAGATAATATTGACGTATGACATCTTTCAAAGTAGAAAACATGAAGATGCAAGTTTGAACATGCACACAGAAATGCACATTCAATACACTGTAAAAACATATTATTCACATACAAATACACTCTGACTATGTTTCCACATAGACCTGCCGCTCACACAACCCCCAGAGGCCTACTGAGTAGGACTCTTTGTTGCCCAGCAGTAGGAGCTTGCTTTGATTGACAGCTGGGTGACGGGGGGAGGGGGGGCTCAGTTCTCAAGGCAGAGATTCAGCTGCTGACTGCTGACTTAAACTAAACCTTACTTGTAAGCTAATCAAAACTGGCCAGAAAGGTTAGGTGAAGGGCTGGAATGATTACAAAATATTATCTCCAGCTTTTTCTTAAAGGATGACTGTAAAAGTACTGGCATTAAGTACTGGTTACTGGCATTAACACTTTTCTCTGTTAACATGTAAAACAGTGCAACTCTGTCTGATGGATTGCTTTACACTACAGCCTTATAAAAAGTGAGGCATTGTTCATGATCCACTGTGTTTTTGGTGTAAACAAGAGAGAGGAAGAAAAAGAAAAGACGAAACACAAGAGCACAATAATAGATTAACAAGGCACATATTCACACAAAGCTTCAAAGTGCATGTGAATGAGTCACTGCATCAGGATGCCAAAGAGTCTTTGTAAGCAGGAGTAGAACAAGGTGGTGGTACCTGTGTCACAGTTAGTACTACCAGTGGGTGTTACAGGATTAACGGTAAACGGTAAAACACCCACTCCAGAACCTGGGAACATCGCCGGGGCCGCAGCCGTCCAGTTCAAAGAACATCATGAGGACACACACAAGGTTACGTTTGGTTCAGAAAACACAGTTGAGCATCACACACAAACCCACAGAGGAAAGAGCCAGTGCAGCTGGCATGCGCGTGGATTGCACTTGTTTTAAGGGTCACTCCGGGCAGCCATCCAAGTAACTCAGCCATTTGGGGCACTACAAAGAGAAGCTCAGCATGGCAAAGTCTAACCCCTGAAACATCTCACATGTTTATTATTAAAGCGCTCACCGTGGAGCACCCTGATTGGCCAAACTGCATGGTCACCACGAAAGCAGGCAAGCGGGAAAGGCTGCAATGCTGCATCCCCAAAGAGACAAGACCTCACGGCTGCGTGTTCAGTGAGGTTTGATCGACACGACTTGTTTTTCTGTTTTGTAAAGCTGATACAAAGAACAGCTCATGGGTCAATACTTACACGTACAAGTTCAGGAAGTTAAGCACTGACTCAGTAATGCTGACTAAATATTTTGTGTTGACTCATTAAATCATTCTATTTGATTCCTCTTATCATTTTATTAGTTTTTGCATTAAACATTCCTTCTGTCTGAACTGTGATGGCCTCTGAACATGTCAACGGAAGATTTGGGGACAAACTGGCAAAGCAAAGGATTTTTGGAAATGTGATAGGCCAACAACAGGCTTAATCTTCACCCTCTACACAGGCCACATTCCCAAACATTCAGCCAATAAACCCCATCCACTGCCAGGCAACAAGGCGATCACCCCTCAGATTGGCAGCTCGAAGCATAACCAGAAGCACCTAATAAATTTGGAGACTCACATGTCTTGCAGCAACCGTCCACATAGCTCTGAACTACACCACCATTCTGCAGGAGGAGAACGGGGGGACAAATCAAAGTTAATTAGACACATGATTCAAATCATTTCAAGCATACACACACAGATATCAAAACAAAGGAACAAAGAAAGATATAAAACGTTTACATTAGTCTTATGAATGAATTCCTTTAATGGTTTTACCTTAAATAAGATAAATACTGTAGTATAATTAGAGGTCCTGACCTGAAGACACTCTGTGTCATTGAAAGGTGGACAAATCACTCCAGAGGCAAGTATCACCACCCCCACTGCTGTTTCCATACAGTCGTAACGTGTACAGTTCTCCACCCAGGAACTCCCTGCCTGCACACACATTCAGAATCAGTGCGCCTCAAAAAACGGGAGAACTGAGCACATGCAGGATGTGTTTTTTTTTTTTCTTACGGCAAAAAGCTCTGTTGTTCCGTTTTCGTTGGTGAAAGTACAGGAGACGTTTTTACAAGTGCCACAGCACACTTGAGGATCCGTGGATGGTGCGTACACCTGGTGCTGAAAAAGATGAAGCGAATGCAGAGATGAAGGAAGGTACAAGATGCAGATGGGAAGATAAGTGGATTAAGGCAGGATTTAAAAGCTCCAATTGAAAAGATGAGATGTGACAAATGTGTTGGATATGTACTGGTCCACATTTCTGAGAGCAGTTGACAGAAGAAATTTCCATGGCATAGAAGCCAGAGTCAGGATCTCTGTGATGCAGGCAGTGGACTGTGTAACACAGCTCTTCTTCAAGGTACTGAACCAGAGACTGGCCTGGGCCCAGAACAGTGACCCCTTGGAAAAGACACACTTCTGCCTTCTCTATACAAACACACACACACACACACACACACACAACACCATGAACATATGATAAATAGTTTTACTTTAAGTGAAAAAACAATTTGTGAGCTTTCATGCTTTCTTGTCACATACGGCATGTATGCTGGACACAACCACAGTTGATGCTGCTGTCTGGAACCTCGACCAGCACCTCCCCCTGAGACAAAACAGAGTGTTGACTCAGCTGAATTTGCTCAATTTTTCCTCCGTCTGGTAAAATACCTGATTAGATTGTGACTTATGATGCAGCTTTTTGCTGACTTACCACCTGACAGACGGGCAGAGAGCTGTCCTCACACTGGCATTCTGGGAGTAAAAGAGAGTAAGTTTAAGAAAAAGGTGATTTGTTCAAGTATGTGACGGGCATAACACCTTCTGAGATTATTCCAATCATCAGCTCAACACACACCAGAAACAAATAGAATATAAATAAGTTGGTGTGTGCTTATGCTTGTGCATAACTGTGTGAGTAGTTTTGAGTGTGTACCGCAGTGGTGTGTTGGGCAGCAATGCCCAGGAACACTCGTTTGAACCAGAGACAGACCAGGTGCACAGCTCACAGATGATTCAGGGCACAGGTTGACATCGCACACTGCAACAATGGGAGAAAGTATAAATGTAACTTCTGAATATAAAAGCACATATACACACACTTTTACTCCACGCTTACCACAATGGTACTGAGGACAGCAGCTGCTGGTGGTGTTAAGATCTACAGCCAGAATTTCTTCATGTGAACAAGTTGGAATGGGCTCAATACATGACTCACACACTGCTCAGACAGGAAACACAAACACAAATTCAGTTTCGTTGGTGTAATTGTTGGAGGCATGGCAGATGGGCGACCTCATTCCAAAGAATTTCACTCTGAAATTTTGATTTAAAAACTTACCACACAGGTAAGAGTAGCAGCAGGATTTATCACTTCTGACCTCCACGAGAAACTGATCTTCCCTGCAGTTGGGGGCAGGCACAGGGGGGCACGCCATGGGGTCACACTCTGAGAGGAAGCAGGTACAGCAAAGTGTTGAGTGGAAGTAAAAGTTTCAGGGCAAATATTTTATTTTACAAAGAATTCATAATATGTCTAAAGAGACGAGTAGTGAAATGAAAGTTCTTACCACATCTGTATTCTGGGCAGCAGGACAGAGCACTGTAACCAATCACAAGCCTGTCACCGTTGTCACAAGGTGGAGCCTCGCTGTCACAGATGGTCATGTTGCACTCTGACAAGCGGTGAAGAGGTAAAACAGATAAGAGGAAAACAAGATCATTTGATGGGTCTCATGTTGAAAAGACATGACCTTTGGTTTGGGAAGAGGTGCAATGACTGAAGCACCTTCACATTTGGATCAGATGCTTTACTTCCTTTTTAAACTCACCACAGATCTTCTTTGGGCAGCAGGCTCCTTCCTCGAGCACATCCAGCACATACTCGCCCTCCCTCTCGCACAGAGGCGTAGCAACGGAGCTGCAGTCTGGCTCAACAGCCACCACAGAGCCGTTCTCCATACACTTGTAAAGGCAGCAGCTGCGAACAGAGCCGTTCCACACCTCGCCTGGAGCCCGAGGGTTTCCCTCATTATCTGTGCACACTAGATACATCAGAGCCAAGTCAGCACACTGATGACGTGAGTCTAGGACTAATGTAAAGCACAGGGCAAAACTTTTACAGACACTCTGACACTGTGGTTTTCATCACGAGGGCTTTTAATTAGTCCGTCGCTCACCACAGCGATCCTCAGTCACACAGTAAGGGGAGTCAGCGCGGTGCAGGATGGTTCCACTGCGGCACACACACTCCTCTCTGATGAAGGAGCAGGTGGTCTCCTCGTAGTACTCTCTGTTCAGACAGGTGCGGCTGGTGCAGGTGCTCACACACGGCTGATATTCCTTACCAGGGGGACATCGCAATGCTACAGGATGACAGGCATTAAGCAATGCATGAGCAAACGGGAAACACAATTGGATACATCTGTGTGCGTGTGTGTGAGCGTGTGTGTGATTCCTTTGCTTCCTTACGGCAGAAGTTGTGTCGTCTCCAGCTGATGCAGACTTGATGTGTGTAACAGACCGCCACATACGCTGCCAGAAAGTCACACTGGTGATCCTTGTAGTGTAGATCCCCGGCCCACATGATGTCACAGAACTGCTCCGGAGGGACCTGCAAGCAAACAATTGAGCCAAAACCATGTATCATAGCTTCAACAAATAATTACTTCCTTTATGATTAATCTGTTGAATTTTTGAAATGACTCAGTTACTAGTTTTGTCTTATTGTATTCAGTCAACGGCTAAAAATCCAAATGTGTTAAATTCACAGTCGTGAAAAATAATGATTAACTCAAAGCACTCACATCTCAGAAGCAGGGACAGGCAAGAGTTTTTCAGTTTTGCTGGATAAATGACTAAAATGATAAATCAATTGTAAAGATTGCTTTGAACTAACTTAACCTTTCCAGTTGTTTACGAACCAATTTATCTTTCCAGTACTTAAGTCATTACAAAGCAACTAAACACATGATTTATAATCAAGCACGCAGAATGCTGTGTAAAGCTGCAGCCACCTTGCTGTGGCATGGCATGAAGGCTCTCTGGCGGAGCATGGAGAGACAGGTGGAGCAGTCTCCAGTGGTGCAGTTGTCTCCAACTCTGCGAGTGTGTTCGGTTTCGTCAGTGGTGTGGACCCTCCAAGCCTGCAGAAAGACCATCATGTCTCCCACCTCTCTGACCACCGTTCCATTGGGGAGCTTCAGGTCATCCTCTGGGTTTCCATCACAGCAGCCTGGCATATTTGGCAGACAGATGTTTGGTTTACGTGTGTATGCGAGTTGTATTGCTGCATTGACAGTGAGCAATATAAATGGGGAGTCAGATAATGTGTGTGTGTGAAACTGCCTGATTAAACCAAATGGCTCTCAATATCTCAAACTGTCATATCTAATAATGAGTCAAGTCAAAGTGATGCTGCTGAGTAGAAACTAAGCCTTTGGGTGCTGATAGTTGGCACCTCGATAAATGAGGCTGATGCTGATCATGCTGCACCAAGCTGGTGTGTATGTATGTGTGTGTGTGTTTCATGTGGACTCACCACAAAGGCCGCGAGTGGGCACAGATGCATTATAAGTGGCGATGTACTGCAGCACCATGATGCCAGTGCTGTGATACCATTGTATGCTGACCCCGCCAGGTGTGTGTACCAGGTACATGCTGCCTGTGTCTTCCACATACAGAGAGTGACGGGAGAAGGGAAGTCTAGCAGGTCTGTAGTTAACTGTCACCTAAAGAGAGATGGACACACAGACACACAAGAACTCATGTCAGTTGCATTAGATAAATTGATATCTTGGCAAAAGGTCAGTGAAAGTGATTCACCTTGCGATCCAGTCGGTTGATAATGATTCTGTAGGAGGAGGTAGTAATGTTGAGCTTCTTGAAACACAAACCAGATGTCCCACCTGTAGGACTCTGTAAGGCGGTGACATCAGAAAATGTAATGACACATGGTAATATTGACAGAATCAATTACAGCTTTTTGACAATTATAAAAACTGATGATGAGGGGAAGAGACTGTACTCACAGTTCGTCTGATGGAGTTGACACTCTGCAAAAAAAAAGCAAACTATTTCACAACAAAAAAACTGATTTCCTGTGATGCACTTTTTATTACATTATTTGTATGTTACCTGACTGGTTGGACATTTCTCCACAGTGCCAATAATAGTCTCTCTCGGCAGGTTAACCAGGATGTAGGAGCCATTATCGTACAAAGCCACGTTGTTGCCATCAAATGTGATAACACGGAGGTCTGACATCATTGTGCAGCGACCTGGAAAAGCATATTGTATCAACAGATCACTGTAGATAATGAACTGTAATTACTAGACCTGCCTATTGCTGAATCGGCATGTAAATCAGATTTTTGATGTAAATAACCGAACTTACAGGGGCACTGCCAGAGCGGACAGCAGGGGTCTGTGTTGATGAGGATGGGCAGGCCCAGCAGACTGCACTGGGGCTGGGTTGTGTTGTAGCGACAGTGAAGAGAGGAGTTGTGAAGCAGCAGCTCTCCATTGAAACAGATCAGCTCAGCACACTCATCAATTCGGTAAGAATACGGAGGCTGTGGATTAAAAAATGCACATTTGGTTTTGCATGTTAACACGTCACAGCAGTCTTTTATAGATTTCCTTGAGTAAACA
>JAQNCA010000028.1:13002821-13013489 GCA_029783725.1 Acanthurus tractus
CTGCTCTCTGTGAGCATCTTCACGCAACTATTATCACTCCTTTGATCCACACATTCACAGATGTTAAATTATTTTGTGCCAAATCTTCACATCACATGCCTGAAATTAAGTGTCTTTTGATTTCAGCTCCCTGTGAAAACTGACTACTCAGATTTGTTTTAATGGAAACTTTGAAAAAGTTAGTTTTTACTAGAATCTTGTAAAATATTCATTGTAGCTCTTCACGTTCAGTGTAACTGTTATCACGTCTCTCTGCACCATCATAGACTTGATTTTATAGAAGAAACTGCACATCTCACACACACACACAATTAGCACAGCATCCTGTAGTCATGGAAAACATTACAATTTGATGTTGCAGAACATTAATTTAATGACAAACAGTCACTTATGGTGACTTTGTCTTGTCCATGTGATGATACAGGTAATTTTGACCAGTTCAAATGTGAACAGATATCGGTAACAGCTCATGAGTTATGAGTTTATAGAGAGCAAAAAGGAAATCACTGCTCCAGCTTCAGATTTATGTTGATTCTGTGTTTAAGTAATATGAATGTCTGACTGTTCTTTTGATTTTTTAGGGGTTTTTTTTTCAGCAACACAAGTATCCATGTTTTTCATGTGTGTGCTTTCTGTGTTTCTTTCCTCATTTCAGTGAGTGATCATTTTTTGTTCCTTAACATAGCTACTTATTCAAAAACTTCAACTTCAACTAAGACATTATTTGGAGTTCATATCTATGAATTGTACTCTCAGGTGGAGCCTTTCAAGATTGAGTCTAGCAATTTTTTTTTTTTTTTTTAAATCAATCTCACTTGCTCCTTGCTCTTTGTCCTCCCGTCAACAGAGACAGGTAACCAACAAGTAGATGCTGCACACTCAATGCACATCTATATAACACCCACAGATGAGACATGTTGGCAATTTTTACACATTTCTCTCGCCTTCAGACTTTTGCTCTGCCTTGTCTCTCACCTGGCGGGCTTCCTGGTGGAGTCCCATTGTGCAGACCACAAAAGGTGGCAGCAGCTCTCTATGTGCATCTCAATTCTCTTTTTTTTTTAAACCAGAGATGAACTACCTCTCAGTCGAGGGGAACTTATGTTCAGACAGAGAAACTGTCTAAATCGGACCAACTTATAATAAAAACTTGGAGGTGTCTCTGTGATAGTAATAAAAATATCTAAATTTGTCCAGTCCATTATTTTCCAGATGGAATCCAACTTCATATCTAACATGAATATGTTCCAACACTTCACTATTAGATTTGACCAACAAAGTGAACAGAAACTGTTGATACTTAACTTTGTATGAAAAAGTCTACATTTTATTTACATGCCTTTTTGTACATAATGCACACATGACGTTATTATACATATGTACACCTGAAGCCCTTTTCACTGTTTACAACACAGAGATAACAACTTGTAATAACTTAATCAGAAACACTGACCTACAGAACTGAAGTAAATGCTTTAGAAATCAATCTGCACAACTATTTGCACTGTGTGGAGGTTACACAGCACATACAAGCACTTTACATCTATTTATGTAACAAGAATATTGCATTTTAAGACTTGGGTGCCTTAATCTAGGCTATGCATTTGTTTAATATGTGGCTGCAACTGTGTACAGCTATCAAAAAAAAAATGTCTGTATGGATCCATATGTTCAACAGGCAGTATAAGATCATTTTTACCAGAAGTGGTGGTCCTTTCAAGTTATAATCACCAGGATTTTCATGTATCCAAACCAGTTTTTGATTGAATTAATGGTCCCTATTTTTCAAGCAATAGCCATTTAACATATTTACATTTTATAATTATGTCCTGACGTGGTGTTTTTTTATTGTTAGTGGCAAAACTGAACATTCCTGTGCTGAACATTCCTTTTCATACCTACGAACATGTGGTTAACACGGAAAGATGCAGTATGTAGTCCAGTGTTACTGTTTGTAATTTTTATCTTATTAATATCACTCATTCTGTTAAAACTATTCAACTATATAAAGTTTCTGCCAATGCAAACCAACATTCTTCACTGCTGCTGCCTCTCATTAAAGCGATGCATCTGTCACTGAGGTTAGCACTTAGAGTGATTGTTCATCAATATCTTCTACAAAATAAGGCCAAGTAACTGTCATTTTTGGGCATATTTTTGGACAGCAAATTGATTTTAAATATTGCAAGGAGTAATTAACAGTCAGGAGCAGCCACAGTGAGCTGCTAGATAAAGAGACAGGCTGCATTGTACACCTAATGCTCTGTCTTATTTCTGCTTTAGCTGCTCAGTGAGTGTTTACCTAATGGCACTCTTTTTTTACCAAGGTAACTACAGGTGTTGCCACAAGAAACTTTAGACTTTAAAATCTAAGACTACGTTTCATAAATCTATGCTGCCTCAAGACAAAAAACAATGCATTTTGTGGTCATAAACTACAGGAAACCAATCAGGTTGCACTGTTAAGTCAATGTTACATGTGACATGGTATGCTTAGTCAGAAGATTCCCTGACAATAACAAAGATTAATTTTGGAATGAGAAGTAAAGAGTAAAAACACTGAGGAGCTGTCCATAAGATGGTCAGTATCGACTAAAACATTAGCTAAAATGTGGATGATGGTTTTACAGTTTTACTTTGATGTTTTGTTACAAGTGCTGAGCTGAAAGTGCTCTGTTGGTGGAAAGATGAGATTAATTCTGGTTCGTACTGGCTTTGAGGAGCCAGTAGCCATGTAGAAAAAAATGAAAAATTACAATACAGTCTGTCAAAACTGGTCCTTGTCCTACAGTTTATGTAGCCCGGCAGCAGACCTGGAACTGGACTTGGTGATGTCATCTATCCTGGTCTTGCTGAACCACCTCTCCGGTCAGAGTGATGGTGTGCAGGTCAGAGTAGAGTGGCTGCTGCTGTTGTTGACTGCTGCCTCTTTGAGCCTCAACTTGAGTCAGCGGGTGGACCATGGACATGTGGACATTCAGGTTGTGGGCCTTCTCAAAACGTTTCCCGCATATCAGGCACGCAAACTCCAAGTCGGCCTCTGCCTTGTGTTTGGTCATGTGGTATTTTAGGGAAGCTCGCTGGCGGCACTGGAAGCCGCACACTTCACATCTAAAGAGCAAAAAAGCCAACAGCATTTATAGAGTGTGTCTCCTGTCTTTGCTTCTCAAGTTTAAACTGAGAAACAAACCAGGAATATGAAATGATCTACCAACATTATGATGTGTTCATGCACCAGACAAGATCGGAAGCAGAAAAATAAATCATATTTACTGTAGTGGCTTGGCCCCTGAATGTCTCATCTGGTGAACTGAAAGGTGTTTCCTCTGTTTGAAGGTTTGGCCGCACTGGTCACAAATATAGTTCCTCTCCTCTGGAAACACACAGATGGCAAATTTACTAACAAATCAAAATACACATAAGCACCTAAAGCTACTGCTGTTTTGATTTAACCTCTACAGTTCATTGGAAGTTTGGCTCTGATGATTCAAACTCAATCAACTATGACACAAGGAGGATCATTTTTAAAGGCATGGTCAACCGGAGCTATCACTGAGTGGTTGTGTCCAGTAATGAGGACTTGACTGGCGTACACCTCACAGGGTTTCTGCTTGCTGCAAAAATTTTTATTAACATTTAGTCTTCATATTTGTGTCTTTCGTACGCTTACTTTCACTACAACTTCACTTTACTTCACCTTTACTTTTGTTCAGCCTTTTATTCTAATATTGTCTTTATGAGTATTCTACTTTTTTCCTTGTCTGTCAGAACATTTTACAAACTCTGTTTTAAAAATGTGCTAGATGTATAAAGTTATTCTTATGTGAATGATTGTTTTTTTAGTGATGAATGCCTTTCTCATGCTCTTGCAGCTGGATTTATAAACCCCAAATGAAATGAATCAAATGATCAATCTGTGAATCTGTGATAGTTATTAAGAGCTGCAAGAGTTACTGACTGCCAAGTAGGCCAAAGACAATCAGACTTATTGTACTTGTTTTTTTTGTTTTTTCATGGGGCCCCAGGTGTAATAAACAACATGTCTAAAAACAGAATCAGGAATCTTTCTGTCGACCTCACCTGTGTGGATGAGCTTGACATGTCTCTGCAGGTAGCGATCAATCATGAAAACCTTGTTGCAGCCAGGATGAGGACAGGGTCGCTCTCTCACCTCCTCATGATGCTCTTTAATGTGCTTCTAAAAAATCCACCCGATAAGAAAACTGTTTACTTGTACAATCAAAGTAGGAGGATACTGAAGTTCACACAGGGTTTTAGGTACTGACTGCTCATTCATTTTTGCTAATTAACACAGTTGTGTATAACCTAATCTCAATGGGAGAATGTTTGATAAGGAAGAAATCAGACCTCTGTTATTATAACATTTCATTATGCAGCGCATGCATTGCAGGGGACTGAACTGACAATACCTGTAAGAGTAACTGTTTAACATTGTGGGAAATTCTATTGGGATTTGAAAAAACTTCTGCCTCTCATCGTCTCATAGGTGCTTTAATCTTAACAATGTCACACATACGCTCCCAGTCTGTTCTTACAGAGGTTCTTGTCAAGCTAACAAGATTACCTGCAGAAAACCATTTGCACCTCCCTGTCCTTTTTTTCCTTGCCAGAAATGAACATTTAAATATCTTAAAATGTCAATACTCAATGATTTTCCTTCTCTGTGAATGAGACTGGAGTTTCATATTCAAGACACGATACATATTATAGGGAAAAGAAATGAGAGAAAAAAAATCACCTGCTTTTTCCTCTACCTGGATGTGATTTTAACAGAGTTAACTGTCCGAACAGTCAGTATACTCTTCACCAGACTGTGCTGGCTCCAGGATTTAATTTAGTCCAATGTGAAACCAGTGAGTGTAATATCATTTTTACCATGGAACTACACTGCCATCTAGTGATGATAGTAATGGGGTTCTTGCATCACAGCGTTTCTGACTGTTCGACTTTAGGTATACTGAATAATCAACCTGAATGTGCTTAAGCAGCTATTCTTTTCTTAGTGTTGAAATCTGTTTCTGAGGCTTTAGCTGAAAATTTTTTATTTGATTTTATTTTAAATTAATGAGGATACTTAAACATGCATGGCTTTATGCAAACTTAATGACTTAAACTTTAATGGTAAAAACTTTTAATTGACTACAGTGAGCACCTAGCAAAATAGTCATATCATTGAAATAGATTAAATCATAGTTTTATTAAAGCAAATCAAGAATTTTAGTTAAAGGCATACCAAAGTTAAAGAGGAGGAGACCTTCCCTCTGACCCTGACTACCAACACACCAGAGAAGAAATCTGTTACTGTTTTTTTCTTCATCACTATAATTAACTAATATTTTAGAAGCTTTAGCCCAATTTTCCTTTGGCTGCATTTTTTGTGGTTTCCAGCACAATTTCAGGGCAGAATTCCTCATACTAATATTAATAAACCATTTTCATCAGTCTGTGAAATCTGACCTTCAGACCATCAGGAGCCCTGTAGACAGCCGTACAGCCCTGATACGGACACTTGTAGATGTTGGGCAACTCCTCTCTAGTAATAAAAACACAACAGTAGTTTGTTAATGTGAATCGGTGCCAAAAAAATAGAAGTTGAGTAAAATTAACAGAAAAAAATGAACTTTTTTGGAAACATAAAAAAATTATAATCTGTTTACAATTTTGATAAGCTACACATTGAAAAGAGCAATATGCAAAATATGGCCAAAATTCTCATGAAAAAAAGAAAAACAAAGAACTCATTATCAACAGGACTTGAAGAATAACAGTTCAAACATTGTGTCTAAAATATGCATTATTTTGGAGAAATATCTACCATAGTAAGCATGCTAGTTGACCAACTCCCACCTTAGAGCCTTATTGTAGAGTTCACATGTTTCAACAAAAAAAAAACTTTTTGAATAAATAAACCCTTGATCACAGAGTAAGATGCAAAAAAATATCTGACGGTGAAGCCTGACAAGCCTACAACAGCTATTTGCTACACCCAGAGAGAGCCACAGCCAGGAGTATAATGAGCAGCAGGTTCCTCTAGTGATAGGCTGGCCCATCTTATTTCACACAATGCACCTCTAACAAGCTAAATTAAGGCAGTGAAACATAAGGCAGGGCAACATAAGACCCTAGGAAAGTAAAATATGCTAATGTACCCTTTAGGTTTAAATTTGTTCTTCCAGCCAGGTTTGGGTCCAGGTTTCTTTTTGATTTTAGGCTCCTCTGGTGCATTCGAGCTTTGTCTTCTTTTGCTGGGGACAGTCAGCCTGCGAGCTCTGAGAGTGCGAGAGAAAGGTACTTTAAACACAGTTCCTAGGTTTTTGTCAGCAGCCCCTTTTTGGCACATCTCTGCGGCTCAAGCAGGAACCAACTATACAAAAATAAAAAGCTGTACCAACCTCTTGTCTGTGTATGGCTCAAACAGCTCATCGTCTGACAGCCCTCCTTTTCTGTTGTCTTCAAAGTCATCCTCAGAGTTGACCCTGCAAGCACACATTCGCACAGGCACACACACAGTTAATTTTCTTGTTGATGCTAAAGGCTTTTATTAATCTCAATCTACTCATTTTAAGGCTGAAAATACTCTACTGAATATTTTTTTCCTGCAAACTTGTGTTTATAAAACAAGGACAAAGACAGAATCAGTTAAGAAAGATAAACAGCATGACCAACCTGTCAGACAAATCACTGTCAGCAGCCCTGTCCTCCAGCTGGGCCTGAGCCAGAGACGGTGCCTCTTCATGACCCGTAAAATCTATCGGAGGTGAAACCACAACCATGTGAGCCAAGGATTCATACCGACATGCCACAAGCCAGTCAAACAGTTACAAGGATGCACAATGATGAAGTCTTAATACCTGTGTCAGCATCCACAATAAAAGAACAGGTTATATTCGTAACTATGCATCACCGCTTGTGTTTAGGGACTAACCAAGGTGTTGTTCACAGTCAGGCTGCTACATCTGTATGCACAAATCTCTGAAATACTGCAATTCAGTTTCCATAAAATAAAGTGGTGTTCTGGCTTGAAAGAGCGGTTCTAAACTTTGTTTTATGTCCACCAATAAAACTGTGTTTATGTCTAATCAGTGAGGGTAGACACAAAATATAACAATACAGTTCAATAACACCACAGACTGCATCCTTCAAGACGGAGATTGACAGCCTTTGATTGATTGCAGCAAAATTGCTTTCTTTCTCGTGCAATTTTACCCTACTTACAACATTTCAGCTACACTTTGGAGTTTTTCAGAGGCGGACAAAGGGAACATCTACAATCAGAGGTACTCAGTAAAACACATTGTTTGTTTCCCTGTGGTCTTGAGAAACTGCATCTTTCTGCCCTATAAAACCTTTGTAAAGATTTTTTTATTTATTTAATCCCACAATATTGATAAACTCAGAACTCCGTAGGATACCTTCTTTAACAATACAATTCCTACTCCGAGGTTGTTCAATGTGACTTTTGACAGCATACGAATAAAATCCCTCTAAAAGTTGACATATGAGTACCAGTGATCCTGGATTTTAGTGACCTACACAAAGGTCAGATCATCATGTCATTATTAGCTTATAGTGATGTCATCAACAAAAAAGTATTATGCAGAAAAAGGCTGCATTTCAACAATACATTATATGCTGGACAGATAATACATTAAACTTTGTTTTTGTTTTGTTCCTTACACATTCTCCTGTTGTTGCCTCACACTTTCTGAGAATCTCAGGCTCACCTTCAGTGTTACTGGTCCAGTTAGCAAGTCCTGAGTTCTGTGTTTGCACTGTCACTGCAGGTGGGCTGTGTTGAGCCTGGGTGCTGGGTTGCTCTTCTTCTTCCTCTTCCTCCTCCTGTTCCTCCTCCTCAGATATCACTCCACCATTCTTGCCACTCACTAGCGCTCCACTGTTGAAGTTCATTGTGTACCCTGGGTCAGTTGACGCTGAGCACTGAGTGTCCATAATGTAACTGTGGCCATCAACACAACCCCAAACAGCCTTAACGGAACCCCAGCACTGGTCCTCAAGAACCTCCTTCAGGTCAGGGCAGGAGCGGCAGGCCTCTCCATGGTGGTGAGCCCAGGACACCAGGCTGTGGAGGCACTTTGGGTCTGAGGTAAAGGACGATGTTGCTGAGAGAAAACAGCAGCATAACCCCAAAATCAGTTAACTAAACTTGCTTTTATGCAGTTTCTGTTAACAGAAGCTTAAACAATGACAAGATGCATTTCCTTACTCGTTGAGCCATGACATACTGACGACTGTGGACACTTTACATTCTTCCTGTAAAAGAAACAAACAGTTGCTTATTTTTATATATTTTCTGCCTTAACAGTTGTAAACCCTGTAATAAATATACATTATTGAAATGACTTACTGGTTTTTCAGGTTCTCTTTCCCAAATGGTGGGTGGTTGACTCTCTGAAGAAACCTGACCAGGATGCTATGACACTTATAAAACTTAGCATGGCATTTCTTGCAGATGAACTCAGATAATCTGGGGTCACGGTTCAACTGGACCCCAACCAGTTGCTGGAAGTCTGTGTGGAATAATAGGGGTGATTGGGCTGCGACATTTGACTCATTGTCAACAATTTTGATGGAATCCTGAGGCCACTTGTTAAATGCGTGCCGCAGGCTGCGAGGGGAAAACTTCCCATGGCAGAGCCGACAGATGGCAGTTGACAGTCTACCTGCTGGAAAAAACAAAAACAAAAGGTCAATGTTTTTTTTTGACAGTTATGATCCAAAATCAGCTATGGATGCTATTTCTGATGGGTCACTGAAAGAAAAATGGGTCGAACAACTTCAAAAATCAGCACATTTAACCTGGCTCTGTTTACTTCACATATGGACAGGCTTTTTTACAGTTAAGGCAGTATTCAAATTAACATACACATTATCCAATAAAAGCAGTACTTTATTAAATGTAATACTTTTTCCAATTCCAGCTGCTAACAAAAGTTACAAAAAACATAAGTTAGTTTTGGTTACAATTAAAAAAAAAAAAAACAGACTTCTGAAGACTTCAGCTAGTCGTGTAAAAGACAATGATGAGAAGAGCACCAGATCTTATTAATGTGGTCTAATACGGTCTTTACAAGACCAAAGTACAGCTCATTTTGGCTGATACCGTGGCACTCACCTGAAGAGTTGGACTTGCTCTCTGAATGTTTTTGTGTGTTGTCAGCTGCCATCACACTGAAGTCCAACTTCACCTTCTTGTCTTTTGCAGTGTTATCATGGTAAAAGCTATCTGTGGTTTCAGGGACAGTTTTCCGAGGTCTCCCTCTGTTTCCAGGCTGCTTCTTCTCCTCACTGATGCTCACAGTTGTCTGTGTCCTGCTGGACCTTGGACGTCTGCTCTTCTTCTTCATAGCTTATTTTATACTTTAGACTCTCAGCAGCTGATGATGGGAGTCCTGCTGCCTGTTCAATTGTAAATATTTGCAACAAAACCTAAATTCTACGGCGTCAATTTGAGTCTCTCTATTTTAGTTAATAAACAGTTTTCAGGAAAAAAAATCATTAATTTCTTTGCATGTTACAGCATGTTAAAAACATGCTGAGTTGTGTCGTAAACAAAACAGTAAAAAGTTATGCTTCTTCAATAAGGTCGTAGTTATTTATCGTCACCCTTATTTCCCGTTTCCATTTATTTCCGGTAGGATCAACCTACAAAGACGTCTGGGACGACAAATACTGATATTTTTACTTCACGACGAATTTATGTTTACTAGCTTGTGTCTGTTTCAACAGCTAACGCCAGCTAGCTGGTTAGCATCAGTGAACCTGCTGCGTTTGTCAGCTGGTGGGTCGACATGTTTTTTTTAAAACGTGGTGACTAACGCAGTCCCGTGTCATGTCCTACCGTCAGAGTTTGTGAGTCCTAGCACTTGAAGCACATGTTGTTTCTGGCATAAAAGGTGTTTTTCATGAGTCAAGCTAACAGCCCTGTCCCGTCAACGATGCTCCCAGTTGTAAACATAAAAACCCGGAAGTGCTAACGTTAACTACTGAAACAAAATCCAGGAGAAATATTGTTTTGCGCCACCTGCCGGTAAAAAGTGTTGACACTTCAATGAACCACTGCATACTGACAGAAAGACACAAACACGGTCCCAGAGTGGGCAGTGAAACCCATGTTAACCTATGTTTTTTATTGTTATTGCTGATTTACATGGTTTTGTTAAATTCACTTCTACATACACCTTTTTTATTTAGGCCTACACTTGATAGATTGGGTGTTTCTGAGCCGCTGATAACATGCTGCAGGTTACATACTGAAGGTGGTTCTAGGATTTTTTATATCCACTTTTTAAATTCACTTACTTTTCTTAACTTTTTAAAAACAGAATTCCTATTAACTCTAACACCAAAACTTTCATTTATACACAGCTCTCTTTAAATAAGTACAACACATCAGCAAGAGCTCTTATAGACCTGCAGTAGAGCTCTGACCATGCACAGACTCACACAGCATATCTCTTCCTGCAAGCAGCAGAAGGTGGCAGTATCACACAACAAAAAATGAACTTGCTAGTCATTTTCACAGCCATCTCAGCCCCTTTTTTATTTTAGCATTTTTAGCAAGAATACACACACAAAAAAAACCCCCAGTAATGTTCAGCTCAAATCTGATCCACATTAAATATTTGT
>JAQNCA010000028.1:13033940-13056409 GCA_029783725.1 Acanthurus tractus
AGGAGCCCATGTTTGGTTTGTTTGTTCTGGGTCACTGCAGAAACATGGCATTCTCCATGGTAGAGTATCTTCTCATCTTGTAGATCAGAAAGGCTCATTCTAAGGTAATGACGACACCACAATTCTTATATTCCGGTAATTATACACTTAAAAAACATTTAATTTTTTAAAATTCAATTTGTATTCATTTTTCTACAAATAGTTGTCCCTAAATTCTACTCACTGGACTGTAACTTGACCCTGACTTCACGATCAGGGTAACATTAGGGCTTTCTTAGATGTAATTTTCTTGCATTTGAAGCTTCTGTCGAGGTTTTTAAAACACATGTCTGTTGTTTTCCCCGCTGTTCACTTTCACTCAAGTCTCATTGTGTGTGTTGGTGTAGATTTTGTCCAGCTGCAGTGTATTGCAGACGTCCAGTGTGTTCCTGCACTGTGCTCACCTGGTCTCTGCTGAGGCTTTCCTGATGCTGTGTCAGGAGGAGGCGTGTCACTGTGACCAAGGGGACACAGAAGACTGCTACTGCCCAATCCTGCTGGAGTACGCTCGCACCTGCCATGCACACGGGATGCTTCTCCATGGCTGGCTGGAGGAGAGCCAGTGCTGTAAGTCCGTCAGTCAGTGACAAAGTAGTGGAAATGAATAAAGTTGCTTTAATGATCTAAATGTGTTAGTTTGTGTGTTTAGTCCCCAAGTGTCCCATTGGAATGCAGTACAGCGAATGCACCAAGTCCTGCTCCACAACCTGCCATAGTCTCAACATCCAGGAGGTCTGCAAGGAGGAGTGTGTGGATGGCTGTACATGCCCTGGTAACCTCTCGCTCACTGTCTCTCCTTCCTTTTGCCTTTGCCTCTCTGTGACTCTAAGTGGTCACGTGGTGTGTGTTTGTTTTTTCAGTGGGGAAAGTTCTGGACGGTAATCGCTGTGTGGAGGTGTCTCAGTGTTCCTGTGTGCACATGGGACGACATTTTCCTCCAGGATCCACCATATCCCAGGATTGCAACACCTGGTGAGAGAGCAGTATGGATGTTGAAATGTGTAAATATACAGATGCGGAAAAAAAATAAGATGCCTCTCTAAATTGTCTCTTTCTTGCAGTGTGTGCCGTCACGGTTCCTGGGAATGCACCAATGAAGGCTGCCCTGGTGAGAGATATACAGTGTTTATTATGCACATACTTACGCTTTCTGCTGATTAAGTAAAGTGCTGGGTTGCTCATTTCTGTTGTGGCTTTGTGCAGGTGAATGTTTGGTGGTGGGCCAGTCTCACTTCAAGACCTTTGACAACAAGTTCTTCACCTTCACTGGACACTGTCAGTTTCTGCTGGCAAAAGACTGCACAGATAATGAGTTTTCTGTCATTATCGAGAATGTTCAGGTAATGGCTTTTTTTGCATTTTTTTAAAGACTTTGTTAGAATTTGTTCCTCTCTTACTGAAAATACATGACAGTTTATTTTTGCATCTTTCCTGCCGCTAGCTGAGTGTCATCTTCAGTGTTTTGGCTGTCGGAATTGTGTTTCAGTGTGCAGATGATCAGGATGCTGTGTGCACACGCTCTGTGACACTCAGCCTGCCCTCTCTGGAGGAAATGACAGTGAAGCTGAAGCATGGAGGAGTAGTCTCTGTCAACAGCATGGACATCCAGACCCCAATGCACCACGGTATGTCACTATGGCAGAAAAGTGAAAAAGAACCACATTTATTCACCAAATTGTAACTACACTGGAATTTAAACTGGTAATACAGCCTGAAATAAAGTTAAGAGAATACTGAAATACAAAAAATAAAAGAAGCATGTTCCATTATTTTGCCCCCTGTTATTGCCAAGGCTGCATTTACCGGATGGATTGTTTTAATTGTTTACATCAACATTATATTGATTTGAACTAGTCAGTTCCCTGTGTGGACAATTTTTCAGGTCATCTGCATATCCAGAGGTCCGTCCAGTCCTCTGTACGTGTGAGGTTTGGGGATGACCTTCGTCTGGACTGGGATGGGCGGGGCCGTGTGCTTTTAAAGGTAAATATCATTTAAATGTGAAGCTACACTGGTCCAGTGACATACTTGTCAAGCATCGTACAGATGTCTTTTGAAGATTTATTTTACTTGATCTCTTTTATGAGCAGACACCAGACAACTACAAAAAATAAGAAAAAAAAAAAAAATTCAAAATAGATATCTATCATTGACCCCTAAGCCTGTGTCCACTGATACTGTCCCAAACAAGCTAGCAAAACAAGCATGTGCTGAAAGATCAAATATCTGACTGAAAAATTACAATTGTATGTAAAGGCATATTAACATACACTGACACAACATATTAACAGAAAGCAGACAAGTACTGTATGTGCCTTTTGGTCTAAAATAAACTTAAAATCCAGACTCTGATTTAATGACCTTCATGACTCATTACACTTGATATTGAAAATAAAACTCAAAGGCCCAAACATTCTTTGACCAAAATGCAAATCACTTGAAGGTGGTGAATTTTAGCAATATCTTTAAACTGATTAACCCTTTTTACATGATGATCATTTCAATGAGTCTATGATCTTAAATAATCTCTAATTTTTGACAGAAACACATAAAATAAATAGCTCTATTGAAACATGGCTCTGAGATTGTTAGAGAATGAGCAAAGGTTTCTTGTAATTGTGCTTATGTTAGAAGAATGATAGACAATTGAATTGAATTCTGTCCAACTCCCCCAGCTGGGACCACGGTGGGCGGGGCGAACTTGTGGTCTCTGTGGTAACTACAATGGTAACCAAGGTGATGACTTCCTGTCTGGATCGGGTCTGGTTGAAGCAGGTCCTCAGGCGTTCGGCCAGTCTTGGAGGATCAACGGAGACTGTGAATCCATCCACAAACATGAAACTGATCCATGTGCAATCAACCCAAAAAGAGGTACACACACTCAAGCAGAAAACACACAAGCGCATCACCGCGAAAAAATGATCCAAAAAAATGTAACCAGCAGCTCTTTTGCTTGTTTTAGTACGTTTTGCAGAAGAGGCATGTTCGGTGATGATGTCAGAGGTGTTCAGTCCATGCCATTTCCTGGTGAACCCGGCTCCGTTCCAGCGGTTCTGCCGTTATGATGTGTGTGCGTGTGTGGACGGTGAGGAGTGCCTCTGCTCTGCCCTGGCTGCATATTCAGCTGCCTGCGCTGCCAGAGGAGTGCTGCTGAACTGGAGGTCTCCCTCACTCTGCGGTAACTCTCACACTGAACTCATTCACACTTGATCATTCATATAAATACACACAAGTCATCATTCAAACATTTGATGCTGTTTTTGAGACAGGAAACAGCCTTTTAGAGCAAATGAAAAAGTCAAGTAATAATTTGGGTTAGGCCTTTTAAATCATTTTATTTCTTTTTCTTTTATAAAACACAGTTTAACTGAGAGTAAATCCCTAATTTTCAACTCTCTGGTCTGATTTTGTCAGCACTGGAGTGCACTGGCGGTCAGGTGTATGAGGCCTGTGGGAGTGTGTGTGACCGGACGTGCCGCTCTTTGTCTGGGGCTGAGGCCGACTGTGATGGCGAGAGGGTGTGTGAGGAGGGCTGTTTCTGTCCCGCCGGAAAGTACCTGAGTGACTCTGGAGAGTGTGTGACGGCTGACCAGTGCACCTGCCTGCATGATGGCCAGCTCTACCAGCCTAAAGACGTCTATGCAGATCACAACAGCATCTGGTCAGTGACTTAGCAGATGAAGAGCGCGTAACATTCTCTGAAACACGGTGTTTTACTGGTAAACTTACATTTTTTGTATGTATTTCTTTGCTTGTGTGTGCAGTTACTGTGAAAATGGCTCCATGCGCTGTAGCTCGCCTGAAATGAGTACGTTACTATCTGACCTCTTCTATGATGATGACCTGGCACCATCCAGAGGTACAACTTCAATATTTTACAGAAGCTCTGTTGAAAGTCTGTGTTTTATGACTTGTTTAATCCACTATAAGGTATCTTAGATGCAAATGATGAACAACTGGACCGAGTCAGTACATTTTGTCTCTGGTGGGATCACTCTTAAAGCTCATAAGTTCTACCTGACAACAAAAGTTAAGCTGCTTTATAATCTTTACCAGCTTCAAGTAGCCAAATACATACTGGTGTTTGTTTTTGCACATGCAGAGCGCCGGTCTGCCCAGTGCACTCCTCCACTCATCCGTGCAGACTGTGATGTAGGAGAAAAAGGCCTTGAGTGTGCAAGAACCTGCCAGAATCTTGATCTACCATGTGTCAGCCTCGCCTGCATTCCTGGCTGCATCTGTCCCCCTGGCACGGTAATTTGCCTGTTTATCTACTTGTGCATGTGTTTCTGTAGATTAAGCACCAAATATCTAAAATTGGACGTGTCTGCTTAATCAATTTTAGGTACGTCACCGCAGAGACTGCATTGCACCGGAACAGTGTCCCTGTTACCATAACAACAGACCTTATGCATCGGGACAGACTATATCTGTGGACTGCAACACCTGGTAAAATCAGTGTTGTCACACGTGGTTATGAAGGAGAACACCTGTGATGTGTTTTCTTAACGGGTCCTCTCGTTTACAGCGTGTGTGAGAACAGGAAGTGGCGCTGCACAGAGAGGGTGTGTGATGGCGTGTGCCGCACTGTGGGGGAGGGGCATTACATCAGTTTTGATGGCCTCAAATATTCCTTCCCTGGCCTTTGTCAATATGTCCTGGTCCAGGTAAGAGACAGAGAGATCCAAAAAGAGATCAAGGTTGGACGGCTCAGTACATGGGTGTGAAAATGGATTAATTAATTTGATTTTAATCCTTGATCACATTTGTCTTTTCATACTTTCACTTATCAATAGGATATGTGTAATGGAGAAGAGGGTTCATTCAGAGTGCTGGTGGAGAATGAGGCCTGTGGAATTGTGGGACATCGCTGTGCGAAAGCTGTCACAATCTTCTACCAGGGAGGATTGATAGTTATGCAAAATGGAGAGGTACACACATTTCCATAACAACCTACATGCACACATGATGTTACTTTTGTGGCTAGGCTATAAGGAGTATGGAAAATGCTGTTGAAGAGGCGAACAGCATTGTGCGCTTTGTATATTTGGATATAAACCATAAAAGAATTCAAATTTGTTATGCAAAAATCCGACCCATCTACATCTAATGTTCTGTTTTTCTTGAACATTTTGAAAATGAACCTAAGATTTTAAATTGAGTATCTAATGTTTGTCAATGGCTGCCACCGTCCTTATCTCTCACAGGTGAAGATGAAGAGGCCGGTGCTACAGAGCTCACAGGTGGAGATTGTGCGATCTGGACAGTTTTACACACTGCTGCTGGGAAAACACATCTCCCTCAGCTGGGACAAGGGAACTCGGCTCCTGGTTCACATCTCAGCCACTTACAGGGTACTAGTGTGTTATTTCACCGCTTTTGACTCATTAAACCTTGTTTGTTTTATCAGTGTTTGATATTAACTATGTCCTCTTTGTTTACATGTTATACTGTGTGCAGGGCAAAGTGTGCGGTCTGTGCGGAAACTTTGATGGGAATGTCAACAACGACTTGATGAGCAGTAACAACCAGCTGGAGGTGGATTCGTCACACTTTGGGAACTCCTGGAAGGTTATTCCCAGTTGTGCCGATGTGACACAGGTAAAGTCTGGTCTTAGATTTTTTAATCATCATTTACATCCATTTGTGAGATTTCAGCCCCACCACAGTATAATGGGATTAGTGGATTTGTGTTTTAGTTGCTTCCAATGTTAAGAAATTATTTTTTTTCTAAAAATTTTAATACAGAAGTTTTGTAGACACAATATATTTCACAATACTCTAGATAACCCCCGCACCTCACTGAACAGTTAGAACTGCTTCCTACACAAGGAGTTATCTGCATCATGTAGACAAACTGCCTTTAGCATTAAGGATCTGCTGTGAAATTTAGTACAGCCTGAACAGTTTGTGAAGAACAGATATCATTAAAAATAATTTTTATATTATTTCAACTGGTTTCAGGGACATAAAAATGTTGGATCTTGCAGTATTCCAATCTTTGTTTTATTAAAACATCAGTTTGATAGATTAAAGTGATACAGTAATTTATGCAGGTTTGGTTATAGGGTGAGAGGACATGCTTGCTGTGATGGATGACCAACATCTAGCTAACTGACTTTTGTACCACACTGACAGAAAAAAACAGTTGCTTCCTGAAAAGTTTTTTATCTTAAATGACTAAATATTACATTAGAAGTGCAGGACAAGATATTCTGCAGTGCACTAAAAAAGATTCAAACATTGCTAGTCTGGGCCGCCGATTAGCTCAATCGGTAGCGCGAGTGGTCCATGCACGGCAGGCTTAGTCCTCCACGCAGCGGTCACGTGTTCGATTACGGCTCCGACCTTATCTGCATGTCACTCCCCCGCTCTTCGCCCTGTTTCCTGTCTACTCTTCAGCTGTCCTATCAATAAAGTCATGAAAAGCCCGAAAAATATCTTTAAAAAAACCAAACAAAAAAAAAAAACATTGCCAGTCTAAATTTGCGTGCTCTTGCGTGTTTAGATACCTGCTCCTTGCAACGACAACATTGTCAAGTTGGTGACAGTAGAGCAGTCATGTCGTGTGATCACTGGTCCTCTTTTTAGAGAATGCAACAGCCAGGTGAGTATAATTTGAGACACACAGGGTATCCAGTGACAATTCATGTGTTGTCAGAGTCATGCACTTGGTCCTTGTTAACATTTGTCTGTGCACTTCAAGGTGGATGCTGAGCCATATGTAGAGATGTGTGTGGAGGCAGCATGCTCTTGCCCATCAGTGGGTGACTGTGCATGTTTCTGCGATGTCATCGCAGCCTATGCTCAAGCCTGTTCAGAGACAGGTGTATCCATCAGCTGGAGATCCAATGATCTCTGCCGTAAGTGTGAAGAATTTCTCCACGATATATTCAATCATATTTTATCACTGATTATTATCATTATGTTCTGGTTTGAATATACTTTTTCTCGCCACTAAACCAGTCCAGTGTGTAAGATTTAAGGGGAAGAAATAGAGAACAATATTCAAAAGCATGTTTTCATTTATGTAAATTTAACAAAATCAGAATCATCACCTTAAAACTTTTGCTTCCTTAGCCATGAGCTGTGAGGAGCTGAACCCCAGGAGCCCAGCAGTCGGGGAGGAGTTATGTCAGTGGAGGTATAATACTTGTGGCCCCGCCTGTCCAATCACCTGCCAGCACCCAGATCCCCTCCATTGTTCACTCGAGTGTGTAGAAGGTTGCCACGCCTACTGCCCCCCAGGTGAAATATTCACTGGACATACATTGCTGGAAAAACTGGATATGTTCCTTCGCAAATTACAAATAGCGAAGGTGAGTTTAACTTAAGCCTTGTTTTCTCAGGCCAGCTGCTGGATGAGGTGGCCATGCGCTGTGTAGATCCCTCGCAGTGTCAAGTGTGCATCCACGAGGGTCAGAGAATCTCTCATGGCAACAAGGTCATCCTGAACCATGATGACCCCGACCACTGCAAGATCTGGTAAAACTGCTTCACACACACAGAAAAAAAAAAGTCAGGATATTTTTGATTTTTAATTCTAAGCTTTGTATTGTGATTCTTCGCACAGTTTATGATGCGTTGTTCTTTTTTTCTTAAGCCACTGTGACAACAACACCCTGAGCTGTGAGGCCTGTACCTCCTTGACCGTGTTCACCACTCCCACACCAACACCCACCTATAACGCCTTCACGACCCTCCCCTTCACCACTTTGATGCCTGAGGGCACGTGTGACCGCGCCATGGATCTCGCTTTCCTGTTGGATGGTTCGGATGCCCTGAGCGAAGTCGAATTTCAGGCAACCAAAGAGTTCATACTGGGAGTTGTTGAACGTTTCCGCATGGGCTCAGCTCACACTCGCGCCACTGTGCTGCTTTACCACTCGGGAGTCAAAACCTATGACCTGCAGGTACATTAACATATATTAATATAAAAAAAATGATGAAGTAATAATATTTAAAATTCAAGGATCAAAGGTCTTCACATTGGGTATTTAAATTATTACCAAGAATAATTTTGCAAAAAAAATTCCTTTTAAAATCTTTGATTAAATTTCTTTAAAATCTTCACACCACATGTTATTTAAGTCTGGAGAGACATGGATTTGACCTCCAACTTGGCAGGTTGGCTTCGGCAAAAAACTGCAAGGGGGTTATTCTAGTTCGCTTTCATTTATGTCTGCAGGTTCAGAAGTGGCTGTTTAAGAAGACTGTGCGTGAGCTGCATTACACAGGAGGAGATGCAGCCTTCCTGGACGAGGCTGTCAAGTATCTGGCTATCAACATTTATGACAAAAACAAGCGTGAGAATGCCGGGCGCGTTGCCATCATCCTGACTGCCAGTGCCAACCCTCGCTCCGTCCGTGCGCTTACCAAAATGCTCCGTAGGAAAGCCATCACCACCCTGACAGTGGCACTGGGTCCTGGGGTAAACATGATGCAGATTAATGATATAACCAAGGCTAACCCAGAAAACAGAGCTTACCTGCTCAGCAGCACAGCTGAACTGCCTGATCGTCTGCTAGAGCTGACAGATTACCTCTGCACCTTGGGGATGGAGCCTGAGGTGCCGAAACCTCCAACGCCAAAATCCACACCGAGTAAGAGCACAACCACCACAACCGCTGTTCCTCGTCTGGAGCCCAACCCCACAGAACATCACCCCAACACCCCTACACCCACCTCCCCCTCTGGCCTGTCTCTCATCACCACACCGCCATCTTCCATCTCTCCTGCCAAAGATGTGACATTCATCCTGGAAGGCTCCAAATCAGTGGGTGAGGTCAACTTTAACAAGTCGCTCCTCTTCCTGGAGGAAGTTATCTCAAAGCTGACGGAGGAGGAGGAGCTCATCCGCATCACTGTGATCCAGTACTCTGTAACGGTCACCGTGGAGATCAGTCGATGGGAGCTGAGGCGGCAGAGGTCCCTGCTGCTTCAACGACTGAGGGAGATTCGTTGGAGGAGTGGAGAGAAGATCAACACAGGCAAAGCTGTGACCACAGTTCAGGAAATGACAACAGTCCAGCCTTCAAGTGGCCCAACTCCTCCTCAACTGGTCTTCCTCGTAACAGAAAACCCACCTACTGACACAGTGACACGCCCGCCATCTACGAGCACACAAATGCAGGTTTACCCCATTGGTGTTGGACCAAAAGTGCGTGAGATAGACTTGCTACCATACAGCTCCCCTCGGCGTCCAATGATGATTGATGACTACAGCCGTCTGACGACCCTGGTCCACCGTGTGGTCAATATTACACGCACCGCAGTCAGGCCCCGCTCTCCTACACTGCCACCCCTGGTCTTCCCAACACTCGCCACCTTACCACCCTCAGGTACACAAGACACAGTCATTTCAGTCATTAACTTCCCAATGAGTTCTTAGCCTGTATTAATATGTGAGCATGTCTTTGCACAGTGCCATGTAAGAAGCCTGTGGACGTGTTGTTCCTGCTGAAGGCTGGGAAGCAGATTGAGGACATGAAGACTTTTGTCAAAGCTTACATCAACAATGCTGACATAGGTAGGTGTGACCCAGTCCCTCGGCAATCTGCACTGCATTTCACTGATGTATATTAATGTTCTTAGTTCTACCTCTTTTCAATGAGTCTTTCACAATGATATTTTATTATTTACAGCACTGGTTTTCATTAAATCTACTACTTAGAACTGTGATTTTTTATGATACGAGTACATTCATTTTATGAATGCTGGTTCAAGTTCCAGATTGTTGATATCTCTCCCCATCATTATTACAGTGAACTTACTCCTTGTTTATGTGTGCAGGGCTGAATGGCACTCAGGTTGGTGTGATTCAGTATGGAGACACCAACACAGCAGAACTCACCTGGAAGAATATACAAAGCAAATCCCATCTCCTAAAGCTTGTGGACAGCATACCAAGCAGGTCCACGGCTGCCCCTGCACTAGGTAATGAATACATAAACTAATTGCTGCACACACATTAAAGCAGACAAAAACACACACACTTGCTGCTCTGTCTGTGTGCAGGTTCTGTGCTGCGATTTGCCGTGCAGACAGCAATCTCGCCGGTCACTGGTGGAAGAGTCGGTGTACCCAAGGCTGTTGTGATGCTGGTGACAGACAAATCAAGTGATAATGTCAAAGAAGCAGCCGATGAAGCGCTGGCTGCGGGTAATTAAGTCACCATTTGTATGATAAAAACTGGATCCATCAATTTTTAAATTCAGTCGATATGTTTCCATCCTCTGTCAAACATCTTGTGTAGTTTCACTGATAAGAGTCTCTTCCTGTAGGCGTGTCGGTGTTTCCCATCGGGGTGGGACCAGCCTATGACAAGAGTGAGCTTAGCGTGCTCGGACGCCATGGCAACCAAGACAACACTTTGCATCTGAACAGCATGGATCAGTTACTGATGTTGCTGACTCTGGACCATGGATTCATAGAGAGAATATGCAGAGGTGCTTACAGACACACACACACAGATTAGCTTTATATTAACCGATAACTGTTTTCAAGATATAAACATTTGCTTTAATTCTCAGCGGGTCCACCAGGAGTGTGTGTTGATGATAATGGAATTGAGAGAAAAGTGAGTAATACATGCACAAGTTTAACCGTTAACATTTTGCAAGCGTTACTGGATTATTTGTCAGAATTTGTGTCTCCCTCTGTCAATATTTTTTTAGCCTGGGGAGTCATGGCTTCTCGAGGATGGCTGCCACTCTCTCCTGTGCCACCCCAGTGGGGCAGTGACCGTCCAGAATCACAAAGTCAGCTGTGACAGACTGGAGCCGCCAGCCTGCAGCAACAACATGCCACCTGTCAGAGTTCAGGAGACTTGTGGCTGCCACTGGGAATGCCCCTGTACGTACATCAAAAGGACCCAAAAAAGTTCCTGAAGTTTTTTAGTCATTCAACCCAGTCTTTATTTAGTGCAAATCATTTCCCACTTGTGCCACTTTTGAATCCCTGAGGTTTGCATTCCAGTTTATTAATACCAGCTGTTAATAGATCACACATTACTGACTCCTGTTTCAATACCCTCTCCTCCCTGCCTGCTGTGTGTTGACAGGCATGTGTATGGGCAGTTCCACCAATCATGTGGTGAGGTTTGACGGCTTGGCTCTTAGACTGGATGGGGAGGGTCTGTGCTCCTACACGCTTCTCACTGTCAGCAGAGGCAACAATGAAGGGTCAGAGGTCAAACTCCACACTGGACCCTGTCAGGACTCTGCAAATTACAACCAGATCTGCATGAAAGCCTTGGAGGTGATCCACGGGCCACATAAACTGCTACTGAAGGATGATATGACGGTAAGCCACGTGTGTTATCAGTGCTCACATTGATATTGTTGATTGTCTGTAAGTTCATAAAGGCTCTTTTTTACTTACTTAGCGTGTTTGTTTGAGCAGGCAATTATTGATCGAGAGGAACTTGCCCTTCCGTGGCGCTACGCTGGCCTGGAGCTGGTGCGTTATGGAGGAGTGATGCTGCAGCTTAAGTCAGACCATGGCTACGTCCTGACCTTTACTCCTCAGAGCAATGAGTTTACCATCACACTGCCCAGCTCCGCCGCCACCGGCCACACTGCTGGACTCTGTGGTAACAAAACTACAGACCGCTTTAATTAAAACATCCCTGGTTATCGCTCTTTATCACCTTCAATTGCAACTGTCAACTGTCTCCTTCTCTGACCTTTTAATTTTTTTCTCTTTCTGTATCTCTCTTCTAGGTGCCTGTGGGGAGGAGAAGTCAAATGTCCTTACTTTACGTAATGGCAACACAACAACTGACCAACCAGCCTTCATCTCAGACTGGACTGTGGCTGCAGATGATGGAGTGTGTCTGCCGAAGCAGAAGACAGTGTGTGTTTTAGGAGCATCGATGGGATGTCAGGCCTTGCGTTCTGAGGTGTTTGAACCGTGCCATGCACTCATCCCTGTCCAGCTGTTCCTCGCCAAGTGTGAGGAGCAGGCATGTGAGGAGTCAGATGTGTGCGAGCTCATTTCTGCCTACGCACGCCTCTGCAGGCAGAGAGGTGTGTGCGTGGACTGGAGGAGCCCGCACCTCTGCCGTAAGTCGGTTTTTCATATATGTGTGTGTTTCAGTTCAGTTGCTGCAGTAGACACATTTTGATATCCAGTCTGAGCCCAGACCTAAACTTTAGCTCGATCTGTGTGTAACAGCGCTACAGTGCCCCGGCTCCATGGAGTATGATGCATGTCGGACAGGGTGTGTGGAGGACTGTGGTAGCATACAGACGTTGCCAGGCGACTGGTCGGTTGCCAGGGGTAACGAGTCCTCCTGTATGGACAGACCCACTGAGGGCTGTTTCTGTACTGGAGGGATGGTTTTGCATCACGGACAGTGCGTGTCACCAGAAGCATGCCAGCAGTGTGTTGATCAACATGGACACACATACATGGTGAGGAAATTAGAAAGAAGGGCTGAATGTGTGAGAGAATGATGTAAAGCCTAAACCAACCTCTTAATGACAGAGAAACATGTGACATGTGAATGGATATTGATGGGACAGCTATTGAAGTGTTAGCAGTTAGAGTGTGCTGTGAGCACCCTCTTGTGTTTATTTTAAACATAACCACACAACTGCCCTAAAAGAAAACATGGTTTCATTTGTTTGTACAGTACATGCAGAGTTGGGTGCCAGATGAGAACCCCTGTTTGATTTGCATGTGTTTGGACCAACAACACATCAACTGCACCGCTCGGCCCTGCAATGATGTCAAAGGCAAGGACCCTCCCCTTCTGTTAATGCTGCTTATGTTCTAAGAGCAACATATTCGCTGTGGTTTTGCCAGAACTGAAAATGATCAGCATCGTATCGTTGTGGATTTAGATGTATCACTTTTTAATCATTATTTGTGTCTGTAGCTCCAGTTTGTGGACCCTGTGAGATCCTGAGGGAGAAGAAGGAGTCCAAATGCTGCCCAGAGTATGAATGTGGTGTGTAGCATTTTTTGAATTGTTGCTATTTCCAGATCTGATAGTAGACTACTCAGATAAGAGTAAGAATAACAGACCTGTCAGTGTTCAGTACATGTGTTAGGTAAGTATTCAACTAGAGGAGATGTTGGAAGGTTGGCACTGAACACTGGAAAGTTATAATGGTAAAACTAAATTCAGTCTTAATTTATTGCTGTAGACAAGGAAAAACACACACAAAAAAAATCTTTTTTGATCTTCATTTAAGTTTCAGTGCTCTGCATTTATCAGGCACTGTCATCACGAAGTGTTAATATCATACAAATACAACAGTCAGCCTCACTCTGTGTGTTTTCAGTGTGTGATCTGGTGAAATGTGACCTGCCTGAGGTGCCTCGCTGTGAGGACGGTCAGACTGTGGTTCTGAAAAACCCCGGAGAGTGTCAGCCTATACACGAGTGTGGTATGACATTCACACTTTCTCTGTGATGTTTGAGCTCTGTATAGACATACAAATACAAACACACATGAAATAAAACACACGTCCATGTGATCTTTTTTCCTCTCAGTCTGCAAGAAGGAAGAGTGTGCCCTTCAAGTTACCCCCGACTGTCCTGCACATCGCCAGCTGTCAGTGAAAAAGACAAAATGCTGTGATGTGTTTGAATGTGCATGCAACTGCCAGAACTCCACCCGCATCTGTCCTGCTGGCTTCATCACATCCTCCTCCACCAATGACTGTGGATGCACAGAAACCAGCTGCGTGCCAGACAAGGTGAATACATATCTGTTGGAATGCTTTATTTTCCTTTTTTTGTGCAGTTGCTGTTTAAATGATCCTGTCTCATTATCATTTGTCTCTCCAGGTGTGTGTGGTTGGTGGCGTGGTTCATCCAGTGGGGAGTGAATGGGAGGAAGGGTGCGAGAAGTGCAGTTGCACCCAGCTACAGGACAAAGAAACATTGCTGCACATTGCTCAGTGCACCCCGCCTGTGTGTGATCGAACATGCCCTCGAGTGAGCAAAACACACACACCACATACATACATTTGCATTATGCTTATAGAACCATGAATTCTTGAATGCTTATTATGTATTTCAGGGCTCTACATACACTGCATCAAAAGGAGAGTGCTGTGGAAAATGCATATCAACCAGCTGTGTCGAGTCGGACGGAGAAATGCCAGGGGACACACTGATTGGTGGAAACATCAGACATGTATGTGTGTAGAGAAATCATAAATGTCTGAATAGTGCAGGCAACCAATTATATTTAATATATTGTTTCCTGTTTTTGTCTATAACACCTGTGGAAGTATCCTGCAAGTCAAACCCCACTGATCTGGTACAAGTTATGATAAATGTATATTGTTGATGCAACTGATTCTCTTTTCTCTTCAATGATTTTATTCCCATCTCTATCTGTTCGTAGGTGGGAGAGGTGTGGCATTCTCCACATGACAAATGTGTGCTACAGCAGTGTGTGAAAGTGAAAGATGAGGTGTTTATCTCAGCAACAAACGTCAGCTGCTCTGCTATGGATGCTCCATCCTGCCCGCTGGGAACAGAGTTACGCTGCAACATGCAGGATTGCTGCCCACGCTGCCACTGTGGTAAGCACATGTCTATATGCATTTGCACACATAAGAAAACACATACAGACAACAAAAACTCTCCTTTTAGTCCAATCATAGGCATACTGTTTTCTATGAAGCTGCAGTTGAAGTTTCTGTCCAGCAGATGGCTCTCTCATATTGGTGTCAACACAGCATTAGTTATCCTGACCTGACCTTAAGAGGCGCTGGCTTTAATATACTTTTAAATTAGTAGCAATAAATATATTTATGCTTTCATACCTGCAGCTCCGATGGATGCTTGTGTCCTCAACCACACTGTCATAGGGGTAAGTGATGCAAAAAAAACAAAACAAACTCTTTTCTTTCATATTAGAACATTTTGAATAATGCTTTCATGGCTGCGTCTTGATCTGTATGTGTGTGTGTTTATACAGGCCGGGGAGAAGCTGATGGTGGATGTGTGCACTCACTGTGAGTGTCATGTGGAGGATGGTGTCATGAAGAAATACAGACTGTCTTGCAAGAGAATCAGCTGTCCCACTTGCCCAGTGGTAACCATAATCCCATCATTATTCTTTGTTATCCTCATTATCGTTTGTCATTATCATCGTTATGACTAACCAGTAAGTTCATTCCTCCGTCATTTTCACCAAATATTTTCTAAGTCACTGACAACATTCCCTCCCTGCCTATTGTTCTATTCCTGTTCCATTGTTTTCTGGAATTCACTGTCATTGCAGAGGTAACAATGAATCATTTTTCAGGGAAAATTTATGTCTTTGTATTTACAGTAATGTCCTTCTGAAATCCTATATGAACTAACATGCAGTACTAACCACAATGTTTTCAGGGATATACTCTGCAGAAGGAGGAAGACGCTTGCTGTGGTCGATGTGTCCCTACCGCCTGCATCATGCAAAGACCTGATGGAAAACTGTTGAGTCTGCAGGTAGATGCTCTGCAAAAAAAGACATTGCTTTGCTCATGAGCCTTGTCACACACACAGAATGCAAACATTGTGTAGCACTTAAGTGCTACTGCGAGAAAACATCATAATAACAATGTTAATATTTACATGTTTTTATAAAGACTTTCTCTATCTGCTTCGCAAGTTTGTCTTATAACAAATGTAATATTTTTGTTTTTATTAGTTTTTCTAGGTTCATTTTAAAATGGAAAGAACAGCTTTTCATAAGCATAGCTTGAAATAAATGCTGCATGTATGTGTGTGTGTGCCTCTCTCCCTCCAGGTGAACACCACTAGTGAGGATGGTTGCAGTTTGTATACCTGTGGTCTAAACAGTAAAGGAGATCTTGTCCTGCAGACCAAAGTAACCACCTGCCCTCCTTTTAACCGCCAAGCCTGCTTGGACCAGGGGGTATGACATCTATTCCACTGATCCATTCCTTTCACAGTTTCTCACAGACAGAAATCTACATCTCAATATGTGTCACACATTTGTGATAATTTTTTTCTCCTATTTGTTTTCAGGGGAAAGTCAGCCAGATTGGAACAACATGCTGTGAGCTGTGTAAGTAGAGCCTGCCCTCTGCAAGGCTGATATGCCATTTTAAAAAATGAAGATGCCTTGATTTTAATAGGTGCATGTGTGTGTGTGAAGGTACGGAGCCAGAGTGTCGGAGGACAGTGGGAACACTTAACTACATCAAAGTGGATGACTGCCAATCAGAGCACCAGATAGAACTGCACTACTGTGAGGTAAGAGACTACTACACACACACACACACACACACACGCACACGCACAGGCACCCACACACACACACACACACACACACACAAACAGAACATGCACACGCATCATTCAAGGATGATTAATACTCTTTTCCCCTTAGGATTAGCTTACAAAGTTAAATGAAATCATAGCACTGTCCCTCACTGTCCCAACCTTTCTCTCTCCCCCTGTGGTGCTGTCCATCTGTCCATCTGCCTGTCTGTCTGTCTGTCTGTCTGTTAGGGCAAATGTCACAGTAAGTCCATGTACTCCCTGGAGAGGGCTGCTGTGGAGCAGGAGTGTGTGTGTTGTTCTGCTGTGAAGACGGAGCCTCTCAGTGTTTCTATCATGTGTGCCAATGGCACTCGGAGCCACCACACTGTCCAGTCTGTCACTGCATGTGACTGTCTGTCCAAACACTGCACCTAGAGAGAGAGAGAGAGAGAGAGAGAGAGAGAGAGAGAGAGAGAGAGAGAGAGAGAACATTTATAAATGCTGATGGTCTGTGTATATCAGGTGAAATATAACAATGTACAAAACAATATAAATGGCTGCAATTAAAATCATTTACATTTAAAACATAACAACACAAATAACAATAAAGCAAACCAGTCGGTTTATGTAAACACCACTTTTCTCTGTGTGTTTTATTTTCATTATGGATATTACTTCTGAAATGTACGAGTTTAAATAGACTGATATTTTTTGCTAAAGATGTTTAAATGGTTTAGAGGTGATTACAGGTTTTCTATTTTTCTTTTCATCACGTCTTATTATATATTCACAAACTTTATTCAAGTATATGTAGGCAGCACAGCACTCCATACATTTATTTAAATGAAATTCTCAGTGTTATTCCTTGCAGTGCTTTTATAGCAAAAGATCTGAGTCCTTCTTCCAGCACCGAAAACTGATTAACATTTGGTGACTGCAACTGCACAAAAGCAAAGTCAGGTTAGCAAATTCAGTAATAAGTTGTCTTCCTCTATTTCAGATATTTATAATTAAGTCCTTTGAATTTTGGGCTGCTATTTAACAATTATTAATAAAAATAAAAAATGTGTGCAACAATCAGTAAAAATAAAAAAAAGCTTGCCGCCCTGAGTGAGATAATACGCTTATTTACTGATTTACTTTTTTGCGTCATCTTGCGAAATGCACACCTGCAGAGGGTAGGCGAGGTTTACTTTCAAGTCAGGTCATCTGTAAGCTCTTTCTTCCTTCTCTGTCTTACAGACATACCCACACACACGCACACACACACACACACCTCCTGCATCGCTAATATACAACACACCTTCCTTCCCCACCGTATGAAACGGTTAAGGGAATTAGCCGCCCAGTGCGCGCGCGTTAAGCCAGGGGTTTCGGGAACGCGCGCGGATTGTCCACCATCTCAGCCCCTCGCCAGGCTGTGCACCTCGCGCGTCTTGTCATCCATCTCCACAGCGAAGAACTGATCCTCCACGAGCACTGGTGAGTCCACTTTTTCCACTTTTCTCAGCTAAAATGTCTTTAAAGGCGCGCAATTGACCTTTATCACCACTACATTCTTATGTATTCTCTCCGCTGTCGGCTCTGACTGAATCATTTTGCATTTTTACACTCATTCATTTGAACTAAACTCTGTCTGTGTGTACAGTGCCTATACTCCATAAACAAAGGTTGGTCTGAACCTCTGCTTTTATTGTTTAAATCCCCTTGTGGCTGCAGTGGCGCGTGCCAGGGTACTGAGACAGTTTTTCCATCTGACCATCTGGGTGCGCACAACTGTTGCGCCAGTGAGCGTTTGATGAAACACATATTTGTCGAATAAGCAGCTCCTGACAACTGCCCAGGGATTAATTAGTCCAAATGTAAATCAATTAGTTTGATTTAGTCTTTGCTGCTGATGTTTTGTTTTTTTGTTTTTGTTTTTTTGTCGAGAGTTAGCCAGAAAAAAAACGATAGTTTACAGTCATATGTAGTCTGGTCAAAGTGAAAGTTTGCTGCAAGTACGTTTTCGCCACACAATTTCAAACTGAACTCTTTGTTTTTGAAGAGACCTATGTTTCCTGTTATAGTATTAGAATGGAGCAAGCAGCTGTTAAAATTAGCGATGTGTAATCTGCTGTATTCCAGGAAAGGCAGTATTAGACCGCTCCCCTGTTGCCCTCTGCCCCGTTAATGTTAATGTGAGGGTACAGCTGACCCTCTTGCCTCTGCTGTTGAGCTGTCAGCAAGCTTACAGGCGTTTAAGCCCCACGCTGAGACACACGCTTGAAAGCAAAGACATGCAAATATACCAGACATGATTTAGGCCTTAAAATAATTTGGGCCCTGAAAAAAACAATCCTACCTCGAAAAAAACAACATTAGTTTGATTAACAACAAAGGGTATATAATTCTCTGATCTATGTTGCTAAAGACTAATTTATGACAACTGCATGTAGTGCTCAATGCAGAAGAACAAGGTTGGTGGAAATACATGAAAACTCCCATATCTGAGTCTTAAATTACAACATCCAGCCCTTAATTTAATAAAAAAGATGTTGTCTTTCCATGCATATGATGACCACAATGTGGAATCCATTGTTGAAAGAGGTGCTGTGCATTTTACCTCTTGTTTCCTTCTTTTACATTAAAAATATTTCTACTTAAAGAACAGAAAGCAAGAGACAGGCAACTTCAGCATAAGAGTACATACAATAACCAATTCCACTGTCTAAAATGAAAACAGACCTAAAATTTAAAACCAGACGTTTGGACCAGGAGTGCTGCCTGCCAGATCCTTTAAAACTGAACCAGAAAATATATGATTAATGTCTTGGTTTTCTATTTATTTACATTGTTTTATTGTCTAATCCAGCAAACCATGCTTCTTGACAAAAGTGCCAGCAGAATGTGCTGATGATGAGCATGTAAGAATAAATTCAGTACACATGGAGCACATGGAGCATGTTGCATATGAAATAAACAAACTCAGACCTCTTTATGTTTTTGCAAAAAAACAATCACAGCAGCACTTACAGTTTGCAGCACTTAGATGCAACTCATTGACATCTGTCATCATGTCATCTCTGGACCTCAGATAAATCTGGGCCATTACAAAGGAGTTAAAGGGACAGAACGCCTAACATGTACTCTGTTGACGTAATGATGCCTTTTTTTCCTACATAACATTTAGATTCTGTTTTGTTTTTTGTAAAAGTATTTAATTCTTTAGCCTTTTTCTACCTGATAAGGAATGTGTCATCTTTCGGTTAAAATATGCACAGTTTATGGGATTGCAGGAGGACATAACCTTGTTCTAATTAACTTTAACCTTGTACAATTAAAAACAAACAAAAAACAAAAAAGAAAACACACACATAAACATATCAGTGTGTCCAAATGGGTAATTAAACAGTCTTTTTGACCTGCTGAACTCTATGTGACATATTCTCCATTCCCATCTCAGCTCTATGTTTGCTAACACATGGTAAACTGGGATTATCGTGGATGTGTGTCTATATGTGTAAGGGGATTGACTCTTGAAGTGCTCTATATGTGTTGTGTGTACATTGTTTGGCTGACTGCTGTGTGTCTGCATGTCCCATGGCATGAACATGACATTGACCATTGTTGCATGCAATCCTCTCTCTTTTTTCAGCTGTAATACCATGTTATGATTAAGGAGTCTGAATGGCACTAGCATTTAGAGACTGATATGATAATTTTAACATATGAATAAATAAATTAAAGGAGTTTAAAAAAATGTCTCAAATTTATAGTTTTAAATGCTCACTAGATTTATGCTATACTATACTTACCTAGATTTATACTACTGTTGACATTTAACATTCTTGATTTAATCAGCTCCTAACGTAGAGCCCCTAGAAAACATGCATCACATTTCAAACTGCACAAACTGCAATGAGGAGAAAAGTAAAATACATTTATGTAAAGTTTATTTTGAATTAGAGTTTTGTCATTTAAAAATGATCATTTGAATTTCAACTACTTGTGATGATTAAAATATTTTATAGAAGGTTTAACAGTAAGTCACAGATAAGAAGGTCATTTTGCTCTCAAGTGTTAATGTCTTATGTCTAGTGTTAATGTGAAATCTGAAACTAAAGTCACAGTGTCATTCTCACTGATAGAGCTATGGACAACCTCTTACAAACACAAGGTGACTACTAAATGTGAAAAATGAGTCTTTATTTATGTTTAATAGCATTTGCAGAGAAGCAGATTTCACATGGCTGCCTTTAAAATCAGTGAACTGACCATAGACAGGACAGTAAATAATTTATGGAGCTTTGAGTTTGTCGTTGTTGTTGTCCCCATGTTGATTTGCAGGAGCCTGAATTGATCTGATTTGATCAGAGGATAGAGCTAGAGAGGACAGGTATTACTATAGAGGACCGTCTCATGAGCAGCCGAAAGCAAGCGACTGCTGTCATTTAAAGTGCAACTATGTAAAACTTCAAGCCATAAAGCAGCATGTAATTATTTGGCTTTAGATTAACATCTTAGAAATAATTTTGATGCTACATAGACTTGTATTAGTGTTTATTTTGTGTTGGCATCGGTCCCGCTGCGCTTCGATTGACGGTTACTGTGCTAGGTAACTTGGTGAAGCGAGTCCGCCATGTGTGACATCTGCATTCCTGCATTCTTCACTGAGTCCTCCTCAAGTCCAGACAATAATTTGGTTTGGTTTGGTTTTAACTCTCACGCTTACATTGCTCCGCACAGTCTGCCAGTGGCACTGTTAACAGAGTTAACAAGCAAGTTACACTGTAACTTGTACACTGTGCAAGTTATCTCAGAAAACTCTATAAATCACTGAGAGTAGAAGCAGAGTGGATGGAGAACATCACAGGAAGGAAAAGAATAAATTCTCCTCATGAAATATTATCTGTTTTTATTAAAATCAGCAATGGCTGTTGGTGTGTGAGACGGAGTGAGATGATAGCAGCATGTCTTCTCTGGTTCAGGTTACGTTAGTTTGACATGCTGCTGTTCTGAGTTGTGTGCATCGTTTGATTGAAATTTTACTTGCACATAAAGACATAATATTGTTTTAATGCCAATAGTGTCACAAAGACCTGGGATTTGTATTTACAACTGCTGATAGTGGTTTTGAAACTATTTTGTTATTTTTAAGCTTGAGAAAAATCAGAGAAAGTGAGCCTCAAATTTTAAGAAGATTAGCTGTGTCTTTTGGGATACTTTAAAAAGCGTTTCATGTTTTATGTCTGTAAATTCAAGCATGGGGATTCATATGTGCTTGTAGCATTGTGTGAATTAAACACTCAACTCAACACTTCATTTTTCATCTCCAAAGAATGAGCCCAGTGACCAAATTACCTCAACAGATTGTAAACTGTGCCGCTTGGATTGCAGAGTGAGCTTAATCTGAGCCTACAGCTTCATTTGGGTAAAAAAGAGATGAGAGAGCTTAACTTTGGCTTAGAGTTGATCTGTCTAAAACAGCTACTACTGTGTGATTTTTCAAACACAATATTTGGAAATAAAATCAGCCTGAAGCTACAATGTGAATTCATTTTAAATATGAATAACTATGAACAACAGGTCAGTATCAATTCATCAAATGAAGGAAAATCTGTTAATTCAGAAAAAACTGTATTTGTATGCTAATGCAAATTTTATAACATTTTATTGACTAAAATGGTGGTTACTAACCAGGGGGTTGAAAGATAATATCTAGATAATTTGTAGATGTTGAACAAATGAGAGCACATTTCTGCCCAAAGGAAAAATGAAATTCATTAAACACATTTTTTCATTTTTAAGGCAGAATTTTTAACAAACTTTAGGCTCTGTGATAATTTTGCGATCCTATTAGATAAGAAAAATTAAAGATATTTTCAAGGATTATTATCTTATCTCTGCATTATATTCAAGTATTTGCTTACTATGCTGTCAAATCACATACTTATGAGTTATTTAGTCATAGTTACAAGAAATGACACAAGCAAAAAAAAAAAAAAAACAGGCAGTAAAATTTTAAGCATTGGCATTGATGGGCCTCCATATTAACAAAATTCTGTTAGACACAGTAATGTTTACAGTTAAGTTTGTTCTTGTGTATTTTGGAATCATTTTACTTTTTTAGGTTAATAAATATAATTTGAATAAAGTTGAGAAGAAAGTCACTCATTCCAACTGATAGAAAGACCAGTTGGCAGTCATTG